>CM039721.1:13680745-14001309 GCA_022539455.1 Dendrobium nobile | reverse complement strand
TTGGGCTAGGAGGGTCGCGGCCAGGCCGCAGCACGGGGGCTGATGGGCCATGGGAGTGGTTTGGCAGCCGGTGGTGGCAAAAATGGCGGCCAACCAGCAGGTTTGGCCACCAGGTCGAATCTGGATCCAAAGTTTTGCCTCTATAGGCCAAATCGGATGTTTTTGAGATCCCCGGGACCTTTTTCCGAGGTTTTGGACTCAATTTTGATACTTTCCAAGCCATTCGGGACTTCTATGCACAGTAGTGCGATAATGGGTGGAAATTAAATGTCAGGTAGAAGCTAGACAAAAGTCCAGCAACTGATAGAAGTTTGGCATTGGGTAGAAGTCTGACAAAAGTCAATCGATGGATATTAGTTCGACGATGGGTGGAAATTTAGAGTCGGGTAGTAGTTCGACGATGGGTAGAAATCCAATATTGGGTAGAAGCCCAATGAAAGTATGGTGACATATAAAATTTCTACATCGAGTAGAAGTACGATGTCAGGTAGAAAACCAACAAAAGTATGTCGATAGGCAAAAGTCTAATGATGGGTAAAAATTCGATGTAGAGTAGAAGTTTGATGAGAGTCCTTCGACGGGTAATATAGTGTATGTTAATAGAATTTGCCAAAGATATATAACATATCGTAAGTTATATGTCTGAGCATTGCTCAATGACGTTAACCTATATAGAAGATGATGAGAGAATCCATCAAGGATGTCTGATCTATCCAAGGTTTTATGTCAGAGTATTTCTCGATAATGTTAACCTATATGAAAGATGTCAAGAGAATCTATAAAGGATGAATGACCTATCCGAGATTGTATGTTAGAGTGCTACTCGATAATGTTAACTTATATATAAGAGATTAAGAGAGTCCACCAAGGATATGTGACCTATTCAAGGTTATATGCCATAGTATTTCTCATTGACGTTAACCTATGTTAAGAGGTTAGATCAAATCCCAATGGGATTGATCATCCATTGATTGAGCCACAATATAGATTGTGTATTTCCTTAATCAAGGATTTACAATTTATTTGACATTATTCTAAGATGTTTGACCTATCTTAGATTGTATGTTAAAGCCCTGCTCAATAAAGTTAACCTATATGAAAGAGCTCGAGGGAATCCACAAAGGATGTATGACCTATTCGAGGTTGTATGTCAGAGCCTTTGCTCGATGATGTTAACATATATGAAAGAGGTTGAGAGAATCTGCCAATAATTTATGACCTATTCAATGTTGTATATCAGAGCTTTTGTTTAATGACGTTAACCTAAATGGAAGAAGTCAAGAGAATTCACTAAGGATGTATAATCTATTTGAGTTTGAATGTCAGATCCTTTGCTCAATGATGTTAACCTATATGTGTAGTCCTTCGAAAGGATACTGCTCGGTAGGAGAAAGAATATAAAGGGTAAGACTTTACTATCTCGTAGGAAAAAATAATTATAGGCATTTGTGCTCTTTATAAGAAGGACAGTGAGAGCGCATATTAGATCATACATACGATTAACTATTGAGGATAGTGCCTTTTGCCTACACACCCTGATGGATAATAATATGCATGACCTGATCAAAATCACGAGATTTGCCCCACTCGATACAGAAACTTGAGTGGGTTTAATTGATATGGGATTACGTTGCCCATAGGCGCAAGCACATAAGGTTAATTACATCTTAAGCCGAGGCCAAAGAAGACTCTAGATTAAGGACTACACATTATTCTTTCACATGGGATTTACATGTAATGAGGAGACAAAGAAGTTCCTACTCAGAGGAAAGGAAAGGGTTCGACTTGACTTAGTCAACATATATGGCTCATATCATCATTCGGAGGGACTAAGGTAATGAAAAAAAAACTAGGAAAGGATAACACTACACTCAGAGCATGCAACAGAGAAAGATGGAGGTGGCATCATCCGTGTGATGTGGCTAGGTAAGAATTATAGCCTCTGAAGGATAGAGGACTTATCCACTGATAAGGCCTACTATGAGACACCAGTAGTAATAGTCTTGAACCCAAAATCTAGAGTGAGTTTATTATTCTACACACAACACTAACATCCATGTTCTAGCTAATATATCCTAGACTTATATCATGCCTTAAAAGGAAAGCCAGCTAGCCACCTAGTTGTATAAAATCTATGATATTCAGCCTGTATGAAATATGGGTAGGTGGCTAAGTTTTTGGAAATTAAGGCTGACATCTATAGAGGTTCCAAAGTGACCTTGTACTTATGATGGGTAGTATGCTTCTAGAACTAATGTAATTAAATTTTGATTTAATTAGTTTTTAATATAATGCTTGAAATTCTTGAAAGTATCCAAATCATAAATGCTTGAAATTTTAATAGGGCTTAAAAGTATTTTTTTTAGAAGACTAAGCTTCCCCAAGTTAACATCTCATTCTCATAGATCGGATTATCTAAACTCTACCAGCAAGCAGGAAAGTGTCTTTAACAAGGGAATAAAGAAATGCAATAATATGCATGCGACCTCGGACGATCTCTGGCTATTCCTTAGATTGTTAGCTTTTTATGTTATTTAATTATTAAAATTTTTAATCTTAATTATGAGTAGAAAAAATTTTATCCCTACAGAGCCTAGCAAAATTAGATACGCACATATGCAATAAAGAAACCTATAAAAAATAAGGTAATTTCTACTATACAAGCAAAGTAAACACATCAATATAAATATCCACCATAGTAAAAAAGAAAGACCATGGAAAGTACCATATAAAGTACAACCCAAGATCTATAGAAAAGTAATGGTGGCCAGGCCCCATCGATAACAACCTGAATTCTAATCCTACAAAATTACACAAGTCTTAAAAATAAGGCCTTTTATCTTGATCTTCATCTTCTAGTCCTTTTATGGGTCATGTTCCTTCAGTCTTCGTATGGTTTGCTCTTTAGAAGGATATCCAAATGAAAAGAAATTTCCTGCAAGGGGTTTTCTTTTTTCCTTTGGATCCCTTATGTTTGAAATGCCTTATTTTTAAAGATTTTCATAACTCGATACATCAAATGCATTTACATCATAAGAAAAAAAAAATCTAGACTCTCCTACATGATTATCCTAAGTAGTTAAAAATAAAATAAAATATCACAAGCAGTTATATATGAAAGCAGAGTACTCATGTTAGCCATACTTGTCTATACTCTTATTTATTTGAGGGCTAAGCGGTTGAATCACCTATAGTAAGTATATGCATGATTTATTTATTATTTTAGCTCCTTTAATAGTGCTGCATAAGTATTGCCACCTACATAATATATCATTAGTATCAAGATCATCCCTAACCTTTGAGTAATCTAGCTCACATCACATCATAAAGAAAGTATAATAAAAATGCTCATTATCATAATAGTTATTACAATAAATCAAAGAAATCAGCACACATGCCACATGTAGAACATCACTTCACATAAACAAAAAAAAAAGAAAACACCAACCTAACCTAGAGCTAGAATTGTGTCCTAACAAGATATTCTATATGTGTAGTAAGTTGGTTGTTCCAGATGTTTTCATTATCGGGTGGTTAGTTCAAGTTATTTGTGATACGATTTATTAAAAGTCAAAAGGAGATTTTTAATTAAAATTTAAATATTAGTATCTTGATGTGGATTTTAATTGATTTAGTGGTTGATCAGCTTTAATGCTTAGGCTAATTTTTTTTAAATTTAAGTTGTGTTAGCAAATTTTAGAAGGTGGTCATCCTATCTGTTAAGTTAAGAGGGGTCCAAAGGAGACTTTTAGGAGCAAGATAGGTTTTGGAGTTCTAGTATTTTTATTAAATATTAGGCCTTATAAGGAGTAATTAGACTTTAA
Source organism: Dendrobium nobile (assembly GCA_022539455.1). Taxonomy (NCBI): domain Eukaryota; kingdom Viridiplantae; phylum Streptophyta; class Magnoliopsida; order Asparagales; family Orchidaceae; genus Dendrobium; species Dendrobium nobile. The sequence continues at coordinate 13,997,485 of CM039721.1, read as the reverse complement.
GTTTGTTGGATTTGGAGTTTTTTATGCAAAGTTATAATTTTTAGAAGTTTTGGAGCCTAGTTATCAAACTACGGTTGACCGAAGAGTTGTCTTTTTAATTTAGGTTGATTTATGGAAAGCTAATATTTTTAATAAATACTATATTTTAATTAGAGTTGAATTCCTTTTACTTTATAAAATTTAGATTTTGTTTGGAATTAATTATGATTTTTTCAATATTTGGATATTTAATGAATTATTAAAATTGCCTAATTAAGGGTGTTTTAGAGATTTTGATCCAAATCAACTCCAAATCTCTTGGAATTCAAAAATATCCTAAGGGATATTTTTAAGTGTTTGGAGAATATTTAGAATTTTTAATAATTTAAAATTATTTAATTTAATTAAAAGGTAATTTTTAGTCGAAATCAAATTAATGTTTAAATTGAAGCCCAATCATGGGGCATTTAATTTTTTGGGATTAAAGATTAAGTTCTGAAGAGTTTGGTATATTATTGATAATTTTTTTATTTAATTTGAATTTATTAAAATTTTCTGAAGTTATCTGGGCTTAATTAAAGAGTGTATTAGGGTTTGTCAATTAAATGGTTGAAAGGGTTCTAAAAATTCCTAGAAAATTCTACAGCGTTTTAAATGTCATTAAGTTTAAATGTTTCAAGTTTCATGTCATTCAAAGGTGTATCCTAGCTCCAAGAATTTCTATAAGTTTGCTAGACGAGTCCTTAAAGATTATCCTTAGGGTGTTGTTATGTTAAATAGGTTTAAATTAAATGTCATGACTAACCCTGGTGTAACGTAAAGGGAAAACATAACAAATCATTGTACACAATGTCTTTAGAACTATGAGAGCCTAGACTAAGTGCTTGTGCATCCTAAAAATACAAAAAAAGTCTAAATAATAATTAAATAGGATTAATAATGTGATTAGTGAATGATTAGAGTCCAATCATTCACTATTCCTCCCCCATGAATTCTATGCATATGCACAACCTATGTTTAAAATTTCAAATGGACCTCTCAAAATTAAAAGATTTAATTAAGAATTACTTAAAATAAGAATATTTTGTACAATACACTTAATGTAAAGTTAAATAATAAAAAAAATCCTTCAAATTTAAAAAATAAATTATTTTTTTAGTCTTTAAAATAATTAATATTAATAAATTTTAATTAAATTCCTTAAAGGTTAAAATAATTAAACTTTATTTAAACTATAAAATATGACCTATATTAATTTAGTTTTAAATTAATATATTTTAAATAATCATTTAATTATTAGGAATATTTAAATCTGAAATTTTTGAAATTTTAAAATATTTAATATATTATTAAATTAATTATTAATTAAATATTAAAAAATAATGATTTTTAAGATAATTTAAAATAATTTTAATTTAAAATTAAAGAAAATTAAATTATAAAAACTTTGATAAATTGTATGTAATTTCTAGGATTTAAAATTAATTTTAAATTAATTTTTGAAGTTTTCTAATTTTAAAAACATTTAAAAAAATTGATTAAACAAGTCTAAGTGGGTGGAGGATTGAGCCAATAAAGGTTTGGAATTGATTAAAACCCAAATAAGGGTAGTTTTGGCTACTTTGGTCAACTTAGGTTGATTTGATCAACCAGGTTGACCCAAGGCCTAGGTCTAGGATCCATATACTAGGTTTGACCCACTAAACCCAATATAAGAGGTCTTGGGGTCAAAATTGGTTAATTTGACCAAGTCAACCCCCCTTGACCTAGGGTTTAGGTAAAAGCAAGGTTAACAATATGGAAGAGGTTGAGAGAATCCACTAAGGATGTATGACCTATCTGAGATTGTATGTTAAAGCCTTTACTCAATGACATTGACATATATGAATGATGTAGAGAGAATCTACTAAGGATATATGACCTATCCGAGGTTGTATGTCAGAGACTTTGCTCGATGAAGTTAACCTGTGTATAAGAGGTCAAGATAATCCACCAAGATGTGTGACCTAACCGAGGTTATATGCTAGATTATTGCTCGATGATGTTAACCTGTATGGAAGATGTCAAGAGAATCCACCAAGGATGTGTGACCTATCCGAGGTTGTATGTCAGAGCAATGTTCGATGACATTAACCTATGTGAAAGTGGTCGGATCGAATTCCCCTGTGATCAATTTTGCAAATGAACCGAATTGAGCCGAGCCTCAGCATGTTCAAGTTTAAGTGCATTTGTCAAAAGCATGTTTAAGCACAGTTCAAAGCTTGTCGATCTTCTTTGATAGGTGTTCGAGCTTGAGCTCGAGCTCATTTAAAACTTTACTGTTTGAGTTCAGTTTGTGAACAAGTTCGAGATTGAATAAATTCAGCACAGCGAGCCGCAAATTGAACGAGAATCGAGTCAATTGCCCAAAAATAATAAATTCTTTTTTCTTTTTAAATCGAGACGGAGCAGATGAGCTAGCCAACCAACAGCCCTACCTACAAGGCTAGTTTGCATAGCCACTGTCTTATTATATAGAGCATAAGTTTTTTCCATTTCATGGTGTGGGACAAATTAAAGCAAGAAAACTGAGGCGGGAGAGGAAAAAGTAGAATAAGAGGATAAATTTTATATGTATGTATGTATGTATGTATGTATGTATATATATATAAAATATATATATATATATATATATATATATATATAGATATATATATATATATATATATATATATATATATATATTAGTTAAGTAATGTTATATATATTTAAAATTAGTTTAATAACATTTGTTAAGATTAGTTAAAATTATATGTATTTAAAATCATTTAAAATGTATTAAGATATAATATTTATTTTTTAATTAAATAAGGCATAATCGTGCTTCTTAATGAGCATATTCACGATCTCTAAACAATATTATTCGTGAATATAAACGAGATGAACATCAGGTTGTTCAAGATTGCTTATTTAACTATCTAATATTATCAAAGTTGTTCATTTACCTTATCAAACGAACATAAACGAGCTCTTATTGAGCAGAACCAGGAGTATCTTATCGAACGCTCGGTTTATTTGCAACCCTAAGTATTGTTAGCCTTTGCCTATTTTAAAGATTTTAAATTATATCAAATGGATATTAAGAGTGTCTTTCTTAATGGGGTGATAGAAGATGATGTTTAAATTGAGCAACTTCTAGGTTTTAAACATTCAAAAATTTTAAATTATGTATTTAAATTAAGTCATATCTTTTTTATTTTAGTCATGGATGTTCTCACTAGACATTTGCAAGAGGATGTACCTTGGTGTATGCTTTTTACTGATGATATTCTTCTTTTTGATAAAACTAAAGAGGGAGTTGAAGATAACTCAAATTATGGAGGTCAACTTTAGAGTCTAAATGTTTTTTCTTGAGTAGATCTAAAATTGAATATATGGAGTATAATTTTAGTAGCAATAGACCTAGTGATGGGATTGTGACTTTGGGCGATCAAGTCACTAGTAAGAGTACACATTTTAGATATCTTAGATCTATTGTTCAGAGTGATGGTGAAATTGATGGGGATATTATCAGTATAATTCAAGTTGGATGGTTAAAGTGGAGGAATGCATCGGGCTTATTATGCGATAGAAAAGTCCCCCTCAAACTTAAGGGAAAATTCTATAAGATGGTGGTAAGACCTACAATGCTTTATGGTGTCGAATGTTAGTTATTAAAAGAGAAGCATAATACTAAGATAAGTGTTTCAGAGATGAGGATGCTTAGGTGGATGAGTGGCTTGACCCTTAGAGATAGGATACGAAATGAGCATATACGTGAAAAGGTTAGAGTAGCTCTAGTGGAAGATAAGATTAGAAAGAGTCGCCTTAGATGGTTTGGTCACATTAAATGAAGGCCTTTCGATGACCCTGTTAGCAAAGTTAAGATATTAGATTTGACTTATGTTAATAAGGTAGAGGTAGACCTAAAAAGACTTGGTTAGAAAAAATAGTAGAAATGATCTTTCTTAATTAGATTTAAATGAGAATTTGACTGTTAACCGAACACAATGGCGAAAAAAAGTTCATGTAGCTGACCCATGTAGTGGGACAAAGGCTTGATGTTATTGTTATTATTGTTGTGTTTAAATTAAAAAAGGCATTTTATAGACTATTGTATACACTTAGGACTTGGTATGAGAGGTTAAGCACTTTCCTATTAGAAAGATCTTTAATTAAAAGATGTGTGGATACCACTCTTTTCTTGAAAACGATAGGAGCTGACATACTCATTATTCAAATTTATGTTGATTATATATTGTTTAGATCTACAATTAAAAATCTTTATGATGATTTTTCAAAAATAATTAGTAGTGAATTTGAAATGAGTTTGATGGGAGACTTAAGTTACTTTCTTGGTTTTAGAATAAAGAAAAATAAGGAAGGAACATTTCTAAGCTAAACGAAGTATATTAAGGACATCCTCAATAAATATAAAAGGAACAATGCTAAACCAGTGAACACACCAATGAGTTCTTCAGTATAGTTAGATAAGAACCTAAGGGAAAATCTATTGATAAAAAAATTTAGAGGAATAATTGGATCATTATTTTACTTGACTGCTAGCAGACCTGATATCATATTTATTATTTATTTATGTGCTAGATTTTAGGCTGATCCAAAGAAATCACTTCTAACTCTTGTTAAGAAAATTTTGAGATATATTTTTGGAACTCAAAACTTTGGGATTTATTATCCTAAATACAACTCTTCTTTTGAAATCATTGAATATTCTGATTCAGATTTTATGGGATGTAAGGTTGAACAGAAAATTACTTCTAGAACTTGTCAATTCATATGAAACTCTCACTACAGGAAAAACGCTGAAAACCGGCGGTTTTTTTCGGCGGTTAGTGTAGATTTACCGGCGGTTTTTAAAGTTACCGGCGGTCTAACGGCGGTTTGTGAACCGCCGGAAAAAACGGCGTAGGAAACAATTTCCGGCGGCTTTTTACCGGCGGTTTATTTTTGCTGCGGTTTTCCGGCGGCCAATACCGCCGGTGACCACCGGAATTTTAACCGTCGGTCTGCCGGCGGTTCCCGCCGGTATTGTAACCGCCGGAAAACCGCCGGTCAAATTACCGCGGGTTTCCGGCGGTTAAACCTGGCGTCGTCTGGTTCATTAGACCGCGGACGGCGCCGTTAGACCGCCGTAAAGTACCGGCGGTGGACGGCGGTTATAGCCGTCGGTCTTACCGACGGTTTAAACCGTCGAGCATCCATCGTATAACCGCCGGCCGCCGTCGGTAAGCCGCCGGTACTTACCGGCGGTTTAATAATATAACCGGTGGCTTTATCTTGTCCGTCCGGTATCGTAGTTTCCGGCGGCTAAACCGCCGGTTAGCCCCGGAAACCTGTAGCACCTGAAAAAAAAATTGACAGCATCCCCTCTATTTGAGGGAGGTTCACCCTAAAGTCTAAACCTGCAGAAAAAGCATATATATGTTGGGCAACACGCCGCTATATTCATTACAACCAGAAAATACAAACAAAATTAAAAATTCATCACAACATTACAATCACAAATTCACAAGATAGTTCATGATAATGCTACAATCACAAGTTCAGAAGTTCACAAGTTCTAATTAATACATTCATCAAACATAATAAACATCTAATCATCATTGGTATCCTCACTGTCTGCAGATGGCTGCTCCTGTTGGTCCTTCTTCCTTTGTTTTCCAGCTCTGTAGGATTGCAACTCTGCTTGCATTTCATTCTGAGCCTTCCTCATTTCTTTAATCTCTCTAGCTTGAACCCTTTTCATCTCTTCAATCTCTCTAGTAAGTGCTGCAACCCTCTCACTTACAGATTCTTCAGCTCCACTTGGATCATGAAATGCAGAGGTGTATGAACTGCCCTCAATAGCAAAAGCTTGTGAACCCATGCCATATACCCCCCCCTCTGTCTTCCACCAACAACTTCTGACCATGTCTGATACTCAGAAGTATGGGCCGATCCAGAAGATGATCCCTCGCCAGTGGACTGCCTACTTTCTCTAGCTCGTAAGAAATCATCCTGCGAGTTACAAATAGTTTTATTAAAATAATTTTTATTCTAAAAATCCAAAAAATTTTACTCACATGAGCCTTCTTAGATTTCTCATCAACCCACTGCTGGTCAGCTTGATGTTGATGAGTTCTTGTATGCAGCTCCAATGGTGTTGGCTCCCGACCCAGGTGATCTTTCTGAAAATTTGATGCTTAGTTATACTAACATAAATATATAATAAACCAATTCAAAACACTTACCAGTCGCCGCCTATGTTCTGTATGAGGTACAGATCCACCAGTATGAAGAGAGCTTCCTAAACCGCCGCAGTCAGAGCTCTTGTTCTGTTTATTCTGCTCTCTCATTTTTATAAACTCCGGGTAGCCCAAGCACTACTCAAATCTGCCCAAACGCCCTCTCCAATCCAATTAGGCCTCTGCCGGACTTTCTAATGTCCGTGAACATGTCTCTGAGACGGGTCGCTCCTCTCCTCTCAAAATTTGATCTGATCCTCGTGCTGTACTCAGGCAACCACCTAAATTCTTTCTGTAAAAATTTAGGCAATATAAAAAAGATTAGTACAAATTAAATCATATATTTGAAATCATACAAAAAAAAAATACCTGAAATTCTCCAAACCACATATCTCTAACTGGCTTTGGGATCTTCTTCCAGGATAAGTAAGGAGCATCATACTTATTCTTTATTATATCCCGGATCATATGTATAGGTGGCCTTGAAGGATTGAAGCTGCAAGTGACTTTGTTTATCAATAACATGTAATATATCAAAATAAAAATAACTGAATAACTTAAATTGAACTTACTTATCGCCGTCAGGCTCGATGTATTGACGCTTATCTGTTGCTGTTGCAGGATCGGTAGCGCCAACCTCTGGTGGTCGTGATGGTCCACCCTGTTCATGCTGCACCGGATAGGGGTAGTAATATGGGTAAGGGTAAGGAGGGTGAGGACCAGTGGATGGACCAGCAGCCTGTGATGATGGTGGGGGGTAATATGGATAGAATGGAGAAGCATGTGTCTGATCTGGAGAGGGGAAGCGAGGACTCGTCGAGCTGGGAGGGAAGTGGCCAGGGAAGTATGGAGGTACAACAAGAGGTGGATCTAACTGTCCCTGACCCTGCTCTGGTGAAGGCTGCTGGCTCCTGCAGGTGGTGGCGGTGGTGGTGTAGGTAGATCTGGTGAAACTGAAGGCCCCTCACCTACCTCAGTCTGTATGGGTCTGCTAGTCGTAATCTTCTTCCGGCGGAACTTTGAGGCAATGATTTACGAGGAGGATCGTCGCCTGAAGCCATCTGCAATATTAAAAAAAATAATTGAGAAACAGTTAATAAAACAATTAATAAAGCAGTTAATAAAGCAGTTAATGAAGCAATTAATGAAGCAGGTAATGAATTACGAGAAGCAGTTAATAAAGCAGTTAATGAAGCAGTTAATAAAAGACAAGGTGGCAAAATACAATATCATTTCTAAGCAGTAAAAAAATTACAAAACATTTAAATTCTACAATTCTAAATTACAGGAACTAATCAGAATCATCAAAACTATTTTCATCACTCTCAAGAGTATCTTCACTTTCATCCTGGTTCTCTTCTTCATCTGAACTAGTTGAACTATTGACATCTTCTAACTCTATTTCAATAGTAGAGGTTGTAGTTGGCATATCCTCAATTTCAACAGGCATATAACTTGACATCTCATCTTCTTGATGTGCAGTTGCTACAATGTATTGTTGATCAATTATTCTCCGTGCTTTTGTTTTTATGACAGCTAGCCAATCTTGTTTGTCTCTGCGACCACTGGGATATTTGCTGAAATAAACTTGAATAGCTTGGCTTGCTAACACAAATGGATCAAACTTTCCGTATCTTCTACTATGTTTAACATCTACTGAACCATACACAGGATGAACCCTTGTGCCTCTATTTTGTACTGGATCATACCACTAACAGATAAATAAGCATACAAAGTTCTCATCTTCGCCTGGGTATTCCAAGTCAAGGACCTCATTCAAAATACCATAATAATCACACTCATATTCTTCATGAGTGTTTCCTCTAACACATACTCCACAATTTTCAGTTTTTCTTCCTTCACTCCATGATTTGGTATGAAATTTGAACCCATTCACTATATATATTGGCCAAGTTTTTACTTTTTGCATTAGACCCCATGCTAATGCTTGCAAACCTTTATCGAAACATTTGTTATCAGGATTTTGTACCTAAAAATATTTTCAAATTTTAGTATTTTTGATAATAAATAAGATTAAATTTATAAAAAAAAATGTACTCACATATGATCTGAACCAAGTTGGAAATTCATTTGCAACAGCTTGCTCAATTCCCCTTGAATCTGTCAAAGGCAAATTGCTTACGAAATACCTGGTGACAAATAATACATAAGTAATCGGGTAACATACTGACTATGATCGGAAGAAGAACCTCCATAATTATGTGACAATCATGACTTTTGAGTCCAAATAACCTTGCAGATTTCAAGTCAACACATCGGCTTATATTTGATCCATAACCATCCGCATTTTTAAACCTTTAAACACTGACATATCATTCTTTTTGCTCTAACGTGAAAGAGTAAGGAGCTTTGGGCTTCATTAGTTTACCGTCAGTTGTTGTTACTAACTCCAAATTTTTTCGCCGATAGAACTCTTTAATGTCCATCCTTGCTTTGACATTATCTTTACTCTTGCCTTTAACATCCATAATTGTATTAAAAATATTATCCAGAAAGTTCTTCTCAATGTGCATAACATCCAAGTTATGTCTTATCAAATTAGTTCTCCAATAAGGTAATGTCCAGAAAATACTTTTTTTAATCCAATTATGTTGAACACCATAACTCGGAAATTTAGATTCTGATAGCATTGGATAATCAATAATTGTTGGAATGTTGGAAAGTCTCTGTAGTATCTCATCACCACTTAATCTGGGTGGAGGAGGTGATCGCTCAATTCTGTTTTTAACAAATGCTTCTTTATTTCTTCGGAACTGATGATTAGCATTTAGAAACATACGATGACAATCAAACCAAGTATTTTTCCCTCCATGTTTTAATGTGAAAGCTTTACTGTTCTCCATGCAGTAAGGACATGCTAATTTCCCTGCTGTGCTCCAACCAGACAACATACCATAAGCTGGAAAATCACCGATAGTCCACAGCAAAGCAGCTGGAAGGAGAAAATTTTGTTTTATTGATATGTCATATGTGAGCACTCCTTCTTCCAATAATAATTTCAGGTCATCAATTAATGGTTGCAAATAGATATCAATCTTTGCCTTCGGATTATGTGGTCCAGGTATAATCAGAGTTAAGAACATGAACGGAGTAGTCATACACATCTCTGGTGGCAGGTTGTATGGTGTTAATATAATTGACCAACAAGAATACGGTGTAGCTGTTTGACTATAAGGAGTAAAACCATTAGTACATAATCCCAATCTTATGTTGCGGGGTTCAGCAGCAAATGAAGGATGCACTCGATCAAAATGTTTCCACGCTTCAGCATCTGATGGATGAGAAAGAACATCACTTTTTGCTATTTTCTCCTTATGCCATCTCATAAGGCCTGCTGAACTCATTGATGCATAGAGCCGCTGAAGTCTTGGAATGATTGGTAAATAAAACAAACGAGAATATGGCACATCTCTCTTTGGACAACGTTGTTTTCCCGAGTTCTGCTTAAAATGAGGAGCATTGCAGCTGCGACAAATAACTTCTGCTGCATCATCCTTATAGTATAACATACATCCATTGATACAACAATCAATCTTTGTAGCAGTGAGACCCAGCTTGGATACTAATTTCTTTGTTCGGTACAAGTCTGAGGGAATTATATTGTCAGCCGGATTAGTTTCCTTCATAAGACCAATAACGTCATTAAAACACTCACGGAGAATATTATACTCAGTTTTAATACTTAGCATCCTCACTGCAATGGATAATTCCGAATGCGTACTGCAATCTTCCCAAATTGGCTTTTGAGCTGAATGTAATAACTCAAAGAATTTTTGTGTCTCTGCATTTGGTGGCTCTTCCACATTAGACCTTAAATTATGACCTGCTACATCAAAAATAAGGTCTTCATAGGGTCTACTCATTTGATCTTCATCAAATGTTTCATAAGCTGTAGATGAACCAGCATGAGCATCTCTATGTGGCTTGTACTCGCCATGTGATGTCCAAATTCAATAGTTTGGAAGAAATCCCCTACGATATAAATCAAGCTTCACATCATCGGGCTTTAAGAATGCTAGATTTTTATGCTTCGAACACGGACATCTAAACATTTTATCAAACTGAAAGGAAGGCAGTTGAGATGCAACTTGAATGAAAGTTTCAACTCCCTCTATAAATTCAACTGTCAATCCTTTTCGACCCGGCAACAATCTGTTATACATCCAATATCTCTCTTCTTGGATAGTCATTTGCACGTTGAAGTAAACATACCCTACATGTTGGAGGCATAAACAATCTGTTATACATCGAAATAGATTTTTATGCTTTGAAGGACTTAATCATGCTCTAAAAGAACAAAAGCTTATCCATATGTTGCATTTAAATAAAATAAACACATAGATTTGATTTGGGGCCTAAATGGGCAAGGTGGTCAACCCTGGTTGACTTGGTCAACCGGGTTGACCCAGGGACAAGTCTAGGCCCAACAGACTCGACTCGACTCTCTCAACCCATTGGAGAGGGTCTTGGGGTTCGACTTGGTCAATTTGACCAAGTCAACTCTTATTAATGTCTTGATCACCCAATGTCATAATCCCCTCACAAGGTCTATTACAACTAAAAGTACACATCATATATTCAGTTATAGATCTATTGAAGCGAAAACCTTATAAACTTTATAGTTGACCTCCATAATTCATGTTTTCCTTCAACTCCCTTTCTAGTCTTATCAACATGAAGAATATCATCAGTAAAAAGCATACACCAAGGTACATCCTCTCACAAATGTATAGTGAAAACATCTATGAGTAAAGCAAAAAAGATATAGACTTCTTGCTGATCCTTGATATAATCCAACCGAAATAGGAAAATACTTGATCAAACCACCATGTATTTGAACACAAGTAATAGCTCCTACATACATATCAATAATGATTTTAATATAAGCATTATTAACTCCTTTCTTCTTAAGAACCCTCCATAGCACTTCTCTTGGAATATTAAGATATATTTTCTCTAAATAGATAAATATCATATATATATCCTCCTTATTCTCATTATATTTCTCCATCAAACCTCTCAAAAAATGTATGACTTCCATTGTAAACCTACCAAGCATTAATCCAAATTGATTTTGAGAAACATTAGTTTCACACCTAAACCTATGCACCATAACTCTTTCCCACATTTTTAAAGTATAAAACATTAACTAAAAAGATAATATCATCAAATAATTAAAGAAAAACCATAAAAAATAACCTTAAAAGAGAAATCGATTTGTTTGGGGTCGGAATCGGTGGGCGGTCGGGCGTCAGAGTAAACTCGTCGGCGGCGGTCGGACTGGGGACAGGGGCGGTCGGACTGGGGTCGGCGGCGGTCGGAATGGGGTCGGCGGTCGGAGTTCCTTCGTCGGGGGCTGATCGGACGAGCGGAGGAGACGATAGAGCGAGCGACCGAGAGAGAGAAGGAAAGAGTGAAAATGAAATGAGCGGAGCGAGGGGGCTCGTATTAGGGCTTTTACCGGCGGTTTTCCGGCGGTCTAGACCGCCGGAACAAAATCACTTATCACCGGCGGTGTAGACCGCCGGAAAACCGCCGGTTCACGTTGATATCCGGCGGTTTTCCGACGGTCTGGACCGCCGGAACAAAACCACTTATCACCGGCGGTTTAGACCGCCGGATAACCGCCGGTTCATGTTGATATCCGGCGGTTTACCGGCGGTTTATAGACCGTTGGTAATACCAGCGGTGTATCGTAGCTAAGCCGCCGATTTGGCCGTCGTTAGAGTCCGACGGCTTAACCGCCGACGGAGCCATCGGTAATACCGACGGTCTATAAACCGCCGGTGAAAACCGCCGGTATTTGTCATTTTTCCTGTAGTGTCTTTATTTTTTTGGTCTAGCAGAAAATAAAATTTAGTAGCTCTTTCTTTTATTGAAGCATAATACATTGCCTTAGGTAGTTATATGGCCCATGTTCTTTGATTAAAACAATAATTTATTGACTTAGGATTTTCTATTGGCACTATTCAAATTTCCTGTGATAATACAAGTTTCATATACTTTCAAAGAATCTCATTCAATATTCTAGAACCAAGCATATTGATATAAGGCATCACTTCATTAGAGATCATGTGGCTAAAGAAGAAATTGAATTGCACCATATTGCTACTGAGAATTAACTTGTAGATATTTTTATAAAATCACTGGATTTTAAAATATTTAGCACTTTAAGAACCAGATTAGGTGTGATTAATCTTACTGCTTAAAATTGAATTTTTGTAAATTTGATTTGTAATGTATTGATGCGTTTATTTATTTTCTTTGTTTGTTTGTTACTATTTATTTATTTGTTAGGGATCATTTTATTTCATTAGTTGTTTTTGTTTTTCTTTAGTCAGTATTAAGTATTTAATTTTATTTTTCTTGGTTGAATATCATTGGATCTTGAGTGATTGGTTTTTCAAAAGATTTTTTATTTATCATGTCTAGTTTTAAATTATTCTGTTCATACTGTACAAAATTTTTTCATAGTGTACAAATTCTGTAGCGTGTACAAAATATTTTCTGAGTTGAGCATGCAAGAGTGAAAGTTTTATTGCATATCATACTGTATAATGCCGTCATCATCTATTTGATATTTGTTTTGTCGCATGAACAATTTGGGACAATTTTCAAAAAGTTAGTTACTGATCACATATTGTACGTACAAAATCAAATTTCATTTTTATGATCTTGTTATTAGTTTTTCATGTTGATGAACCTAATCGTCATAAAATGATCTTTAATATTTTGATCATCTCGGAAGAACTGGTGTTCGTCTGTATGATTATTTGGTCAAAAAGCATGTACGAAATGTTGCCTCAGAAATGACTTTTTATGAAAATCCATTTCATTTTTGGCCTTTTTTTATTCGTATATATGAAATATTTTTCATGTCGTATGATTTTAAAGCCATACATACGATCCAAATTTATATGGTACTATAGGTCATTTTTCTTTAAATTGAAAAGTCATGGATGGTTTTTTTCTTCACTTTCTCATTCAATCTTAAACTATATCGAGTCCAAGCTTTAGGAATGCCTGTTGCAAATTCTGATTCATGGACTATGTTTTGATGATTGGCAAACACTCTTAGTTGTCTTGGACTGTCTTTTACTACTGACTTTTCAGGAATCAAAGAACGAACAGAAAAACGAAGCCAACTCAAGATTAGGTAGATTAGGGTTGAGTCTGTCTGTAAATTTCTTTTTTTCCTTTCTTGAGTCCATTGTAATCTTTGAAGTGGTTGATGCTAAGTAACCCTACACACACACACACTTGAGAGAGTTAGAATTTCTATTTTTGCTCACATCGGCCAGGATGATATCTACATCGTCCTGGACGATCTGGCTTAAAACAGAAAGTTTAAACAGGGGTTCTTAATTAAGGCAGTCGTCATTAGTGCATCAATCTGGACGATACTTATATCGGCCAGGACGATAGACTCAAAACAAAAAGAAATAGATGCCATGATCAATTTAGGTATTCAGTATTTTTGGAAATCGGCTAGGACGATCTATTATCGGCATGGACAATATTATATAATTATGCCTAATTTGATCCGGCAATCATGGGAGTAATTAAGGATGATTGATACGATCACATCGTCCTGGACAATCGCAGGATCGACCAGGATGATCCATTCTAAAATCCTTTGTCGCTTCTGAACGATAAATATCGGCCAGACCAAATTCAGGGCGATGTGCTAGACGATCTGGATCGGACAGCTTGAATTCTGGGCGATGCTCTAGACAATTTTTCTCTGATTTGAACGGATCGGCTGGGACGATCAAGCCAATTTTCAAATCATACAGTTTGCATTCAGGACGATACTCTGGCCGATCTTCTGAGATTTGTACTGATCGGCCAGGACGATTTCCATATCATCCTGGACGATATAGTCAGCAACTTGAAATTAATAAGCTATTTTGAGCTCTTCTATTTAAGAGCTCTTATTTAATGTTTTTTAACAATCTTTTGCTGCTACCTTGACCTGAGAAGACCTTGAGGAGAGAGAGAGAGAGAGAGGATCTTATGAGGGGGAGTTGTGAGGGGTTTCACAAGGGTTACTTCAAGGATCTCTCAGCTTCTTCTTCATCTAGAGTTTCTCGTCCGTGGAAGGGTCGGTAGAGGTAAGGATTCAGTAACTGATCGTGGTTCTCTGACAACTTCAGGAGGAAGCAAAAGGAGTTGGTTTCTCTGTCTTGCCAGGGTGGCAAAAAGGAGATGTCTTTGTAAGGGCTTCTCCGCCTAGCTGTGGGGGCTAAAGGGGAGTCATGTTGGTAGTGCAATACGCAGAGGGTACCTCTGGGGAGTGGACGTAGGTCGAGTTGACCGAACCACTATAAACCTTTGTGTTCTTATTTTTACTGCTTCCACATTTTAATTTTTGTACTTAGTTTTCTTGTGGTGTGATTTGGTTTGTGATTTTAGTTCTTTGTGAAAAGAATTTTTTTTAAAATACCAATTCACCCCCCACCCCTCTTGGTTAGCTTTGGGACTAAGTTCATAGGGCTTAACATCCCTAACGAACTTTCAAGTGGTATCAGAGCTTCTTTCATAAGATAAATTTTTAAAAGCTTTTGAATTTGATCCATGGATAACTTTGGGAATCGTAACACTACTGAAGATTATTCGATTACTCGACCTCTAGTGTTTGACAACATACCTTTTAGTTTTTGGAAAACCTGCATGTTAACATTTTTACAATCAACTGATTTTCGCATGTGGATGCTTATCAAAGAAGGTTATTCTCCACCTTCTCGTTAAATTAATGGTGTTTAAACGGAAGTTGCTTTTATTGAATGGACTTTTGATGAAAGAGATTTAGCTCAACTAAATGCAAAATATTTGAACTGTTTTTCTATGCTTGAAAATCTGAGGATTGCATGCGTGTTTCTACTTGTTCAACTGGTAAAGAGATTTGGGATAGGTTATGTATCAATTATGAAGGAACCAATGAAGTGAAACAATCTCGTTTGAATATTATCTTGCATGACTACGAACTTTTTCATATGAAACCATCTGAATCTGTTTCTGTCATGTATACTAGGTTTACACAGATAGTTACTTCACTGCATGCATTAGGAAGAGAATTTTCAAACTATGAAAAAGTGAACAAGATTTTGAGATGCTTGCCTTCATCGTTTGATGCTAAAATCATTGCAATCACTGAATCTAAGGATTTAAATACTTATTCTATTGATAACTTGCTCGGCTCACTCATTGCTTACGAGCAAGGGGTGAATCAAAGAAATCTTGATGCAGGTGAGAAGAAGAAGGAGAAAACAGTGGCACTGAAGGCGCACAAATCAGATTTTAAATCTTCCGGGTCTGAAAGCGATGACTTTGCCTTAATCACAAGGCAATTCAAAAGCTTACTAAGGAAGAAGCAAAAGCATCATTGGAGAAAAGGTAAGGATAGTAAATATTCAAAAGAATCTTCTGATGTTGTCTGTTATGAATGCAGGAAACCCGAACATGTGAGAGCTGATTGTCCTACACTTGAAGATCACTCAAGCAAAGGAAAGGGTGAGGAGAAACCTAAGCTAAGGAAGGATAATATGAGAGTCCAAAAGGCATTTTGGGCGGATTCTGCATCGGATTCGTCGGAGATGGAACCAGAAGAAGAAACAACAAATTTATGCTTAATGGGAGAAGATCATCTTAATCAAAGTTATGAAGAAGAGGTATGTAAACCAACCTATGATCAATTGTTTAAAATTTGTGAGAAAATTCATGCATCATACAAAAAACTCAAAAAGACTCATGCTAGTTTAAAGTTGGAACTTTCGAACATACAAAAAGAGCATGAAATTATTCTCAAAGATCATTCTATAATTGATTCAAATCACATGGCTCTACTTGATGAATTTGATGATTTAAATAAAAAGTATTCGGAATTAATTAATGAGCATGATGCACTAAAAGTTTCACACACTTCACTTAAATTTGATCTTAAGAAATCTAAAGAAATAGAGAGCAACTTGAGGCTTGATAATAATGTTTTGAAAAATACTAACTCGAGGCTTAAAAATGAATTGGATTCTTTTAAG
This sequence comes from Dendrobium nobile, assembly GCA_022539455.1. Classification (NCBI taxonomy): domain Eukaryota; kingdom Viridiplantae; phylum Streptophyta; class Magnoliopsida; order Asparagales; family Orchidaceae; genus Dendrobium; species Dendrobium nobile. The sequence continues at coordinate 13,981,185 of CM039721.1, read as the reverse complement.
GAAAATTGGATGATACCCACTCTTAATCTAAAGCCAAGACCTAGGAAGAGGCATAATAACCCAAATCATTTAAGAAATCATTTTCCTAGAGTTAGATGTTTTTCATGTGGCATGCTAGGACATATCTCACACACTTGCAATGTTCACCATAATATGCATTGGGTGTGGAGACCTAAGGTGCATGATTCACAGCATAACACACATACATTACACTCTACTTTTTATGAGAAGGGACCCGAACCTATTTGGGTTCCTAAGTCTGACAGCTGTTGATTCTTGCAGGATTGCTCTCACCAAAGACCTCGTGGGAGCATAGGATAATTGGACATATGGAGGCTCGCAGCTCATAATTGCTTAAACTTGTTACTTCATAATTTCTTGAAATGTTTTTTAATTAGTTTTGTGTTATTTTTGTTGTGTGCTAGCTTTTTGTTATTCTAGATTGTTTTGTTTTTGCTTTGCTTTTATGATTGGTTTTCTATATGATTATTTTTTAAGCTTTTAGATTTTGAAGATTTAAAGTCATTGATTATCATATCTAAATCGGGTAAAGGGAGAAACACCGTTGATGGTTTCCCTCCCTCTAACCTCTTTTAGTGACATAATTTTCTTTTCTTGACAAAAATCTATCTCATATTGACAACTGATTTTTGAAACTAAGATTCTTTTTATCTTGCTACAATAATCTATCTTGTACATAATATCCAAAGTTTTTATATATCCTTTAAGTTAATTGAAATCTTGCCATTGCATTTATCACATGATTATGATTTTATTTTGTGGCTTGTTCTTCCCTATGTTAGAGAGAGAGAGCTCCTATTCTCTAATATTTGGAGGATATACTCACATCTAAGGTGCTTTTTAAAGGATTTGTTAAAGACTTTTTAGCTTGCAAGAATTAAAAAGGAAATAGGTCAATGACGTCAAATTGAAAAGAAAACTATATACACAAAAGTGTATCAAAAATAAAAAAATGCTCAAAGAGCCACTCAAAGTGATAAGAGGCATAAAATGAGCCTACTAAATGCAAGCTATCCTCTCTTTTCAAAACTTTAAAACTTAGAGAACTCATTGGTTATTTGATGCTCTCAAAGGCTTGATTTCAAATTCCATGATTGAGACAAATTACTTTGTTATATTATTTATAAGATATTTTCTTTGTAACCAAGTTTTGATTGGATCTTCTTTTTACCCAGTAAAGTTTTTCTGAGTTAGACCTTTTAATTTTTTTTTTAAAATATATTGTGGTTTGCTTTCCCTCCTCCTTTTTTGAGATGTCAAAAGGGAGAGAAGTTTAGGATGTCTTTACACTTTCAATTGCGTAGTTTACACTGTCATTTTTTTGTAGTGTTTTGCCATCATCAAAAAGGGGGAGATTATTGCAAATTCTGATTCATGGACTATGTTTTGATGATTTGCAAACACTCTTACTTATCTTGGACTGCCTTTTACTACTGACTTTCAGGAATCAAAGAATGAACGGAAAAATGAAGCCAGCTCAAGATTAGGTAGATTAGGGTTTAGTCTGTCTGTAAATTTTTTTTTCCTTTCTTGAGTCCATTGTAATCTTTGAAGTGGATGATGCTAAGTAACCCTACACACACAAAAACTTGAGAGAGTTAGAATTTCTATTTTTGCTCACATCGGCCAGGATGATATCTACATCGTCCTGGACGATCGGACTTAAAATAGAAAGTCTAAACCGGGTTTCTTAATTAAGACAGCCATCATTAGTGCATCGGCCTAGACGATACTTGTATCGGCTAGGACGATAGGCTCAAAACAGAAAGAAATAGCCGCCATGATCAATTTAGGTATTCTGTATTTTTGGAAATCGGCTAGGACGATTTATTATCGGCTTGGACGATATTGTATAGTTATGCCTAATTTGATCCAGCAATCATTATAGTAATTAAGGATGATTGATATGATCACATCATCCTGGACGATCGTAGGATCAGCCAGGATGATCTATTCTAAAATCCTTTGTCGCTCCTAGACGGTAAATATCAGCCAGCCCAAATTCAGGGCGATGTGCTGGATGATCTGGATCGGACAACTTGAATTCAGGGCAATGCTCTGGATGATTTTTCTCTAATTTGAACTGATTGACCGGCACGATCGTGAGATCGGCCGGGACGATCAAGCCAATTTTCAAATTGTCCCGTTTGCATTCAGGGCGATACTCTGGCCGATCTTCTGAGATTTGTACTGATCGGCCAGGACGATTTCCATATCGTCCTTGATGATATAGTCGACAACTTGCAATTAATAAGCTATTTTGAGCTCTTCTATTTAAGAGCTCTTATTCAATATTTTTGAACAATCTTTTGTTACTGCCTTGACCTAAGAAGACCTTGAGGAGAGAAAGAGAGAGAGAGGATCTTGTGAAGGGGAGCTTGTGAGGGCTTTCATAAGGGTTGCTTGAAGGATCGCTCTGATTCTTCTTCATCTAGAGTTTCTCGTCCGTGGAAGGGTTGGTAGAGGTAAGGATTCATCAACTGATCGTGGTTCTCTGCCAGCTTCAGGAGGAAGCAAAAGGAGTTGGGTTTTCTGCCTTGCCGGGGTGGCAAAAAGGAGGTGTCTTTGTAAGGGCTTCTCCGCCTAGCTGTGGGGGCTAAAGGAGAGTCACGTAGGTAATGCAATACTCGTTGGGTGCCTCCGGGGAGTGGACATAGGTCGAGTTGATCGAACCACTTTAAACCTTTGTGTTCTTATTTTTATTGCTTCCGCATTTTAATTTTCGCACTTAGTTTTCTTGTGGTGTGATTTGGTTTGTGATTATATTTCTTTGTGAAAAGAATTTTTTTAAAATACCAATTCAACCCCCCCCCCCCTGGTTAGCTTTGGGACTAAGTTCATAGGGCTTAACATCCCTAACAAACTTTCAAAGCCCAGCAGTAGCAAATGTTCTCGTACTTCCAAGGGCTCATCCTTTTGCTGTAGTAGAGATGAGAACTTCCTTTCGAAGAAAAATTAGGAAGCTTTCGATCATTTTGTTGTAGCCAAGATGATATAAACTTCTCTGTTATGCCACTTTTTGCCTTAACCCAATTTTTTTATCCTCACCTTGATCTACACCTACCATCAAGAAACTTTCCAGACTTTTCTTGCCAACATATAATAGAACTAAAATCATACTAGGATGACCTGTTACGTCTTTAAGCGACATGTTGAAATAATTAAGGAATATCTAGGAAACTTCCTTCACCTTAGAACCCAAGGCATTAGAGCATATACCATCACCTATAGAGCGAATTTTGTTTGGTTGAATATAAACCAAACTCTTAGAGGTTTTGCACAATTAAGCCATATTTCTCATATGTATACTCTTAACCAAAATTCCAGAATCATCCAGCATGTCTTTAGAACTTTAATTACTCTCAAAGCTGATGATTGTATAAATTTGACTTCTCTTTTGTCAATTGTCACATACTTGATCATGACAAAAATTCCTATTGACAAAGCCTAACTTATCATGAACTACATATACAAACTTTTTTATATTAGACTTCCTCATAATAGGAGGATAAAAAATATGGCCTTAGGACACTTAGTTGCATATGTTAGAGAAGTATAATCTAATCCATCCCAATCCTTCCACTCAACTTCCCATTTTTTTTACTGATGCCTCTTTTAATGCACTCTTTGGTCGGGATCAAAGTTCCGAGGGAGAAGATTCAGAGGGAGAAGAAGGAGCCCCTGCTCCAACACCTGCACTTGGACCAAATCAAAATTTCTATCATGAAATGGTCCAGCAATTTGACAAACTATAATCTCATTTTGATCAAATAGAGAATCACCTAAATCAGCATATGTTAGGTACAATGAGGATATGAGATGGATCCGAGGGTAATTCGACTTGGTTAACACTAATATAGCTATGATCAATAGCTACTTTACGATGTTCAACCCTCAATCACCTCTAGATAAAGACCCCTCTGGATTTTAGTTGTTACTTCTATGTTGTACTTGCTTTTGAGTTCTTATACTTGTTATTGAGAGTTTTCTTGTGATTTCATGTATTTCTTCATATTGTGATTGTTTCAGTTTTTAGCATGTAATATTGGTGATATGTGTAATGAATAAAATGATGAAATATTACTATTTTGATGTGTATTGCAATTTCTCTTCTTAAAATGTTTATTTTTTTAGACAAATAATTTGTAGTTGATCTCTAGAATAGAATTTTGAATTACTTTGCTCTACAAATTAATTTTCTAGCAAAATTTAATCTCACAAAATTAAAATTAAAATTAAAATTATGACTAGATATATATTAGAAGATCAATTTCATGTTCTTATAGACAAGAATTACTTAGCTATAATTGTTGCACAATAGAAATCTTAATTTTATTTTATTTCATTTTTAATATTTTAATATTATTAATTATTGAAATTTGTGTTAAGATTTATTGATTTTAGAAAGACAAAAAATGTATATGATATACAAAGTGTGTCAAACTTAAAAGGAAGCATAAAATATGCCGCTTATTTAAAAAGATGCGCAATATTAAAGAGGCACAAAATTAGTCCAAAATGAAAAGTTGCATAAAGTATGCCACAAATAATTGAAAAGATGCAGAATGTCGCTAATTAAAAAATTCATACTATACTTTTCTTTATCATTCTATCTCTTATATAAATCCATATAATAGGCAATAATACTCACTATTGAATTAGAAACTAATTAATTTCATCATTTTTGTAATAATTATTTTTATTTGATTTGTCTAGAATGAACAATGAACCTGGTTGACTTTTCTTATATTAGTTGTTCTTTGATTTAAAATTTAAGTTTTTCTTTTTAGCATTTGAAAGTTAATATTGTATTTGCAATTAACTTAAAATCATTTTCTTCATAAACTATTATGATTTATGAATAGAAATTTTTTATTTCAAGATGTACATTCCTTTTTATTGTTGTCAAAAGGAGTCATTATTGTTTGATGTATTAGTTATTGTTTGAAGTATTGTTTATTTTGATGTTGTTAGACATTTGTTATGATTTTTTTTTGTGAGACTTTTGTGATATGTGTATTGTGTTATTGTGTGTGTTTGTTGTGTTGTTTTGTTTAAGTTTTTTAAGCTTTTGGGTTTTTTGTTGTTGTGTTTTTTTTTTTTAATCTTTTTAACTTGTTATTATGTTTTTGATTTTCAATGGAATCCCTTGTTTTAAATTGGTCATTCATTTAGGGGGAGATTAGGAGAAAAAATTTTCATAAGTGTTAACTCAAATAATAATTATTTTGCCATCATATAAAATGAGGAGATTATTACAACTTAGTTTTCAAAACTATGTTTTTATATAATGTGAGTTTTTGATGATATCAAAATATTATTATGTTGATTACTATTTATCCTAACACATTGGAAAAATTTTGTTTGTGTTGTTTATGTGTACTAATATTTCAGGAAAATCATATTCGAGACTGCCGAAGACTTCAAGACATATTATATTAGGGTTTCTTTTAATTAAAGTCTATACTTTTTCTATTTTTCTTGAGTCTAATGGAATATGATTGTAATTAGGTAACCATGCACACACATACTAGGAGTGAGTAAAAAACTTTTATTTTTAAAACTAATCATATTGTACGATTCTTGAATTGTACTAGACGATTTGATTTGAATGTTCCTCCATAACTAAGTTAATCGAATCATGCCTTAAAAATTTTTTTTTTGAACTGTTATTTCTGGTTCGTCCTAAACAAAGTCTGAAATAGATATAGACTAATTCATCCTAAATAAACTCACCATTTTTAAACTGATCGTATTGTACAAAGTGGAGTTTATACATACGATGTCTAGAGTACAAAATGGGTGTGTACTAGTTCATCCCAAACGAACAAGAAAATTTTTTGAACCGTTCGTACTATACGAAATAACTTTTGTGCAAACAACATCAAGAATATGAAATGGGCCGTCCATATTCATACCATATGTAACATGGTTTGATTTAACAAGTTCATACTGTACAATGTAGGGTTTGTAAAGATGACAACCAGAGTATGAAATATGTTCTTACATAATCGTATCAGATGAACCTGATCAATTTTGAACTGTTTGTATAATATAATGTTAGTTCATACATACGACTGACATAGTCCAAAATTAGTTCATACAGGATCATATAAGGATTTATTAAACTGTTCGTACGTATGATAATCGATCGTATTGTACGATCCAAGTACGTTCAACTAGAAATTTTTAGTTTGTTAGATAATTTTTTTTGTCCTTCATGTATAAGAGTCCTAAAAATTATCTACCCTACTTCTTTTGTGAATTTTCTCTTAGGAGTGAGAGTGAGGGTATTTTGGGATAGTGTTTGGGAGTGAGAATTGAGAGATCTTGCAAGTGGAATTTGTGAAGGATTCATAAGGTTGACCAAAGGTGAGGATCTCTTTATATCTTCTTTAAATCTCTGTTCTACTTCTTTGAAGACTCTTGAGAAAATATCTTTGAAGAAGATCCGGTACTTTATTGTCACTAGGAGGGTGAGAAAGGATGCCGGTACTCTACCATCACCAGGAGGGTAAGAAAGGAAGTTGGTACTCTATCATCATCAGGAGGGTGAGACAGGACGCTTGTACTCTACAGTCACCAGGATGGTGAGAAAGGATGTCAGTACTTTGCCGTCATCAAGAGGATGAGAAAGGATGTCAGTACTTTGCCGTCACCAGGCGAGTGAGAAAGGATGACGGTACTCTACCGCACCAGAGTTGGTGGAAGAGAGGTTGTTATAAGGGCTTCTCCGCTTTACTGTTGGAGCAAAAAGAGAGTCACTTTGATATAATACAATACCTAAATAAGGAGTATTCAGGGAGTGGACGTATGTCTAGTTTGACCAAACTAATATAAAATTTTGTGTTCTTCTGTTTTTTACTTTTTACTACTTTTTATTTTCTGCACGTTTAATATTTATGGTTGAAAAATATTTTTTAAAAAATTTTAACTACTATGCAAAATATCTAAATTGATTTTCTAAATTATCAAAAAAATTTTAAATAACCAATTCAAACACCCCCCCCCCCCCCCCCCCCCCCCCTCTTGGTTAGCCTTGGGATAGTTTTATTAGGTCTAATAACCTATTTGAACTTTCACTCTTGCTTGGAGTCTCCTTTTCAAGAGGGATGAGGGGTTTATTTATTGATTTTCTAGAGTGGCATGGCTCGTAAATAAGAGGAAGATCAAGGGTAAATGGGGATTGGTTTGGATGGATGGTTGATGTTAAATCCCTTGATTATGGATAATTTGTTAGACATTTAAAGCTCTTAATGATGTCGGAATTCCGTGATCTTAGGCTCATTGGATTTTTCTCGTCGAGCCGCTCGATTAGACTATAAGCATGTCATGTTTAAAAATGGTTTGGTAATCCAAATTGTGGTTTGAATCTTCCAACAGCTCTTCGAGTCCTTAATTTAGACCCATTTGAGCTCAGATTGAGTCGAATTTGGTGTTGGTAGGTTCGTATTTCTGAGACGTTCAGTTTGACTATAAGTTTGTAGAAATCGGAGTTCACATAGTCCCAATTTTAATTTCCAAAATTTCCAACTTTATTTTGCCTCGAGATTCGTGCCCGATCAAGATAATTTTTTGATGATGTGTCAAAATCAAATCAAAATAACCAAATATGATAAATTTTAAATGCAAACTAGCTAATGAGCACTTATAATTTTTTATACTGATCGCCCACTTCTTTAAATTCACGCAATCTAAATGTTCTTATGTGTAGCTTTATGAGATTTTTTATCTCGTACTTCTCCAATAGTTCTACAATAAGCATTATTTAAAAAAGTTTCAAATTTGGCTCAATTTGATATTAACACGTTTTAGTTTTAAATATATGGGCTGTTTGGTTCGGAAAATGGTATAAAATATAGAAAATGTAAGGGTTTTAAAAATATCAGCCTTTGATTTGAAGTAAAAGAAATATATAATACAATTTTGATGTATTTGAAATGCATTTCCTAATGAGAATTTGTTGTATTTCAAAATGGTTAGATTTGGGCGATTTTCAAGTGCACGGTAAATTTTGACATTATAGCTTGCTGTTGTCATCCTCTACAGCCAACGACTACCATGGTTGTTGTTGATGTCTGCCTTCCGCAACCACTGTAGTTGGGTAACATAGTCTGAAGGACCATAGTAAGGTAAATATGGTTAGAAGAATGATATCTGACGATAGAGGTTAGAGGATTATAGTAAACATGCGATAGTGGTTGGAGAATTATAATCGATGGGCAACAGAGGCCAGACAACCCTAGTGGACAATTGACGATGACAATCATGACTGTGGCCCGACCGTGGTGCCTAAATGGTGCTTTGAGATCATTGAAACCTCAAAGTTCTCTTGAATCTCAAACCAAAGTTTATGTGTTAACGCTAAATTTCTCGGTGATGGTGGTTCTAGGACTGTAGTGTGTGATTGGTGAAGGCTTCAAGATAATAATCAGTTGGTGGCCCAACGATGGTGCTCGAGGTGGTGCTTTTGTGATCTTTAGTGCTGTTGCGGGCTAGAATATACACGGCGATAACGTTATAATCACACGTCTTAAAGTTGTACAGATATCAAGCTAAGACCTTAATGATGTTAGAATTTTATGATCTTGGGCTCGCTGGATTCGTCTCGTCGAGCCGCTCAATTCGATTATAGGCACGTCATGTTTGGAAACCATTTGGATCTAAAAATGTGTATGTGAACTACACATCTCGGATCTAATCACTACTATGTACTATAACCTTATAGCTCTATTTAATAAGTGTTTGTTATAGTCAAGAAATTGGGTTGCTGCCTTAGAGTCTCTATTTACACGATATATAAGCAGCTCGTTGGAGGGATATGAGCAAGTAGTATGTCATTTTCCAAACCTCTTTTGCATAAATAACCAAGAGTACCAGGTCTATGATATTTCTTTTAGTCATTCAAGATAGAAATTAGTCGAATCTGATATTTGCCTACACTTGTAACAAGCCATAATTATACCGTATGACATGCCTCCATGCTATTGTTGTTGATAGAAAAAAGAGTTGGGATTACAGTATGTTTGTTTCACCATGATGTAACATACAGTTCTACCAACAAAGTTATGCAAGTTTTTTCATGTTATATAGAAGAGCTTTAATGACCACCCTCCAATAAGGTAGAAGGAAGAATACCTTTACTACCCCCAGTGTTCAGGCAGCATATTGGGAGACTAAGGCCCAGTAGATTCAGGAATACAATGGTTAAACCCAGAAGAAATATTGGTCAAGCTTGTAAAGTTTGTGGTGTCACTAGCCATAATAGTGTGACCTGCCAAATAATACGAGCAATTCAAGCTGAGTCCATAACTCTCCATATATTGTAACTCAAATTAGATAACTAATATGATGTACTTTCATTTTATAGGCAAGGTAGATTGCATAATTAGTATAATGTTGTAGGCCAATTAGTGTAGTGGTCTTATGTATTTCAAGTTTATGCATTTGACTTAAATATATATTAGTGTTGTACTTATGTGAAAATAATAATTCTAGGTACTTGTTATTGCATTTGAAGCATAGAAAACCATATGTTAATTGGACACAATATCTCTTTAACAACATAAATCTATGGAATATTAGGCATTCACTCATTATTCCAATTATTCATGCAAAGGGAAATGGAAGGGAGGAGTTGGTCGTATATATGAGATGGTACCGGTTGTGGACTTCCTTGTGCATATTGAATATTTTCAAACAACCTCCAAAGATATTTTACCACATGTCTCTAGGCTAGTCTGTAATGATAAGTAAGGTTGCTTATACGTGTGCACTCAAAGTTTTACATCTTCAAATACTAATTTTTTAATGTAATATTGCACTATCTAAAACTAGGTTGATTATATCAAACATAACAGCATATTCTACACCCCTTTGTTGGTCATCATGGGAAAATTTCAAGTTTGATATAGCTGGCACTTGATGATGTAGATGAGCCATATTCCAGGCTAAATGCATCTTTTGAAATTCTATAAAATTGCAATGTGATAAAACTATTAAATTAATCTCAGAACAAATACAAAATATGGTTCTAATAATTTTGGAGCAAAAGAAATAGAGAGCGAAGGTGAATGTGGTATTCGACTTGCAATTATTAGAACCTTGCATCATAAATTAAAAAGTTTTGATGATGGCATTTACATAGCTAAGCAAATAGCCCTAGTTACATGAAAGTCAATGTCATAAATGAAGCTGTGATGTTTAATAAAAATTGACAAGTTGAACCAATAAAATTGAAATAATTTGATCAAAATGAGTTGAGACCACATCATCTACAGATGCTAGAATATTATTCATCATTATCACAAAAAGAAGAGAGCTTACTAATTTGTAGAAGTGTGAGTTAGGATTTATGTAAAATTGGAGCTGAAGTTTTTTAAATTTAAAGGGTCTCCTATTATTGAGAAGAAAAAGCTTGGAGCTATCAAACAGAAGTTAGTAGTATTAGGCTTTGACAGCTTTATGATTTTTGCAATATAGGAAAATATAAATATGTCATTTATTATAATGGTTTGAGAAAAAAAATATTGAGATTGGTAGTAATTTAAATCACTAAATCCTAATTCTCACCAAATAACTATTATTGGTGCATTAGCCCTCACAAGCCATATTGGATATTTTGGAAGACATGTTTAATAATAATAATAATAATAATAATAAAATGAAATGATGATAGTTTACTCGTAATGCCAGTTTCTATAAACCAAACACATATATCATTAAATTCATTGGTAGTAATCACGTGAAAATATGAGCACGTCGCCACGTTCGAAAAAAAAAAGGGAAAAAATGGCCTGCACTACACGTTCTTGAGGGAACCACTCGTATAAAATATCCAAGAAAATAAACAAAATGGCCTAAGGCTTACCGACATTCAAAGTTGGAGAAAGAATAGCAAAAATAAAAAGGGAAATTGTTCTGTGCTTGATGGAAAATTATTAGGTCCAGTGACCAGACCTATCTCTGCGTTCAAATGCCAATAAAAAGTTGACGTGTGGATGTATACACGTGGAATTCTTTTAATATAAGTTTTTTACTTTATGTCTTGTCAGCCCAATCGACCCGGCCCACTAACCCGGAGATGGTTTGAATTTAGGAATATAAGAATGGAAAACATGCATTTTTACTTTTCACCTGACATTTTTGCTTCTCTCTCACTCTCCACCCTCAGACTCGTGCTGTTCTTCAATCCTTTGGCACTTCCATTCTGCAATACCTTCTTCTTGGTGGTTGAAGATGATGTTAGAGTACTTCTGCATTTAAGAAAAGGTAATGATGTGCCTTTGTTGCACCTATATTGCGCATTTGCTTGTTTTATGTGATATTTTAATTTTTAGGGTTTAGTGTTAATTTCATGCATACTAGTTTGTTCAATGTGGTCTTAAAATGTTTATGTTATGTATTTCATCCTTCTTCATAAATGAAATAAACCTTATGATGCAAAAGCTCTAGGTGCGCTTTAGGTGCGCTTTAGGGGCACTTTAGGTGCGCTTTATGTGTGTTTTAGTTACGTTTTAGTTGTGCTTTTGTTGCACTTTAGTTACATTTTTTGTACGCTTTATATGCGCTTTAGTTGTGTTTTAGTTGCGCTCTTCGTAATTCTCTTTTATAATTCTTTTTTCAGATGTCGTATCAAATGCCAGTTACTTCTCGATGCTATGTTACAACATTTAGAAAAATTTGCGATGATTTTGTCAAGATAATTGATGAAGAAAATGAACAGACTTTGAGGAATTTGAACATTCATCAAAAAGTAAAGTTTCCTGCATTCCATGAGTGTATACCACTTTTATATGTGATTCTAAAATTTTGGAATTCTATTGATGAAGGCTTTGTTGTAAATGGTCATTTACTTAAATTCACTTATGATGAGGTTGCTTTGCTGATAGGTTAGAATTTGAATAAAGAATTATGGATATTTTTTTACTTAAAATGCTTTTTTTTTTACCAATTAAATAAAAACTTTCTCATAAGTTTACCTAACAGAAGTGATGATATCAAATTGAAGATTGATCCCCTCACTGGACCGTTATCAACTGAAATAAAAATTAAAATGACAAAATTAGATAAGATAAACTGACATTACTATTAAGTTAAAGACTTTTATAATGTTTTTATTATCTAATATTTTTTCCACTAAATAACCATAAAACCCTTATAAGGCTCATATCTGTAGCAAATAATATAAATGACTTATCATCTATTAATTGGGCTTCATGTTTAAGGAATTTCATGATCAATGAATTTGATAAAATTGTTGACAAGTTTGCAATGGAAAAACCATTGGGTTACATCAATGGTTTTTTTCCTCTCCTACTGGTAAATTTCCTTTACAACTTTTATTTTCTCTCATAAATATTTTTAATGTTAATTTATAATATTTTATGTGTTGTATTATACAGATTTAGTTTTTGGAACACTTTTCCTTGAATAAACCATCAAATCTAAAATTAAGACTGCATTTTTTGAGATGGGAGGGGAATATTGAAATATTATGTACCCAAGACAGTGCTACCTGAATAGGTTATTTCTATTGATAATGTAAAAATTGAATCTCGACCTGAATAGCATTCAATGGAATGTCTAGGAAAGGATTTCCAAACTACTCAAGAACAAAATTTTATGGATTAATATTTTAGAAAGTTTGATAAAAGTAACTTAAGTCATTTACACTTTATTGAGCTTTTCATGTGTGCACTTTAGTTGCGTTTTGGGTGCGCTTTTGTTGTTCTTTAGTTGCGCTTTTGTTTCTCTTTGCATTCTTTTTAAATGTGCTTTGGATGCACTTTGGGTGAGCTTTGGGTGCGCTTTGGATGCGCTTTGGTTGCACTTTGGTTGTACTTTTAGTTTCATTTTGGTGGCGCTTTTGTTGCGCTTTAAATTTTTTTTTTTTATATAGGGACAATATAATATTTGCTTCTGGTAACATAATAATAAACAGAGCAGACATTGATGATCTGCTCACAAATCAATGGCTCTGTGACAACCATGAAGATGCTTTTGCTTGTTTGTTATTAAAGAAAGTAGGCTAATGTTAGAGAAATTTCAATGCTACTTATACATTTCTCCATTATATAGTGTAAGTATAATTACTTTTTATAATAAATTTATCATATTAGTTTTCTTATATTGTTGTTTATTTTAGGTATACAGTGATTAAAATCAAGATTTCAAAAAGTTCATCCAACAAATTAATCCAGATTCTATTAAAAAAAAAGCAGTCTTATTATTCAACCCATAATTTTTAATGAGCATTGGGTGTTTATTATAGGCAGGTTGAAAGAGAAAGTGTCAAAATTATATGATTCCTTACAAAATCTTGAACACAAGGACATATGTCATAAAGTTGTAAGTTAAATCCATATTTTAAGTATCTTATTTTCTTTTCTCAATATAAATATAAAATAAAATAATATTTTTATTTGTTCAGATAAAAACCTTGCATGAAGATAATAAAGGATCCTTTACAAGCGATATAACAAAATAGAACTTACAAACTGTTTGTGGAATTCCAACACAGTCAAATGATGTTGACTGTAGAATGTTTATATGCAAATACATGGAGAAAGCCGTTCTCCGAAGAAAAGTGGACTTGGCTTCTTATAAAGATTAGCAAAAATATATGCCAAAATTTAGGGCAGATTTAGGATATTTTCTTTTTCTTACTACGAAGAAGTAAAATTATTGTAAAAAATTATAAATTTTATGCATGAGTTATAAATTTGAACATTTTAGTATTTAAATATTAATATATAGTTTTTGCTTATTTTGTAACTTTTGTACATTTGAACATTTGAAGTTTTATAAATTATAATTTATGAAGAACAAATAAAGTGAAACCAAAGAGCACCCAAAGCGCAATAAAAGCGCACCCAAAGTGCAACTAAAGCACACCTAAAGCACAATAAAAGTCATCCAAAGCGTAACCAAAGTGCAATAAAATCACAACCAAAGCGTAATAGAAGCGCAACCAAAGCTCAACCAAAGCGCAACAAAAGCTCTCCCAAAGCACAATAAAAGAGCACCTAAAGCGCAACAAAAGCGCACCCAAAGAGTATTAAAAGCGCATCCAAAGTGCAGCTAAAGCGTAATTGAAATTATAAGTAATCACAAAAACATTCTTACAATAAATAGTCATAAGTCCCAAAAAATAAATATTATAATAAAAATTCTTAATTGAAATTCCATACTTATTAAATTAAATTTTCTTAAGTTCCTAATTAATATTATTAAAATAAAAATTCATTAAATTCTAACTTCGATGTCATAAAATCCATCATCAATCTAGTACACTCAGCTCCTGGTTGGCTTGTTGGTTGCCGATTATATATTCCTCATTGAAACATTCAGGCATGCTTGAGAAGTTCATCCATGTTGAAGAAAGATCATCCGTTGTTTTTTCCCCCACCAAAGGTTTCTTCTCTGTTAAAAACTACAACTTTAGTCTTAAGTAAGGTATAATATATTTGACAGGTTATTAAAACTTACTCGTAGGTCATTTCTTCTTTTCTCAATATATTTTCAATCTTGCATTAGATATGCCTTTTGGTCGATGCTTTAGAGGATCTTTCAAATTTGCACTGCCACCTTGGGATCTTGCAGTATACTTCTGATTTATTTTCTTATCACCAAGAATTAAGTATAATTTTTCAACCATTTCTTTCATTGAGCCAAGAATATACTCCTCTGCGTCCTCATTCCCTTGAGCTTTAGTGCTCATTTGATATGCAAATATGCTCACTTAATTTTAGAATATGAATCCCCTACCACCTTCAAAGTTATTATTTCTTTTAGTATTATCCAAGTTACCTGAATAAAAATCTTTTTGAGCCCTTGCTGACCATCATAGTAGTATGTACTTCTTAGGGATTTTAGCTATATCCAACTATCTCAAAACCCTCAAATAGTGAGAATACAACAATCCCATGGTATCATACTTCCTATAGCTGCATTGAATGTTACCTTCTATTGCATCAAAGTCAACCACCCAAGGATGATGTTGGTCCTTATTCTCTATATAGTTTACTAGAAACTTTAAAGAATCAGTATAGACGAAGTCTATACTAATTCCTCCCACACCTTTTATAAATTCTTCCTCAAAAAAGGAATATAATTTTCTTGAGTAAAACCGAGCAGCTTGCTTTAATATTGAGCTGGTCCTTATTACAGGAATAATTTCAGACTGACTGCATTTGTACTCCTCATTTACTTATTTCACCACTAATTCATCAGTACCTTTTCTAACCCATGAAAATAATCAGTTCATGAATCTATTGGCTTCAAAATGCCATGATGCACATTATTAGTACACTCACTATGCTGCGTGGATAAAATATCCATGCTAAAATAAACCTTATTGAAAGTTGTTGACCACTTTCTCCTTATCTTATAAAGATCATGTAATCATTCATGGTTATGAAGGTTCACTTGATCATTTCAGCCAAGGCTTCCTCAAATACTTCCTCAGATTCACACTTCCTCAAACACTTATATAAAAGTCCTCTGTCTTGATTGTTTCTATTGAAGATAGGTACTTCTGATGTGTTGACCTCATTTTTGTCCGAGGTCATCAAGACCTATCACCACTCTTAAATCAAACATATAGTGGTTGATAGTCATCCAATTGTCAACCATCCAGTAATCAATCAATCATTTACTTTAATCCTTAGCTCATATACATAATCAGTCATCAATAGAGCTCATAATTCAATTAAGAACTTCAATCAATCAATCATCCAATGCCATCTATATCTAGTAAAACAGCCAACCAATGTTCAATCACTCAATCACCTTATATTCAATCAAAATTCAAACAACCAGTATTCATCAAATCCTCAATCAATCAATAACCTTGCAAGTCATTCAATCAATCCTTCAATTGTCCAATCTTCAATCTTCTGGCCTGCATTCAATCAACATTCAATCATATATTCAATGTTCAGTTAACTTTTTAGCATCCACAATTTTTACTATAGTCACATACCCAGTTCTCAATCATCTCAAGTATACTTCAATTAGATCAATCCAATCAACATTCAATCAAAGTCCATTCTCATAGGCATTGTTTCTAAACCATTCTATCAACTCCTGGCATCCATCTAGATTCCAGCTCATTAAACCTTAACTTGTTGACCGGTCAAACAGTTAATAGGAGGATGAATGAGCTCTAAAGGGTCAAACCCGATCAAGCATCAATTCCACTTCCTTAAACCTTTACACACTGGTCCTAACAGCAAATTAAAATTTTCCCAACTCCACATTACCAAGGTTTGACTAGTTGACTGGTCAAAAAGTCAACAAACATCTCAAACAACTCTTATTTGGTCAAACCCTTCAATACGACAAACCCAGCCCATGAACCTGACTCCAGAAGTATCTCTGGACTTAACTCAACCCAAATCAGGCTCTAGCTTTCTCCCTAGCCCGTCCAAGAGCTCAGGTGAGCTCATTTGGTCAATCCGACCATATGACCTCACCAGCTCCGAATCAGGCCCATCCAGCCCATAGAACCGTCTCTAGAACCTTCCAGGAGATTAACCCAACCAAGTCCAGCCATCTTCACGGTTTCAAATGGTCTAACCAGCTCGGATGGTCCCCTCCCATGTGAGGACAAACTTCCAGCTCATCCAGCCAGTACACTCTACTCCTCTGACTCCTAACGGCCTGATACAGGTGTCAATCATCTAGGAAATCTCCCTGATCAATCCCAGCCGCTCGTTTTGGCTCCAAACGGTTGAATAGAGCAAAACGACGGGAAGAGTTTTTTTTTTCAAGCAATCTTGCATTCCAGAGATTCCCAGAGCTCCCTTGAGTTTCGTTTCAACTCCTCTGAGCTCGCCCTCCATTTCCTCATTGTTCCCTGGCGTGTGAAGCTTGCCGGCGGCGAGATCAAGCTTGAACCGAGAGCTACCTCCGTCCAACTTAGCTTCCAGTGATCGTTTGAGCTCGGATTCTGAAGGAGATCAAAACGTGAACAGTCTACAAGTTCATCCGTTATAAAATCAATCAAATCCATCCATTATAACTCGGTAAATCCTAAACCCTAGGATTTTTTCTAGGTTCTTAAATAATCTTATGATTATTGCATCGATGGCTGAGAAAACTATCCCCCATTCTTTCTTAGACCCCATTGTATCTCCTTCTGAAGTTTAAAACTATTTCATTCGCTATTTTGAGAAAACAAAACGAAAAATAGATCTAGGGTTTTCGGGCGACTAGAGGAGGAAGACGGGTTCGCAACCGTTGGATCTGTTCTATTGAGATCAACGTCTGCGATGTGATCTGACTTATAACTCGTTTTGGCTCCCTGAAACGGCTTTTGGCCAGATCTCTGTCCGGCGAGATCTATACCGTCGTTTCAAACCGCGGGCTGCATCTGGATCGTCTGATCCTCTCTGTTTAGATCAGTCCCGCGGGTATGATCTCTGCCGTCGGATCTTCTCTGTGATTGATCCGACGACTGATATCACTGCCGCGCTGGATAAGTGGCGGGCCCCCGTGTGACCGCTGCCATCTGCGTGGCTTTCCCCGAGCACGCCGCGTGTCCCGGTCAGCGCCGCCGGTTGACTAGGAAATTAAAATGCCTGAATTAATTTAGGAAATCCTCAGAACTTCAAAAATTCATTGGAATTTCATTTCTAATCCATTTTTGGAGTTCTTGGGCTTGTTTTGTTCGTATTTTTAACTACTAAATTTTAAAAATAAGTAAAAATTACTTTGATTAGTATTTTATTAATAATTTCATTAATACATAAAACTCACTTTTATTTTTAAATAAAAATATAGAAAGTAGGTTGAGCTGAATTTTGGCAGAGATGTTTTAGGGTATGGGATTGGTCTCCTATAATTTTCTCTAAGCTATTTTGATGCAATAACCCTTAGTTTATGAATTTATAAAAATCTAGATCAAGAGTTGATTTAGATCTTTGGAAGTTCATAAGCAATTCAATTTAAATCCAAATCATAGCATGTTAGAGCTCTATGGATTTAGTCTGAAGTCCTTTTTCACTAAAAGTATATTTCAGATTGTGGTCATGTATAATTCAAATAAAATTTACCTCCCGCATCATGTCAACCTAGATTAAGGAATATAAAACTATACATGACCCTTTTTATCAAATTAGATTGATTGTTGATTTGGAGATATTGATATGTATACACATGGATATGCATCTCAAAACCACTTCAGTCTAATTTGATATATCTGTTCCTCTACAGTGAATTATTTAAGTTTATAGCTCACTAAATGACCTATAACTATAATAATTTACTATACTCATTCCATAGAGTATTAGGGCACTTTACTTGTTCATGCTTTGATGTGTTTGTAATTAGTGTTCAAAGGGTTAGTGGACTTGATTATTATCCTATAACCTAGTGACATGTAAGGACAACAATTAAGGACGTTGTCTTAGTTAACTTAGCTCTATCTAGGAAGAACCTCACATATCCCCTTTTTGGGATTGAACATAAACATAGAAAACTAATGTCATGTACCCTTTAATCAAATATACCATGATTTGACACTAATTGATCTCAAAACAACTAGTAGATTAAGGATTTTCTTTCACTTTGTTCCAATAAACCCTAAATAAATCTAATCAATATCTCTATAGAAACCTAAGTAAATATTAAATCTCTCTAACTAATCCCAAAATACATATCAAGTCATTTAAGATCAAGACATAAATCCAAAACCCATCAAATCTCACTAATCCTTAAATCAACCCTTAATTAACCCTTAATTAGCCCAAACATCCAGAAAATGTAATAAATTCATTTTAAATCCAAAAAAATATAAATAATACCTCTAACTGACCAGAATGGAATCATTAACCAATGAAAATTAAGATCAAATTAATTTGACAGCAATTTAAAGCTTAATTTAATTTTAAGTGAAATTTAATATTCAATTGATTTAATTAATTAATAATAATTAAAAATTCCAATAAATTTCCAAACACTTGGAAATCCCTCCTTAGGTCATCCCTGACCTTTGTAGCTTATTTCAAGAGGTTTGGAATCCATTTGGAGTAAAACCATAAAAAAGGGCCTTAATTAAACAGTTTTCCAAAATTCATTAAATACCCTAAATCTTCGAAAATTCATAACTAATTCAAGAAAAATCCAAATTGACCAAACTCAATTGCATTCAACTCATAATAAGGCCTAATATTTATTAAAAATACAAAAGTTCCAGAAAATTATCAAATTCAAAAAGTCAACAGATTGGTCAACTATAGGTTAAAACTAGTTCAAAATTTCAAACCTTCATAACTAAATCCAGAAAAATCCAATTTCAGCAAACTTACCTCCTAATTGATCATCTTAAGGTCTAATATTTTAATAAAATACTAACTTTCCAGAATTTAACCTTAAATGAAAAGTCAATTTTTGACCCCTTAATTAATTGATTAAAATATTCCAGTAATTCCTAAAAATCCAAAAATTGTTTTAAAACTCTAAAAATGGTTCACCAAGTTGTAAAATCAGTAATCTAACATATTTCTAATAAAATTTATTAACTCCTAGTTCTTAACTAACTTAAGCCACTTAACTATACCGGGTACCACTGGGTAACCCAGGCCTACGAGGCTATTAACTTAGCCCCAAGGAAGGTGAAATAAACTTCACGGCCTCAGTGTGAAACAAAGGTGGAATCCAACCAATATTAGAAATCAAATTCCCTTAAATCAAATATCAAGTCATTAATAAATCAATCCCCCTCTAATTCTTAAGATTTCTGAATACTATTAATCAAAATTCATTAATTATTTAATTAAATTCTAAATTCCTTTAATCTAAATTAGCTTGATAATTTGATTGGTTAAGGTTTCTCTCAATCAATCAAATTTGATGATTAATTTAGACTAAACGAATTCGGGTCTTCTATGCCTAAAGTGTGATTCCACTTGGAGAACTTTGGGCATTCTGACTTTTAAAGACCCTTGAAATACTTAAATAATAAAAAGATCTCCTATGGGTGGTGCACGACTCCTTTTAGGAAGGCACTAACCCATTTGGATTTGGAGATCTCCGAACAAAATAATAATACACCGACCTTATACAACGTGCTAGATTCCTTCGGGAGGGCACGTCGTATTACATTTGTAAGGTCCCTTTCTCTCTCCTTAATAAATTTTAAGGGCTACCAGAATAAATACCTATCTTCTGTTTAAGACGGGTATTTATTCTGGAAGTCCTAGGATTTATAAATTGATGATTTCCTGCACTTAGGGAATTATCAATCTATAAATTTTTTATAACTAAATTAAATAAATCCAACATTTAAAATTAGAATAATTCTTAATAAATCTAAATATACTTTATTTAAACTTTAACCAAATTCCTTTGACCTATAATAAATCAATCCTAATAATACATGCAATTTGAACAAATAAACCCATTAGGACTTATCCAAGCCACACAGCTTTCTTCACACACTTAGATGCTTGTTAGGACAACCAACTTTAGCCTAGGCTAGGCCGGTGATTTGTTGTGGTTTGTTTGCGGGTGTCTTGCCTAGAGGGCACCTATGTGTGATTGCTTACTTTTCTGTATTGCATAAACATAGCATATCTACTTTTTCTGTCTGTACACCAGAGAGCGGAGTGAATAAAGTGAGGGCCGCTGTACTTACTTTTCTGTCTTTACTTTCCTGCATTTATAACTGTACACTACGCACTCATAACATGCATCATTATATACAACTGCTTTACTTCCTGTCTTCTATATTACTGCTGCAGTAGAATGTTCTTAGGATCTGATGTACTGCTTTTATTTTCTAGAATTATTGTATATAGATTGAGTCTGTACAGCGTCTGGAGTCTATAAAAGAATTAAAGATAAATGCTTATAAATGTACAAATGGGGCTCCAAAAAGTAATGTCCTCCTTCAGAAGGACGTTCCTTTTTGGAATTCCATAGAAGACCCGGAGCCCGAAGACCATAAGCTGTTATATTTAATTCTACTTTTCTATAGGTTTAGAACCCAGGTTTGTTGTTGGTGGGGCCTGGCCACCATTACTTTACTGCAAATTCTGGGGTGTAACCGATGAAAATTTATATAAATAAAATCAGCTCTTTTATATACAATTGCTTCTTACATCATTCGCATACGAGTAGATTTTTGGTTTTTGTAAGCATATCTCTCTGCATTTATTTTAGATTCTTTAATAAACTCTTTGATTCCTAGGATAGAGCTACCTTAACTCTTGCATCATCGGCGAATTGTTGTGATTAGGATTGTTAGCTGGCAGCCCACTCTAGGCAGGTGGTAAGTCCAGATCGTATACACCTTTCTCTGCACATTTCTTCTTCTAAATCAAATTCTAAATCTTTCTAAAAGTCAAACAACAACTCTATAATCTAAAGCCTGATCGTGGAAATTTAATTGCCCAAATATTTAATTAAATACAAATATATAATTTTGGAAATTACTTAGTTTTCATTTAAATCGAGAGTGTTCTCTTAAGAGATGTAATTAACTACAGGGGCTTGCCCCTATAGGGAGTCTAGATCCCAGAATAATCTAAACCCTACTTAAGTTCTTTTCTGAGGTAGGGGAAAGATCTGTGTGCGTAGATTTAGTCTTATTCATGTTTAGGAGTTATTTCCACAATTAATAATAGACAGACAGTCAATTTGTTTTAACGAACAAATTGAATGTATTCTATATTTAATTGTAGAAATAAAGTTATAATTCATTAATCTAATCAGGTTGATTAGAGAATGTACTCGTCATCCCTTCAGGATGACTTGAATATTCTCTATACTACACCTGATTAGGAGAATGAATTGTACGGCTTCTCCCTTTAAAATCAATAGGAGGATATTAGTCTGTCCTTCGGGGCAGTATAATATCCGACTATGTAGATCTAATTGGGAGAAATATATCCTAAATATAAATAAAGCGAATCATGTGAGAAGATAAAATTCCTATTTTCAAAAAGTAAACCCTGCTTTATCTATACTTTTATTTAGATCCATTCCTTATAATCAAGAAATGGATAGGTATTTGATTTACTTTCATAAGTAAATCAAATATCATCTGTATACTTGATTTTAGGAATAAATCGACAATTCACTAGTTTAATTAGGTAAGTAGGGAAGATACTGATCATCCTTTCGGGTGATTTGCATATCCCCTACGTCATACCTGATTAGGAAAGAGAATTGTCTACTCTCTTTCTTTAGAATCAACAGAAGGATACCAGTCTGTCCCTCGAGGCGGTCTGACATCCGACTGTACGGATTCAATTGAAAGAGAATATTCAAGAATATAAATAAAGCAAACTATTTTCCATATCTAAGTAAAATATATTTTATTTCTAAAATTATTTTAAAATCTATCCCTCTCCTTCTCTTTCTCTATTTAAATAATATAGATTTATTATACAATATAGATTTTAAAATATATTCTATTATATTCTATTAAATTAATTATTTACATAAAAGAATTATATTTAAATAAAAACCATAAATTAAAAATAAAGTTTTAGATAGATTTAATTTTCTCACATGATGGAACCTTTTTAAAGATTTGCCATTGGCATATTCTATGATGAGTGCGAGGTAATGCATCTTCTATGGCCCTAACCATAGATTGGTCCTGATTAGTGAATATTTTTGTTAGATGTTTAGTACCCACTATTCGTACAAATATTTTAAACAATCATATAAAACTTTTAATTATTTCTTCTGACAAAAAAGCAACTCCTAACAAAGTGTTCCATCAATGATTATTAACACCAATAAATGGTGCTCATATAAAAATATAATTATTGAGCCTGTAGATAGTTTAAAAAAATAGCACATCTCTAAAACATTCATAATCTATCATGCACATCCCATCAACCCAGAAAAAATTTAACAATCTATCATACTCATTAATTTGAACATCTACGCTAACATGTAGTTCTCAACTTGACGATCTTTAAATAATTGAATCAAAGAATTTGTGTCACCAAATTCAATCCTTAATCTGTTCTCCTTTCGAATAAAATTATAGGCATCCATCTTAGAGAATCCAACATTCTCATATCCTCCAATTTCCTCTATAAGATAGGCATACGCATAAACGGTTATAGTCCCTACATCTATCATTGATTTTAGGATGGACGCTTTTTCCTCAACAACATTCCTATATGATCTCAGAAGGTGTCAGTTAGCTGGGCTAGCCAATTCATGATTGTGGGATTCAATAAATCTTTTGACAAGCCAGTAACCATCTTCATCAACTATAAACCTCACCATAGATGGACAACCAGTTTTAACATCTGGTTTAGTAAATTTCTTTCTTGAATTCAGATCAATACTTTTCTTGAAACTAGCTTTTGAACAGACAAAGTCCTTGGATTTTATCTTCCTAGAATTTGGCTAAAAATTGTGATAATCCTTTTAAACGGTAAAGCCATTATCATGGGAATGCGCTACTGAAGCGCACCTAAAGCGTAACAAATGAACATCATCTTTAACTTTACCAACCCTAAAAACAATGATGTTGTTCTTCTTAAAAACACTAATGAATGCTGAACAACAACAACTAAGAGCATATTTACTTTTTCACCGAAACCCTAAACACACATCTAAGAGCTTGAGCCTTTAATGAGCGAAAACCTATGCCCTTTTTCTACATAACTTTGTTTACAACTTTCTAGCACATTTTTTCTTAATACAACTTGGAAGAGATTCAAACTTACCGATATGTTGAAACCTAAGGAAGTTCCAGCTAAGTTAACTTCCAATCCATAAATCCCCCCAATTCATGAACCCCTTCGCCATCTCTCTTCGGAGATCATTCCATCTCTTTTTTGCAATTTTCTAGCTCATTTTTTCATCAAAAGCAATAAATATTTAGATCTTTCACGTGTTTCTAAAATAGCTCCAACCCTATATTTAATATGAAAAAAATAATGGACTTGGTCAAGTCGGGTCAGACTTATATATATTAAATTAAAAGGTTATATTAAAAAAATACACATGTATACATCCACATATCAACTTTTTATTGGTGTCCGAATGCAGAGATAGGACCAGTCACCGGACCTAATAATTTTATGAGCTTGATTATCTCTCTCGATGAACACTCGACTTCGGCGATTTACTTTTATACAAGAACTTTGGGCAAGCTTCCAAATCTATGTTTCCTAAGCATTCGCCTGAATTGAAGAAACTAGGAAGCTCCTGGTCCCAATTTGGTGCTTGATTCCACCTTACGTGAGGCACCAAGTCATCTATGGCTTCTCTACCCCCGTCTGCGATAACATCTTATGAGCAAACACCACCCGGTCCGCCGCATCCTTCACATTTGAGCAGCACCTCATATGGTAATACCCAAAATCCAACCTGAGCTGGAGTTCCTTACCTTCTCCTGAGTGCAGGAGAACCGGCTATGCGTCCAAACTATCCTCTCCATGTGTGAACAAGAACGCATTACAACTTATTTGTCTTCCCACAAAATCAAGATGTTTCTTTCCTTAACTTCCTCCAATTCGCCTGCACCGTCCACCTATTTTTCTGTTTCTTGATTTTTGAAACAGTAAAGAATGAGAGTGCATATAATTATTATTAACTATATTATTAATAATAAATATTATTATTGTATTAAAGAATAATTGATAAAGATATTGTCATAAAAAAGAAGGCAGAAAATATCCTTGCAATCTCGACAACAATCGACAACTAACTGGCAACAATCGAAAGTTAATAATGGGCAATCGACAATTAGCAATTGTCAATTGAAGCTTTAGAACATGTATTCCAGGACCTGACAACATCCTAAAGCCCTTGACCATTGATTATCTTTTTGACCGGGTGGATTCAAAAGGCGAATGCCCTCCCCTACCTCCTCGTGAGGAACTTTTATTTGGTCCGGTGAATGTACTCTCCTCTACGTTCGGCCACCAATATTTTAGCGCCATGTAGCATGAAGAAAAGTCACCGACCCGACCCGCCGTTTTTTGGGTTCTCGCACATGCGTTTTTTTAATTCCTTTACAAATCGAACAACATCCCATCATTTTTTGGATATATTTCAAATATCTAGCAAATACTGAGTTGTACCTAGTTTTTTCTAGCAATACCGAGCAAATACCTAGCAATACCAAGCAAATACATAGCAATACCGAGCAAATCCTGAGCAAATACTGAGTTGTACCGAGTTGTACCTAGTTTTTTCTAGCAATACCGAGCAAATACCTAGCAATACCGAGCAAATCCCTAGCAATACCGAGCAAATACTGAGTTGTACCGAGTTGTACCGAGTTTTTTCTAGCAATACCGAGCAAATACCTAGCACTACCGAGCAAATCCCTAGCAATACCGAGCAAATCCTGAGCAAATACTGAGTTGTATCGAGTTGTACCTAGTTTTTTCTAGCAATACCGAGCAAATACCTAGCACTACCGAGCAAATCCCTAGCAATACCGAGCAAATTCTGAGCAAATACTGAGTTGTACCGAGTTTTTTCTAGCAATACCGAGCAAATACCTAGCACTACCGAGCAAATCCCTAGCAATACCAAGCAAATCCTGAGCAAATACTGAGTTGTACCGAGTTGTACCTAGTTTTTTCTAGCAATACCGAGCAAATACCTAGCACTACCGAGCAAATCCCTAGCAATACCAAGCAAATTCTAAGCAAATACTGAGTTGTACCGAGTTGTACCTAGATTTTTCTAGCAATACCGAGCAAATACCTAGCACTACCGAGCAAATCCCTAGCAATACCAAGCAAATCCTGAGCAAATACTGAGTTGTACCGAGTTGTACCTAAATTTTTCTAGCAATACCGAGCAAATACCTAGCACTACCGAGCAAATCCCTATCAATACCGAGCAAATCCTGAGCAAATACTGAGTTGTACCTAGTTTTTTCTAGCAAATCTTGAGCAAATCCCGAGCAAATCCTGAGCAAAAAAATAAAGCATTCCTGGGTTCCGCTCCGGGTCAAGTCGTCGGGCCGCGCGGTAAAGAGTAAGAGCACGTGGCGATATGTTATTGGCGGCCGAACGTACCTCTACGTCAGGTCAGAGGACGTAATAATTGTTCCCTCGCGAGGGGGGGGGGGGGGGGGGTGGACGCTAGGAGGCTGCTAAAATTTTCTCAAAAAATTCTGGACTTATATGGATTTTGGAAAACACGAATCTAATTTAAAATTAATTAAATTGACCAAACCTTAACTAAATAACTAGTTTTAAATTCAACTGATTAAATTTTAAATTCAACAAAATAATAAACTTTTAAATTCAAAATTCAATAATTGAACAGTTAAATAACCTATCATGGTAATCAATTTAAATGGGTAGATAATTTAAAAGATTAATTTACTAACTAATTCCAAATTAATTAATAATAAATGTTAACTGAAACTCTTAAATCGATTAACCAACGGAATCCCAAATAATAAACTGATTAATTAATTAACCTGAACTAAATAATTGAAACTTCAATTTTTTTAAACTAATTAATATGAAATCTCATTTGATTGAATAATGAACCCATTAATTAATTAACTAATTAATATAACTAGTTCAAGTAATGGTAGTGTGACTGTTAAATTAAACCTTAACCTTTTTAAATTTTGATTAAAATTATAATCCAAAAGTAAGAATTTAACATTAATAAAATTGCTAAATTAAGTAATTTAAAATTTGAGTTGAGTTGAAATTAGAATCTTATGATTCGATTGAATATAAATGCAAATTAAAATAAAATATTTAGAATAATTAATTGATCAAGCAATCTAAAAATATATTTAAACTTTAATGTTAATGAATTGTGCAAATCAAATCTTAAAATATATGTAATTTTAAAACACACTTAAAATATAAACTGATAATTTGAACAAATCAAAGCTTAATGAAAATTCAATATTTTTAATTAATCAACTTAATTAATTAATATAATTAACTAAATAAAAATAAAACATAAAATAATAAAGCATGAAATTATTATTTACAATAATCCAACCTAAGTACTGAATAACTCAAATAGCTCTCCAACAGAGTAGCTCAAACACAACAAATCTCTTAGCAATAGAAAAGCGCTCTCCAAATAACTAATAGCTCCCAAGCAGTGGTAAAGCAACTCAAACCAGTGAGCAGCTCAAACAAACAAATGCTCCAAAACCCTAATCTAAACCCAGCCCCTGATGGGCTCCAGCCCTGCAACTGCATCCCCTATGTCTTCAAACTCCTGGAACTACCTTTGGGCTCCCAATGCTGAAAAACATAAATCTAGCTACTGCAGGTAAAATAAAGTGCTGAAAGCATGTAGAAATAAATAAACAACAACACTAAAGTATAGTAACAAATTATAATAGTAGGAAGAAAAAATATGGGTAAAAATAATGAACACACTACTGAAAAGGTAAGGGTAGAAAACAATCACTATCAAGTAATTGTTAAAACCATAGTCCAGTGTTAGACTAACAAATGACTATAAACCATCTGGGCTACTTCTAAGCGATGCAGTAAGACCGGCATATTAGAGGATTTCTAAGTGAACGACTCTAAATCTAAAACTCAAATTACATGGGTAGCCTTGTTTATAAGAGCTAGTTGTAAGACCCATCAACTGGCCACATTCAATGAAAGCCGATGTCCAACTTTAGAGGAAACCTTTAGATAAAAATGAACAACCTCTAACCCCTAATTAACACATTCTTTGGCTACTTCTAAGCAAAATAGTAAGACCTGTGCTTACTAGGGAACTTCTAAAGGAATGACCCAAAATCCTAAACTTAAATCTTTTAGGCAGACTTATTTATAAGAACTAGGTTGTAAGATCTACTATTTGGCAACTTTCAAATGAAAGCCCTAAGTCTAATCTTAGGGGAAAATTTTAGGTTAAAATGACCTAAACCCTAACACCAAATTAATTAATCAACCACAACTAATAGAAGCCGTAAGTCTGATCTCAAGGGAAAATATTTAGGTAATAACATAACCTAAGACCCATCACCCGGGCATCCTAGTCTATAGGGCCAGGTTGTAAGCCCCTCTATACGGGCCACTTAGCTTATAGGGCTAGATTGTAGGACCCATCATTAGGTAACTTTTAAGGAAGTTATAAGACCTATCCAAACAAAAAAAATCTTCAGGCTACTTCTAAGGAATCCATAAGACCTAGCCAACCAAAATTCTTCAGGCCACCTCTAATGAGGGCAATAAATCCCACTGTTAGGGCTAATTTTAAATGAAATCCATAAGCTCCTATACAAATCTAATCACACGAGTAACACCTAATTGGATCGTAAGCCCCAAACTAAAAAAAATAGTGGACAACTTCTAAGGAAGCCATAAGCCCCAAACTAAACTAAACAAAATTAAAATCCACACACATCTCCACTTCAGTTTATTTAGGATCCCTGAGAGGAGATAACCCATGACTGCTAATTTGATTCCTTGGATACTACAATCAATAGTTATTAGTGTTGGTAAACTGAACCCATGATATACCCAGGATGACAAAACCATGAGATCTTGATCAGGTGTATCTTCATCCCCCCATAATTAAATCTAAAAGTCTATTACATATTCTCACACTCCTTGCATTAAGCTAAGTACATTTCATCCTTAATTAAGAGTGCTCTCCTAATTAATTAGGAGGGATAATTATCTATGAGAGTTTACACTCATAGGAAGTAGAACCCAAATCTAAATGACTAACACTACTCTCAGGGGAAATCTAATAAAATAATAAACTCAATCTACCTCTAAGAAAATTAAAGGGAACCCCTAAGTTTGTAAGGGTGAGGTTCATATGCTATTAAGATTTTTTTCAAAGCGATCAACATCATTATTTATTGGCTTCACCTCACTTGATTCCACTAAAGACCATGGGAGACAATGGTCCAATAGAGACTATGATGAGGCTTAGAGGTCAAGATGATACACTTCATATGCTCCTACAAGGATGATGAGAGAGAGTAATTATGAAAGAGTGGGATTTGAACTACCGAGATAGTCAATACATGTGGGGTCTATAGTATATGATGTGTCATCACAATTCACTATATTTCTAACCATTATGGGATGTAAGGGTCCTTAGAGGTAGGACCATCAAAACTAAAGTATTATTTCATAAGTATTAATCTTAAGTAGACCTTTATTTCTAGTCTTTACCATTTAAGAATATTATAGACTTACCTTCAAGTAAAAGCTCTTTTATCTGATTGCTATAAAAATCCAAAATAAACTCATCATATCAAGATTTATAATAAAGTTATATAATCATGTGCTTAATGTTAAGGTTATTACATTCAACATCTGGAAAATGACTACCCTTTCTTATATGTTTCATCTCAAGATTTCTCATCTACAACAAATGAGGACTAACAAGGTGACTATTATCCTTCAAGAACCTCATCTAAAAATATTTTCAATCGAATGTATTTAAAAAATCTAAAAATAGGATAGGAATTTGCAATTTAGGTTCTGTTATAGGAAAATTAATTGAATTAATGAATATTATGATTCATAGGAAGTCAAATATTTTGTGCATTCAGGAAATTAAATAAATTGGAGAGAAGGCTAAGGAAATTGATCATTTAGTATTTACACTATGGTATTCGGGTAGGAGTCGTACTAGAAATGGTGTTGGTGTTATTATAGATAAGAGTTTGAAGCATAATATTATAAAAATTAATAGGATTAGAGATAGAATTATAATTTTAAAAAATATTTTTATGCTACGATTGTTAATATTATAAGAGCTTATGCTCCTCAAGTAGGTTTGGATATGAGTTCTAAATTAAATTTTTGGAATGACTTAGAAGAATTAATTCAAAATATACCTCTTGAAGAAAGAGTTTTTATTGGAGGAGATTTAAATGAACATGTTGGTAGAGAGATAGATGATTTTAAAAGTATTCATGGTGGCCATGGGTTTTGAATGAAAAATAAAGGTGGCAAGACCATATTAGATTTTTGTTTAGCTTATTATCTTTTAATTGCTAATATCTTATTTAAGAAAAGGAATAAGAGTCTCATCACATGTAAAATGGATATAATACAACTCAAATTGACTATTTTCTTATAAGAAAATTAGATCATTTAAATTGCAAAGATTATAAAGTTATTCTTAGTGAAAATTTTTGTACCAACTATCGATTATTAGTTTTAGACTTTAAGATAAAGGGGCAGAAAATAAAAAGATAAAAGTAAAATGATTTTCTAGGATTAGATGGGGGCATTTAAAGAATATTAACAAAAATACTTTTGAGAGTAAAATTTTAGATCTTAAGATTTTGTTTGTGCATGAGGTAGCTAATGTTATATGAGAAACAGTGGCTAGTGATATTAAGAATATTGCAAAAGATGTGCTTGGAGTATCAAAGGGAGAAGATCCTAATAATAAAAATAGTTGGTGGTGGAATACAAATGTGCAAGAAAAGATTAAAAATAAAAGATTTGTTATAAAAATTGGTTTAATTTTATAATTGGAAAAGATATAAAAAAGATATAAAGAGGCCAGTAAGGAATCTAAGAAAGCGATATGTGATGCAAAGACCTTGGCTTTTAGTGATTTATATTGTAGATTAGATATTAAAGAGGGAGAAAAATATATGTATAAGTTAGCCAAACAAAGAGATAGGAATAGTAAGGATTTAGTTCAAGTGAAGTGTATTAAGGATGATGATAAAAAAATAATTTTCTTAGAAGATGATATTCAACAAAGGTGGATGAGATATTTTGCTATATTTTTTAATGAAGATTATGAAAACAAGATTGACTGTAGTAACCATTGCAACCTAAATGCAAATAAAGATTTTTATTTTTATCGGCGTATTAGTAAAATCAAAGTTAGAGATGCTTTAAAGAAAATGAAGGGTGGAAAAGTTGTTGGACCTAATGATATTCCAATAGAGGTGTGGAAATGCTTAGGAGATGAAGGAATCTCTTGGCTTACTAAACTTTTTAATACTATTTTGAAGACTAAAAAGATGTCAGATGAGTGAAGAATGAGTGTGTTAATTCCTATTTTTAAGAATAAATGTGATGCACAAGATTGTGTGAATTATAGAGGAATTAAATTAACATGTCATACTTTATAAATATATGGGAGCGAGTTATGGAGCATAGGTTGCGGTGTGATACTAATATTTCTCAAAATCAATTTGGATTCATGTCGGTTAAGTCGACTATGGAAGCCATACATTTATTAAGAGATTTTATGGAGAAATATAGAGAAATTAAGGAGGATTTACATATGATATTTATTGATTTAAAAAAAGCATATGATAATGTTCCAAGAGAAGTGCTATGGAGAGTTATTGAAAAGAAAGGAGTTAATAATGCCTATATTCAAATCATTAAAGATATGTATGCATGAGCTATTACTTGTGTTCAAACACAAGGTGGTTTGACCAAGTATTTCCCTATTTCGATTGGGTTACATCAAGGATCAGCCTTAAGCCCAGATCTTTTTGCTTTAGTCATGGATGTTCTCACCAGACATTTGCAAGAGGATATACCTTAGTGTATGTTTTTTACTGCAAATATTCTTCCTGTTGATAAGACTTGAGAGGGAGTTAAAGTTAAACTTGAATTATGGAGGTCAACCTTAGAGTTTAAAGTTTTTCTCTTGAGTAGATCTAAAATGGAATATATGGAGTATAATTTTCGTAGTAATAGAACTAGTGAGGGGATTGTGATTTTGGACAATCAAGTCATTAATAAGAGTACATGTTTTAGGTATCTTGTATCTATTGTTCAGAGTGATGGTGAAATAGATGGGCATATTATCAGTAGAATTCAAGTTGGATGGTTAAAGTGGAGGAATGCATCGAGCTTGTTGTGTGATAGAAAAGTACCCCTCATACTTAAGGGAAAATTCTATAAGATGGTGGTGAGGCCCGTAATGCTCTATGGTTCCGAATGTTGGCCATTAAAAGGGAAGCATAATACTAAGTTAAGTGTGGCAGAGATGAGGATGCTCAGGTGGATGAGTGGCTTTACCCTTAGAGATAGGATACAAAATGAGCATATATGTGAAAAGGTTGGAGTAGCTCCAGTAGAAGATAAGATTAGAGAGAGCCACCTTAGATGGTTTGGTGACATAAAACGGCGGCCATTCGATGATCCAATTAAGAGAGTAGAGGTATTAGATTTGACTTATATTAAGAAAGGTGGAGGCATACCAAAAAAGACTTGGTTAGAAAATATTAAGAATAAAATTTCCTTATTAGATTTAAATGAGAATTTCACTTCTAATAGGACACAATGGACAAAAAGGAATCATGTAGCCAACCCCACGTAGTGGGATAAAGGATTGATGTTGTTGTTGTTGTTGAATGTATTAAAAAATCTCTCATCTTATAAAGTTTTACCCTCATCACCTTAACACAAACACCCAAAAGGGCATCATCCTCATCTTCAGAACATTCATGGACGCAACACCTAAATTTCTCATTTAAATTTGTCTTTTGCTCCAACGAGCTATGGCCAGTTCGTGCTATATAAGCATGCATTATTCGACTTACATCACCAAAAATTTCTTTATTAGGAATTCCTCGAATCAATTTCTTACATGGCTAATACATTTTGAATGCCTTAACTAAAACCTTCACAACTCTAATTCATATGTCTATGAACCCTTTAAATAACAAAGATTAAATGTATACCACCTTTACATGCATCTTAAAATCATAATATTACTTGTTTGGATCTTACAAATGTATAGTTCATTTGATAGGATAAGTTGCTACAAGCTACAATATCATATTAATGAACAATGAGGTAAAATAATAAGGTTCCTATGCTCTGAATGATATTTTTGGTCAATGAAATTCAATCTCTACACCAACTACATAATAACTAATTTTACTAAACTATCATATATGAAATAGACTAGCATAATTTATTAACTGTTATAAATCACATTTAAATATATAGTACCATTATATGTTCGTAAGTACACAATCAATATATAATTTCAATACAATTCTAATACACAATTATCTCCATAATACATAATTTGAAATATTTTAATAATATATATATATACAAATATATACAAATTTTTTACAAATGAGTTTATAATAACGTTAATTTAAATAAATTAAAAATAAAACTAAATATACAAATAATATATTACTTAAATTTATTCAAAAAATCTTATTATTCTTATGATATACTAAAATATGTATCATTAAATTAACCTTATTTAATGATTATAAGATATTATTTAAATAAGTTAAAACATTAATAATTGATATATCATCAAAAAATTATCTTGATCAGGCACGAATTTCGAGACAAAATTAGTTTGAAAGCTTCAAAAATTAAATCTAAGATTATTTGAACTCCGATTCTAGCAAACTTATAGTTAAACTGAGCGTCTCGAAAATACGAACCAAACGACACCAAATTCAACTCGATCAGAACCCAAATGTGTCTGAATCGAAGACTCGAAGTGTTGTTGGAAGATTCAAACCACAATTTGGATTAACAAACGGTTTCCAAACATGAAATGCTTACAATTGAATCAAGCAGCTCAACGAGACGAATCCAATGAGCCCAAGATTGCCAAATTTTGATATCATTAAGACCTTCAAATGTCTTTCAAATGGTCCATGATCAAGGGATTCGATATCGTCCGTCCATCCGAACCGCTCCACATTTTCCCTTGATCCTCTTATTTATTGGTCATGCCATCCTCAAAAAATTATAAATACCCCTCATTTCTCTTGAGATGGGACCCATGCAAGAAGAAGAAAAGAAGAAGAGAAGAAGAGAAGAGAAGAGAAGAAGGGAAGAAGAGAAAATGAGGGAAGAAGCTCCTCGACCACCGCCAGAGTTCAAACTAGAAGAGAAGAAGAGAAGAGTAAGACTCGATAGCAAGTATTAGCACAACTAGAGGAGGTTCTTCTCCCTCGAGCTCTACCACTAGCCAAAGATGTTCAACTCAAAAATCTTCAAGAAGAGATTCCTCTTCCTCGCCAAGAAGACATCCATAATCACACCAAGATAACGAACTTGTCAATACAGTAAGATCTACACATCCTTTACCCACAACTTGGCAACTCGTATTCCTCCAAATCTCCCAGAAGATTTAGCCCAATCGCACATTGTTTAGCTCCCTCGCAATGCCCTACATCATTAATAATGAAGATTAGTATGGGAAGAGTTCCCCATAGGAGATATGAGGTAAACTCTTCGATAGTGAAACTTCTAGGAGTCATCACCTCTAACTGAAGCCATTCTTTAGCACCCCATTTTAGTTGGGTTCAAACTATGAGCATCGAGTACTACGATGGGACATTCGACCCATATGAGCATATTGATCATAATAGAACCATCATGCATATCCAGAGAGCCTCAGATGCACTACTATGTCAGGTTTTTCCTGCTACACTCAAAGGATAAGCTCGAACATAATTTTATTTGCTTCCATCCAAAATGATCCCCTCATTCATCAAATTGGAAAAAGTCTTTGTCGAATAGTTTATAGCCAATCAAAGAATGTCTAAGGATTCTTTCCACCTCTCCAAGATCCATTAAAATGAAGGAAAATAATTGAAGGGGCATTTTAAAGTGATTTTCTACTAAGGCTCAACAAATTCTAGGAGTAGATCTTGAATTACTAAGAGGGGTCTTTCTTAGATGCTTTCATATTGGCCCCTTCTATTTGACACTCATGTAGGACACAGTTCATTCATATGCCAACTTGATACATCATGTAGAGGCATAAATCTCTGTAGATGAATCTATAAATGCTCATAGAAAATAGTTTGAGCAAACCAATGGAAAATGCAAGGATGCACCTCGGACGGATAATCTAAAAAAGAAACAAGGGAAGAATAATCGACTTCCTAGGCTTCCAATGCCTGATGAGAACCTCGACAGGAGGAGTATACTCCACTCAACACATCTCGAGCAAATGTATTGATGGTCGTTCGAGATTAAGATACCATGAAATGGTCGAATCCTTTAAAGCTGAAAACAGGAAATCAAGATCAGTATTATTATTTTTATCGTAGTTGAGGCCACACTATCAAAACTTGTAAGAAACTCAAGGATGAGATTGAAAGACCTATCCTCCAAAGCTATCTTCAATAGTTTATTCGAGATCCACCTACCCGAGAGGAAGCTCATCTTGCTGTGGGGGGGGGGGGGAATCAATAATAGAGACAATCAATGAATAATCGAATAATAGTTGGTGAAATTGAGACAAACGCAGGAGGCCCCTTACTATCTGATCAAGTCTTTTTGGCTATAGATGAAAACCTAACTCTAAAGAAGGATCGTATCGATCATTCTATCACTTTTGGTGATCTGATTTGGAGGGAGTAAAAACTCCTTATCAAAATATGCTTATAATAAATTTGGGAATAGGTGACCCGTGTTATAATATCAAAAGAATTCTTGTAGATAATGGAAGTTTCGTTGATGTCAAGTTCTACTCCACTTTTCTCAATACAGGTCTCTGAAGAGAAAAGCTTGAGCTGCTATAGGTCCACTGTATGGATTTTATAATTGACGTTTGTAAGAAGAAGGGACAATCAGTATCTCAGTTGTACTTAGAGAATTTTCTTGATAGAATACATACTCTATTCAGTTTATTGTTATAAAGTTAGAATCACCTTCAATGATATCTTTGATAGGCCACTACAGTCAATCTTTAGGATCGTTGCTTTCATCCCTCACCTTAAGATGAAGTTTATTACCCAGCACGAGTTAGTGTAGTATATAGAGATCAATAAATAGTACAAACTTGCTATCTTAGGCAGGTTCAACTACGTGTAACGATGACCCTAAATATCGAGGATTTTGATCTCCAGAGCGAAGATACCCCTCAGAGAGCTTCTCCTATAGA
The DNA here is from genome assembly GCA_022539455.1 of Dendrobium nobile. Taxonomy (NCBI): domain Eukaryota; kingdom Viridiplantae; phylum Streptophyta; class Magnoliopsida; order Asparagales; family Orchidaceae; genus Dendrobium; species Dendrobium nobile. The sequence continues at coordinate 13,945,344 of CM039721.1, read as the reverse complement.
ATTCCTCACTACTATATCCATATCTGTAGAACACCTTTCAAGGACTATGCATATTGGATCCATTCTCTTAGACAATGAGAAGAAAAGATATGTAGATTTTCTACACGAGAATCTATTTTTACATAGAGTCTGGTAGATATGCTAGGAATTGACCCCAAAGTGATTGTACACTCCCTCAAATTCAATTCGATGTACAAATTGATTATCAGAAGAAATGAAACTTTGCACTAGATTGTTAGCAAGTAATCAAACAAGAAGTAAATAAGCTTTTGGAAGCCGAATTTATATGGGAAGTATACTATCCACTTGATTGGTTAATGTTCTCATGGTATGAAAGATGAATGGAGCTTAGAGAATGTGTATAGATTATACAGATCTCCATAAAGCTTAAGTGAAGGATAGTTTTCCACTTTCTCATATCGATCAATTGGTTGATATCACCTCCGGGCATTAAATGCTAAGTATTATACATGCCTACTCTAGCTATAATCAAATGAAGATGAATCTAATAGATGAAGAGGCAAAAGCTTTCCAAACAGATAAAGGGTTATACTATTATCTGGTCATGCCATTCAGGCTGAAAAATACGATAGCAACTTATCAGCACCTCATGTGTAAGGTTTTCAAAGACCATATTAGGCATACTATGGAGGTATATGTTGAAGATATGTTGGTGAAAAGTCTTGAAAAATCTCAACATATCTCGGACTTCGAAAGTGCTTCCACTTTTTACGATATTATAATATGTGACTCAACCTTACTAAATGCACTTTTGGAGTCACTTCTGGAAAGTTTTTGGGGTTTATGGTAACCCAACGAGGGATTGAAGCTAATCTTGAGAAAATCAAGGCACTAAGGGACATGGTGCCACCAAAAAATATCAAGGAGGTCCAAAAACTAAATGGAAGAATTACAGCACTATCTCATTTCCTAACACATTTAGGAGACAAATATCTTCCCTTCTTCAAGATACTTAGAGGTGCTCGTAGCTCTGGATTCCAATTGATCGATGAATGTAAAAAATCCTTTGAGTAGCAACAAAATTAATTGGTATTCCCGCCACTACTTTCTAAACCAACATTGGGAGAAAAGTTGTATTTATATATGGCTATTTCTGCCCAAGCTATTAGTTTGGTCTTAGTACGAAAAGAAAATATTATATAACATCCCATCTATTATGTCAATAAAATCTAATCTGAAATAGAAGGACATTATCCACTAGTAGATAAGATAGCATTGGTGTTAGTTTATTCCGCAAGAAAACTATGCCCTTACTTTCAAGCCCATATAATTGGATGTTACACAAATCTGGTGCTGAAAAGTATCTTGCAAAAGTCAGAAGTATCCGTTAGGCTCGTTAAGTGGTATGTAAAGCTGAGAGAATTTGACATCCACTACTTGCCTAGGCCCGATATTAAATCTCAAGCACTTATAAATTTTCTAGTTGAATGCAACGTTTCAGTATCTGATATTAAACCAGGTGCTTCGCCTTCTCCTCCATGTTGGATGTTGTATGTCGATGGAGCTTCTAGAAGTTTTGGTGCTAGGGCCAAAATTATGTTGATCTTTTCATATAAAGTTACCATTATTGGTGGAAAGTAGTATAAACTCACGTTCATCTGATTGTATCTCAAATGTCTCCCACCTTCAGAACCTGATTACGCACTCTAAGAAGTTCATTCAGGAGTATTTGGAGAAAATATGGGAGGAAGAGTATTAGCTTATAAGATCATGAGATAAGAATTCTATTGGCCTATAATGAAACATGACGTACTTGAGTTCACCCAAAATTATAAAAACTAGCAATTACATTCCAAACTCTCCCATATACCCGCTCTGGAGCTTGCATAATTTCAGAGCTCTTGGCATTTTGTCGAATGGGGGATTAATATAATGATACCCTTCCCTATAGCCAATAGATAATAGAAATTCTTTATCCTAGCTATAAATTACTTCGCCAAATGGGTGGAGGTAGAACCTTCGGCGAAGATTACTAAAGCCAATGCTAAATAATTTCTATGGAAGAATATAATCTATCATTTTGGCATTCCTACAAAGATCATCACTAATAATGAGACACAGCTTACTGGGAAAATCTTTACTTCTTTTTATAAGAATTTTCATATTCAACTCATCCACACAGCTATCACCCATCCTCATGCAAATGGGTAAACAGAGGTTACAAACTAAATAATTCTAAAAGGACTGAAGACACGCCTAGGGAAGGTTATTGGGTAATAAGATAAAGAACTCCTAAATTTCTTCTTGGCTTATCAGACCACTCTGAAAACACTTACAAGAGAAGCCTTGTATAATCTCTGCTTTGGTACAGAAGCAGTCATACCAGTTAATATTTGAGTATTAAGTAATAGAGTTCAAATTTTTGACTTCAGCAACAACGAAGAGAAACTCAGAAAAAATTTGGAACTCCTCCCATAAGTAAGAGATGAAGCCTCACTCATGACCACTACATACTACCAAAGGATTGCTCGTCACTATAATTGGAGGGTGAAACCTTGATCTATCTCTATTGGGGAATTAGTTCTGTGCAGAATAAAAGCTACTAGAAAAGGCCCTCAATATAACAAACTCTCTCCCCTCTAGGAGGGTCCTTATTTGGTGGCAGCTATGGTCAAGCCTTGTACCTTGAAACTGAAGGATGCTAGTGGAAAAATGCTCCCCTGAACTTGAAATATTAGCAAGCTCTACAAGTATTATCAATAGTGTTGATAATATTATTGTCTTGTGTTATCTTATTGATAGTGTTATTTATCTTGTGTTATATTCCCCCAAATGGTTATGTTTTGTATCCTTCAAGTGTTATTATTCTGACTTTTCATACATCCCTTGTGTTGATTATGGTAGAACTCTTTTAGCCCCCATATTCCTAAATTATACTAAGGAATTTTTTGTATTGTCTTATATAATACAGTAATGTGATGTTCACTTTATTGTGATATTATCTTCTCTTATAAAAAATAAAAACCCCTCAATCTCTTTATCCATGATTCAAGAAATACATAATCTACATTATATCTCAATCATCAGATGATTAATCCCAGGTGGATTTGATTTGACCTTTTCCATACAAGTTAAAAATCATCAAGCAAATGCTTTGATTAACAATCTCTGATAGGTCAAGCTATCCATGAAGGATGTCTCTCACATCCACTCAAGTAAAAAAAGACCACCAAAATATTTCTCATTGAAATAAAATTAAGTCAATTTTATATATAAGAAAAAGAGAAAAGAGTAACACCAATAATTTCTTAATATATCACTGTACATCATATACATCATATGAAAGCATCAACAACAAACACATATACTCATCACTAAAAAGAAAACAAAGTGGTACAACCAACATCAGAACAATCCTACAGGATCTCAATATGAACCTCCTCCTCCTCAAGATAAAAGGCCTTCTGCAACTCACTATCTATCTCTTCACCGCCAGAGTTTAAAGAAGGGTCACCAGAAGCCTGGCTAGGTGTTAACTCCTTGATCTCCACTCTAGTCTTGCACTACACTATATGCACACCCTTCATAAAATCTCTGAAGAAGCCCTCCTCCATACACTCAGCTTCTAAAGCATTCACCTCCACATTATAAATATGATTGCAATCTTCATGAATGTGGTCCTCAATAATTATCTTAAAGATAACAGATTTTTTGAATTTTTTTTTATAATTGTTGACGGTAACTGCTAGTCTCCCTCTCTGACAACATACTCTGGAGCCCTTTATTCTCAGTTTCAAAGATTTACTGATCTTGAATCTACTGGTTGACCATCACCTGTGTATCCACAAACTCTATATATAGATGATCCATCTATTGATTCTATGAGGAGGTTAAAGGTATCATATTAGCTAGCTCTACTCTACACTCCGCTAGCTTCTCCTCCACCACCTTCATCTCCTTGATTTTGTCATCATATTTTTTTCTTTTATTCTCCCTGAAGAAATTTAACCTTTACAAATTTACTATTCCAGTCATTCAAGGTCTTGGTCATTTCAAGCTTGAAATCAATGTGTTGCACCAATAAAGCAACACAAAAAAAAATTTGTAAGAGATATATCCTTTAAAAAAATATAAAAAGAAAGAAGAAAAGGTGAACTCACCAACTCCTCAGTTCATCGACAGACAATACACTGATGTTTTAAAATATCTTTTAGAATGTGTGACTTGGATGAAAAGATACGAGGACCTTTGCGTTAGTGACTGGAAAATTTCATCCACCTTCTTTTTGGATGCCTGCAGATCACCCTCACTTCCTGGTCGTTTAAAATGAACTTTTGAAGGTTGGGTAACTGCCTCTGGAACTTTCATTGACTTCTTTAGCATTTGTGCATGTGATCTCCCTTCTTGAGTATATAGTCCCACCTTGAAAAAATATTCTTTATCTATATATATGCTCAAATAGCGTACCTCATAATGAAGGGAGTCAATCTCAGAAAGTTTGAGTATCTTTAATAAATCTTCAGCTCCAATATATAGGGGAATGAGTAACTCCTTCAGCTTTTACCATTTTTTTAGGAGATTCCAATCATTTTGTACACAAAAGAAGTCACTAATCCAGCCCTTCGATGGATCTTGAATAATAATATATAGCCACTTAGATTTAGAAGAGATACGACCCTACGTATCACTAACAGGATGACCCATCCGAGAAAGGCATTCTGAAGATAACACCACCCCACAAACTAAAAAATATGAAGGTTTGGACAAACTCACTCCACAGATTATCAAAATATCAATTAACTCAGGAGTTAGTGGAAACTATAACCCTACTCGCAAACTAAATTTATACACTGTCACATACCCCGCAGGTGGAGAACAAGCAAGATCGGACTTTATAAGCACCTTCATCACAAGATCATTAGGAAAATAATTTTTTTTTCCTAAAAGCAATCAAAGAGTCGCTAGTTATGGTGGAGATAACATTATCGGTCGTGGTCTCCTTGTGAGTCTTTTTTAAACCCTCAGATCGAGCAACATGGCATCGAGCAACATGGCGATCTTCTTTAGCTAGGGGAATTTTTATGGATGTGTGATCACCCATTTTAACTTCTATACTAAATACGAGCGCTGAATTTGAGCAGGGAAAGTCACCTACAAAAGATAGTGGAAGGCCTACAGAGCAAGAAGAAAAATAGAGGAGAAAGAAAAAGAAAGACTAAGAAAATTCTAACTTCTATACAAGATGAGGGACATTGAGCTAAGTAGGGAAAGCCACCTATATAAAATAATGAAATGCCTCAACTGTAAGAAGGTCGCAGGGAGAAGAAAAGAAGGAGCAAGTTCCCCCTTGTCCTAGGGGGTATTTATAACATTTTCTAGGGAAAAGAGAAGCTTTAAGAATATTCCATAATTTTCTGGAATTTTTCAAATTTTTTCAAAATTTTTAAAATTTTTTTTGGGATTTTTTATTATTTAAAAAAAAATTTAATTAGGCTAGCGGTTCCCCTAACCTATAGCGGTGGGCCCGAATCAGCGCTTGGAAGCCAAGCGATGTGCGAAACCATGTAGGCCAGGTTCGGGACAGGTGGGCTCGGGTGAGCAAGAATGGCATGTTAGGCAGGTCACGGGCAGGGCTAGCATAAGCTGCAGGCGGGCAAGGCGGGCCGGGAGTGTGGGGCCAGGTTGGGCAGGTCGTAAGCGGGCCAGGCCAATCGCAGGAAAATGATGCAGTGGGCTAGGAGGGCCGCGGCCAGGCCGCAGTGCGGGGGCAGATGGACCATGGGAGCGGTTTTGCAGTTGGTGGTGGCAAAAATGGCGGCCAACCAGCCGGTTCGGTCGCCAGCACGAACTGGATCCACAGTTTTGCCTCCATAAGCCAAATCGGATGTTTTTGGGATCCCCAGGACCATTTTTCAATGTTTTGAACTCAATTTTGATACTTTCAAAGCCATTCTCCAATTTTTTTATGCATAAGATTGGATTCAATATCGATCACATAAAATTATATTCAAAAAAATTTCTTGATCTGGCCAAATCGGGACCTCTATGCACAAGATTGGATTATATTCATATTTTGAATCACATAAAAAATTCTCCAATGTTTTGATACGTGTTTTCAGACTCTTGGAGCTTTGACGTCCAAAAAAAGAGGGGCAACTAATATATCAACAAAAAATTATCTTGATCTAGCATGAATCTCGAGGCAAAATTAGACCAAAAGGTTTAAAAGTTAAATTTGGGATCATATGAACTTTGATTCCATTAAACTTATAGTCAAAATGAGCGTCTTAGAAATACAAATCCAATGACACCAAATTCAACTTGATATAAGCCTAAATGTGTCTGAATTGAAGACCTAAAGCGTTGTTCGAAGATTCAAACCATAATTTGGATTATAAAATGATTTCGAAACATGACATTCTTATAATCAAATCGAGCGGCTCAATGAGATGAATCCAACGAGCCCAGGATTACTAAATTATGATATCATTAAGACCTTCAAATGTCTTACAAACAGTTCATGATCAAGGGATTCAATATCGATCATCCATCCGAATCACTCCACATTTTCCCTTGATCCTCCTCCTATTTACAAGTCATGCCATCTTCAAAAAACTATAAATAGCCCCTCATTTCTCTTGAGAGGGGACCCAAGCAAGAAGAAGAAAGGAAGAAGAGAAGAAGAGAAGAACAAGAATAAGAGAAGAGGAGGGAAGAAGCTCCTCCTTGACCACCGCCAGAGTTCCGCCCGACTTCCAAGTGACGTTGGAATTTTTCCTGACTTCCAAGTGACACCAGGATTCTGTCCGACTTCCAAGTGATGCCAGAGTTTCGCCCAACTTCCAAGCGACACTGGAGTTCCGCTCGACTTTCAAATGATGTTGAAAACTCCGCCCGATGTCCAAGTGATGCCGGAATACTGTCCGGTCTCCAAGTGACTTTGGGATTCATCTTGAATACCCAATATTGTCGAATCTCAAATTCTTATTTGTAAATGAATTTGGGAGTGGATTATTGTAATCTAATCGTCCTAAATTTTAAGGATGAGTTAGCTTCTTATACCTCAATCAAAAACTAGTGAAATTCTTTCAACGGGGTGTGACCCTGTGGTTTTTCCCCTTTCAGAGTTTTTCACGTAAAAATCTTAGTATTCTTCATCTTATGTTTATGTGTTGGATATTCATACAACGCTGAGATGAAAATTTTCAAACTCTACCGTCGTGTATGTTCTAGCTCGCAATAATAATAATTATTTTAGTTAAATTAATCTTATTAGTAATAAGCAAATAAAATAATTATTCAAGTGATATATAATTATATGACTATAATAATACAAATATTTTTTTATAATTCTTCATTAATTACATAATTAAATATTCAATATATAGTAAAATATTTATTTTAATATTTAAAATTAAATTAATAATACTATACAATTTTTTAAAAAATTTTATTATCATTATAAATGTACAAATAATATTAAAAATAATTTATATTAATAAAATAAAATAAGTGTAATTTAAATATTTTAAGTTAAAAATAAATGGATAAAAAATATTATTACTACTTTATCAATAATATAGTAATTTACTTGATGATTTTGTAAGGTTAATGACTTCGTTAAATAATGGTTTATTAAATTCCTAAATTACCTTAATACCGTTAAAAAATGGTTTATACAAAAATCGATAAAAAAAAGCTTGAATGCGGAAAATTGAATTTCGCATTCAATAGAAAGCGGAATTCAGTTTTCCACATTCTATAATTCGTGATTTTGTTTTCCACAATCTCTCTAATGCGTAATTTGGTTCTCCATATTTATTCCTTCTAAAATTATTTTGCACATGTGCTTCTTACACTTAATTTCATTTAAAACATGATCCTTTTTATAAATTGACTTTATCAAATTTAAAAAATTTGGACTAATTAATATTGTGATTTTAGTAATCAACAATTAAAAAAAGTCTTTATCATAATCATTAGTGCACCAAGGAAGCACTTCATCAGAATCGTCAAATGATTTCACAACTATGAACATTCATGTATAATAATTTTTTTATTAATTCTTCTAGGAGCCAGTGGAAGTGAAATCAAGAAGGTAAACCTCTAAAACAACAACAATAATCATAAAAAACTAGAATTGGAAGAGATCAGTTTACAACCAAATTAAAATAAGTTAAAAGTTTAGAAATATGTGATAAGTCTAAAGTTTTTAAGTATAGCAAAATTCTTAGAATTCATTTGGGATAGCTTTCTTATTTCTTCTTAAAGCATCTTTATAATACATAAATTAAAATTTTTATACTAGAAAGCTATTTTAAGAATCAATAAAAAAATAGTCCGAAACGTAGCCTTAATTAGTAGAGAAATTAAACAGTTATAACAGCCAAAGAAAAAACTGACACTTGTTGTTTCTTTTGGACTATAGACATTTTAATGGGTAATGTTCACCTCTGAAAGCGCCACTTCACTCTTCACATCATTTGGCTGCTGCTTTGTTGATTTATTGTAAATTACATGCAGGAGCAATTGAGCTATAGCAAATAATAGCCCAATTGCATTTGGAATCTGAAATATAAATTTAAGAATCATGAGATAGTTATGTAGAGAGAGAGAGAGAGAGAGAGAGAGAGAGAGAGAAATATTATTCTAGATTTTTTTTGGATTACTCTTGAATAAGTGCTTTAAGTAGACTTATAATGCCCAGATAAAACTAGGTTAAAATTAAGTATAATTTCTAACACACCCTTTAAACTTAATATTTTGAGTAAATTGTTTGTGTTGATAAAATCTTTACAAATGAGTGGCTTGATGAAAATATTTCTAACTTGATTTTAAGACTTTACATGCTCAACTTGTATTTCACTACGATAGATTATTTGATATAATGATAGTGTGTATCAATATGCTTATCTTTATCATTAAAAATTAGATTTTTTGCTAACTCTATTGAAGATTTGTCATCAATATGAATCTTAGTTATTTTTTAATGTGATAAACTTAATTCCTTAAACAAGTTTCAAAGTTAAATTGCATGACAAATACATGAGGTAGAGGCCATTTACTGCACTTTATAAATAGAAATGGTTAAAATTTGAAAAGCTTTAAGGTATAGGAAAAGTTAAGGAGATAAGAAAAGCAGTATCTGATAGAAGAGATTACTTATTTTTTATTAATCACTTTGCTTGATATTAACTTATAGATAATATCACCATTTATACTAGAATAAGCTTTAATGTTATACCAAGGCCATTCAATCTAACGGCTAGAATTAACTCTCTAAATATGTTTTCGTTTTTTAGTCATGAAAACATTAAATACTATTTAATTTTTTTTTAAGAATTATTCTAGAATAAGCTTTTAATATTCCAAAAGATTATTCTAGAACATAGACTCTAATTAGGAAACTAAAACCTAAAGAACAATGATCCTGGGGAATAAAGACTGGGATTTGGCTCATTGCATCCCAGGGATCTATATATGGGAAATCAGCTGGATAGAAAAAATGGAGATAGAGATGCCTTGGCAGTGGAACATGAAATAGATTGCTTAGCAGGTTCAGGAGATGGGGGTGGAAGGAGGAGACGAGGGATGTTTAGTGCTATGGCCTGGTGGAGAAAAAGAACTTGGATGAGAAGGTTGGAGGATAGAATATGCTCGACTGCACAGGAGAGGAACAGAACTCATTGTCTCGCTACGCCTCGATGCCGCTACAGATGTTGAGTCATAGGGATGGGGTTCGGAGGAGGACGAATGAAGGGTTTCTTCCCACTTCCTTTCCCGAATTCGTTAGATTGCCATGCTTAACTTTTAATAAATAATTATGTGTAAATAAACATTAAAAATTTAAGTGAATAAAACATTATTATTGCTAAATTTATCAATCAGATGGAAAAATCACTCATGTCCAATCATTCAAATAGCTAGATTCAATCTTTGTTTTAATATATTTAAAGGGACTTTGAGCTAATTTAATCTCAAATTCATATATATAGCTTCATTAATCTTTTTTCCTTCATTGTGTCCTATTAAGGGTCAAATTCTCATTAAAATCTAATTTTAAAAATAATTTCTAATACTTTATAATCAAGTCTTTTTGGTCTACATATACTTTCTTAATAAATGTCAGATATAATGCATCTACTCTCCTTATCAGATCATCGAAAGACAAACATTTTATGTGATCAAATTATCTAATGTAACTTTCTCTAATCTTATTTTCCTCTAGAGCTACTCCAACATTTTCATGAATACAATCTCAGAGCAAAAAATAAAAATAAAAAATGGAAGTTGGCTCATGCAATTACCGTGAGGTTCACATCAAGATGGATGAGTGAGTAAGTTGTCCAACAAAGTCCATTAAAGAAGTAGGCAATCGAGAGATAGAGAGGCATGTACTCCACACTCTTTGATCTTATCACCCTTTTCTGCAACACATGGAAAACATGAAGAACGTAAATTTTGCATGAAAACTTTAATGGGACTCATAAAAAGTCAAGAATTTTTTTAAATGGAACATAAATCTTTTATTTAAAATATTAATAATATTATTAATAGGTATTTACATTAAATATTTTTTCTAATAATAATTTATTGATTATATAAAATGAACATGCAGTTGTCCTAACTTACCAAAATAGAGAGAGGCGAGGCATACATCATGATGCAGAAAATGATACATAGAATACCAACAATAAGTGTTCGTCGCTCATGGGATCTTAAAATGGAAAGGACGATAGCAGCGACGACAACAATGAAGGCGATGTCTATGAAGAGAAGTAGAAGGGCTTTTGTCCTTCTCGACCGGTCCGAGTAGAGGAGATAGATAAAAATATATATGAGCTCTATCACAGTGCCGGCTCCATTAATGGTTATTATTAACGTGCTGTTAGGTTTCACAAAGGGCAAACCATATAATACCCAAAGCATACAGTTGAGCAGCGTTGCAACGTAAGGGACTACAGAGAAATGCTCCACAGATTTGTTCTTACATATTCGGAAAAATGTTGGCCTGAAAAATATAATATATATATCCTTACAATATTGCATAAATGCATGATTATCTGAGAAAATATTATGAAAGATATTGTACTGCTTAAGTGGCTTGGTTCATTGTTATATGCAGTCATCAAATCCATCACCAATTAATTAAGAGAATCAGTACTAGGTGTTCTAATCTTAAATTCTTAATATTGTTAAGATTGAAATGTAATGAAATAATATGAGTTCGATTTAATATTATTGTACCCAAAGATATATATCAATATTTTTATGGTTGTAATTAATTATACATAAAAAAAATTATTTTCTAATAATGGCAGCAAAATTAAATAAAAATATGAGATCTTCCTATAACATTTTATAACAAACCAAACTGACACTAATATCTTGCATGATAGTTAAAAAGGATTTATAATTTTTTTTCTTACATTTTAAGATAATAATAAACTTGGTTAAATATAATTAAAAATTTGGTCGATAAAAACAATCTAAGAAGTTCATATAGATCTTTATTGTAAAAAATTCAAAGCAGTAATACAACTGGATCAATTTTTTAATGTGATAATATGTATTTTATTAATTTTTATGCAAAGATTTTGTTTGTGACAGTTTTTTATCTTTTTTTTTTTTTTTTAATTTTGTCTACTGTAGAAAGCAATTAAAGAATTATATAAATGAAACATTGTCAATGTTCAGTAACTGAAGGAGAGATACATATGCTTACATGGGTGATAGGAAGAGGATAAAAGAGATGGCATTGCCGATGATCCCAACAGCTGTGCGTATCTGGTCAGCCGAAACCATTGTTGTAGGAGGATATGAGAGCGTGATTTCTATATGGCTGGGAAAGAGATTTAGTTGTATTGTATGGAATGTGCAAATAGAGAGGATATATAAATATAATTACCTGAGGATGGAGAAGAGTAAGGAGGGTGGATTTAAATAATTAATATGGTTGAGCTTTTCCGTGGCTATCATACCTCTCTCAGCATGACCCCTCAATTTATGGATTTAGAAGGCATTGGTCCAAGGAGATTGAAGAGAAAGTGTTTGGTAGGGAGAAATGTGAGGGATGGGATGACTAATTACCAACCACTTAAGTTTTTTTGGATGTACTTTGGAAAGAATTATTACATGTCTTTGTATGTTATTAAGTTTGTTAGCATATTGAAAAATTATTAAATGATAATGTTATTTAACGATTAGCGGTCGATAGGGAGAACACCCCTTAACCATTCTTTACATTAACTGCCTCTTTGTTGATTTATAGTAAATTGCATGCATATGAATGGCTAGGGTTTGGTGTTTGGCGCCGTCTCTGCCTTCGCCTCCGCCTTCGTCGCGTGCTTCTCCGGCCGCTTCTGGGAAGTAATTTTCTCATTTCTTTTGCATTTTTCTGTGAATTTCTTTGTTATGGAGGGTAAAAGGCTTTTTGATCCTAGTTTCTTGTCGGGTTCTTCTTCGTCTCGTTCTTTCCGTGAGGCTTTAGCGGGTTCTTCCCATGCTTCTAACTCCCCTTTCCCTGATCTTAAGATTTCTTCTTTTCGAGGGCTTCCTTCTCTATGGATTTCGGATGAGGAAGTGTTAGCCCTTGCTTCTTCTTTTGAGTTCGCGCTTGTGGGTAAATTTTCGACTAATCGCCCGTCGTTGGAGGCGATTCGTAGATTTTTTTTCAATCTTAAACTTTTGGGTGTTTTCTCTGTCACTGTCCTTAATTCTAAGCATATTCTTATTAAGCTTGAGAATGATATGGATTATTGTCGCGTTTTTTCCCATCGATCATATTTCGTGAATAATTGTTTCATGAAGATTTTCAAATGGTCCCCTACCTTTGACATTGATGTTGAATCCCCTTCTATCCCTATATGGGTTTCCTTTCCCAACCTCAGGCCGCATCTTTTTGCCCCTAGAATCCTACATGGACTTGGTTCCATGTTTGGTAAACCTCTGAAAATTGATCAGGCTACCTCCTCTGGCAAGAGGCCTTCTGTTGCTCGAGTACTTGTGGAATTAGATGTTACCAAAGTGTATCCTGAGAAAATATGGATTGGTTCCGAGAAATTAGGCTATATTCAATCGATTGTGATGGATCCCTTCCCTTCTTATTGCGCTCACTGTAAGTCCCTGGGTCACTTAAAACTTGATTGCCCGATTCTCCATCCTCCTTCTAATCGTATGACTGCCCATCCTGCTGTTAAGGTGACAACGGGCATTTTGGATTGTGATAATCCAGTAACTTTACCCCCTGTGGTTTCAAAGGCTTTGATTAATGGAAGTGGTAGAGTGGAAATGACTACTGTTTGTGTAGATGGTGATGTTGGTGTTTCTGTCTCGCCTATGCTTATTCAGAATGGTTCTCTTAGTCTCGGACATGTGGTGCATTCTGTTAATTCGTCTGATTGTGGTCCTACCGCCCCTGTTTTGGTTGATTTAGCTGCTGAGGAACATGTAATGGTTTCTGATTTGGGTGCTAATGTTAATGCTGATGAGGCGGCCGCTATTTTATCTCCTGATGCTACACCTTTTCTTCCTCTTGGATTAAATTTTGCTTCCCCTCGTTTATGTCATAGTGTTGAGGGTCCTCCGTGTGTTGGTCCTCTGGTGTCTGTGAGGTCTGCTCCGTCTGTGTTGGAATGCCCGAGTAAACTTGTTAATGTTTCTGATAATTTGGGTGCGGAAGTGTGTGATGTTTCTGTTTCTGGTGCCTCTAGATCGATTCCTAATGACTGTTTAGTTAGGAATAATCTGGTTGATGTTCCTGTCACTCTTATTAAGCCTCAAGAATTAGTGTATAATGTAAAGGGCAATTCGGGTAATGATGTTCGTGCGAATCTGGATTGGCTTCGGGGTTCATCTGATTCTGAATCTGATTTTTTGGAATCTTCTGGGGACGATGACCCTGGTAACTCTTTCAATGTGTTGCGTGACAAACCTCTTATTTCCGTGGCTTCTCGTGGTAGGTCACGGGGGAGGGGCCGTCGTGGTCGTTGATGGCTATTGTGGCACCTCATTTGGTGTCTTTTGGCTGCACATTGGATCTATTGTTCTGTTTTTGTACGGTTGCTCTCGCCGGTTTCTTCCGGTGGTGTGGTTCTTTCAGTTATGTTATGGACGATGAGGAAGCAGCGCTGATGCTAGCTGCTAGTGTCGTGGATGGCCATGGTTGGGAGCAACCTGGGTGGTCCGTGGTGTTGGTGGTTTCTCTCTGTTGCTTTCGCTGTGCCCCATGGATGGCTCCTTCCTGGCAACCCGATGCTGGTCTGAGTCCGCGTCTTTGGAGCCCTTCTCTTTGTGGTCTTTCTTTGAGCCTTTGCTGTTCCCTTTGTAAACTAATGATGTGGCCTTGTTTGGGGTCTTTCATTGTAACCTTTCCTTTTTTAATATATTCTGGTTTAAAAAAAAAAAAAAAATAGTAAATTGCATGCATGAGTGCTAGCAAATAATAGGCGAAATCCTTGTAAATATAAAGCATAATTTTAAGAATCTAAGGGATGTCAATAGGGGTTAGTATTTGGTGAAATTTGATAATTTGATTTAAGAATTAGGTAAATGAATTGGTTTTAATTATAAATTTTAAAATTTTGGAGTGATTAAATTATTTTTTTAATTAAATAATTCAAGACAAACATTAATTTGTTTAGTTCGGCTCAATTTTGAATGAACCAAAATTATTTTTTTAATTAAATAATTCAAGATCATGAAAATTTTATTTTCGAAAGTGGAAGTTTGCCCATGCAATTAATATGAGTATTATGCAGTGAGATTGACTCAAAAAATCCAAAATGCCCTCATGAAAAGTTTCAATCAACCAATTTCTATCCAAAGAAACTATAAAGCTAACAGCATGACCAAACTATGAAGCTCCATTGTCTCCATCATCCCTTCACCCCCTATCTCAATTGAAAATAAATATATAAATAAACTGCAACACGTAATGTGTAATATAAAAAAGAAAAAAAAAAGGCAAAAAAAATTACAACCTGCGTCCTTGTCCAAAGCAAAGGAACCAAAGCTTTTGCATTACACTCCACATAAACATTGGACCCGAGCTGAGCTGTTTGAAAATCCAATAATGGTGTCTACGTATGTGTTGTGTAATTATCATTGCTTACATTAAGACTATGTAAAATTCTTTAAAAAATTTTGGATATTCATTGTGTAATTATCATTGCTTACATTAAGACTATGTGTTGCACCTGCATTCTCCGTGCATCCAACACTCAACCCAGCATGAACAATGATTGTCATCATGGATATATATATATATATATATATATATATATATATATATATATTAATCTCAAATCCAAGGATACAACCATGACAAATTAAAGAAAAAAGAAAAAAATCACAGAAAACAAAATGACAAAAAATAGAAGCTAAAAAGGCGGCTCAGCGAACAGCCAAGGCTCCCAGCATCCCGTCAACCTGCATAGATCGTCCAGTCAGTGAATCTCGAAAGAGCCAACCCAAGTCCCACACCAACGGTTGCCACCAGCAAAGCTGACCAGGATGCGAGCCCCGACCACATCATTGCCCATAGCCACAAAAACCTGCCAATCCAACAATGAAACCAGCAAAACCCGAGCAACAGCAATAGAAAAAAACACAACTATCGAAAGCTTATCGCCTACGACGACCCCTCCCCCAAAATTTCCCCCGAGTGTCAACATTTTTATTACTTCCAAGCACAAACTCATTGTCAGAAATATTTAACTCAGACTCCGATCCAGAATCCGACGAATCAACCAGCCAATCTCCCTGTTTTCTAATCGTCAAACCAGATGAATTACCCATACAAGTAGCCATCTCATTAACATCCACCTCATTGACTGGCACCACAACCAAGTTTTTGGTAGAAGAAAACCTCTCCACACTAACCATATGCGTAGACTCATCCACAAGCCCGACAGAAACAACAGGTATCCCACCATCAGTACCACATTCCAAATTCTTTGAAACCTGCATACCACCATTTTCAACCACAACACCCATAACAGGTGAAATCTCAGAACCCGCGGGCGGTACCGAAGCCGCCAGAGGTTCCAAATTACAAGCCGCAAGCTCAGAAACATTCAGCAAACCATTGCTCGAATGAAAAAAAGGGGTAGCCGTATGCGACAGAACACAATCACCAGCATCAGCCGTCAAAATACCACCATCACTAGCCAACAACTTGCAATTACTAACACCCACCGATATACCCAAATTACCCGGAACAACCCCATCAGCCGGCGAAACGCCCTCAGGCTCCACAGTAAGCAAATCCACCCCAGCCATCTCAGCATTAACCAAAACATTAGCCACATTTTTCGGAACAGGAAATATCCAAACCTTCATTTAACACACCAGCAGCCAGTAAAACCTCAACAGTATCTATCGCAATAACAGGTTTACCAAAGCTAGAATCGGATTTGTATTTACCAGACACATGCCCTAAACATTTACAAACACTACAAAAATGAGGAAATTCATCAAAAACCACATCCTGAACATATCCTTGAGCCTCAGATCCTAACCAAACTTGCTTCGTAAAATTTTTGGTAATATCCATTTCAACTAACACACGAGCAATGGATGGGCGTGAACCAGCCGATGTCGCTTCATCTATTTTTAATGGTTTGCCAAATAACTCACCAAGCCAAAACAGAATCCTTGGCGCAAAGAAATGAGGACGAAGATGAGGAAATGAAATCCAAATCGGGATGACCGGCGACTCAACTCCGATATCTAACGTAGGAGACCATTTCGTTAATTTCATAAAACAATTGAAAACCATGTAAGACCGGTGGCAAAAAACTCTACAATAGTCTAAATCGTTGGATAACTTAATCAAAATGTGTGTAGAATCCAAAACGGTCACAGAGACTTCACCGTTCAGCTTCAAATTAAAGAAAAATTTGCGAATCGCGTCAAGAGGAGGACGTTTCGACGGGAAGAAACCAACTAACGAAAACTGAAAAGGAACAGCCAAATCCCTAATTTCCTCATCAGAAACCCAAAGAGATGGTATACCACGAAAGGTAGAATGCCTCATATCTGGAAAAGAGGAAGACGATCCAGCAAGCGCTTGAAGAAAAGATTTAGAGTGAGAGATTCCCCCGAAAAAATCGGGATCTTTCAATTTGATCGGAGCCATACCGGTAAAACCGGAAGAAAATAAGAACTACAAACCCCAGTAACACAGAAAAGAGAGACGATAAACTTTCCTGAAGAAACAGGCCGGAAACCCCCGCCGGCGGGGGCCAAAGCCGGAACCCTAGCCGCCAGAGGAAAAGCGCACTAGCTCGAGAGCGAAGGGAAAAACTAAAATGCTTGTTTCTTGGCACTGGGCCCCTTGTCATCATGGATATATTGTACAACAAAGTCTATTAAAGATGTAAGCCACTTATAAGATAGAGGTGCATGGCTTGTACTCATCTCAATATTTTTAGTATCCTTCTATGCAACACAAGAATTTATTCTGAGTCTGGACAAGAAGATTCTTTCGAATTATGAGTGTACAAATATTATATACATAGTGCACTTTATGATGTACAAACATTACTCTAAGAAGCATACTCTTGTTGCCTCGTAAAAGAAATGCTTTGAGATTGCAGACGAATTTGAGAGATATTAGAGCTTCTCATGAGAATTAAATTATTTGGCAAGTTGGCTATGGCAATGTCTCACTTTAATTTTATGATTAGTGCGACAGTGGCTTGTAGTTGTGGAGTCTAAAAAAAATTAAAGGAGGCATAAATTTGATTTTTGAGACCTTAATTTATTTTCATATAAAAATAAAATTTATAAGTTAACATTTTGAAAAAATAAAAGTGATTAATTATAATTATTTTTTAAAAATAATAATATTATTAAAATTCAAAAAGTATATAAATATATATATATATATATATATATATATATATATATAATATATTATATATATATATATATATATATATATATATATATATATGCTAACGTTGAGAAAAAAATGTATTTTATTATTTGAATTACCATAATTCCAGCTTATTAAAATGTATACCCGAGGGAGGGAGGGAGGGGGAGGAGCCTTTGCCTTTATTTAAGATGGCTTCCTTGTTATTTTTTAAAGTAGCTTTTTAGTAAACAAATTTATAATTAAAAAAAAATTATACTAAAAAATTACTTTAAAAAATAGTAAAAATTTTATCCCAAATGAAACCTTAGCTCCACCACCAATGGCTCAATTGCTTCTTTATTTCATACTCTTTCGTATTCATATTTTAAGATCAAAGATTATTATGTTTTTTATTATAGGCATTTACTTCCTACATAGCTGATAAAAATTAATGCTAAAATTACTATGAATCCCTCTTCTTCTGACCTGATTCTCTTCAAGGATTTTAAGGACACCTTGTTTAAATTGGTAATGATTTGACATTACATTAAAACTAAAAAGTCTAAGGATTGGTTTGTTTTTATGATAGCATAAAAGTATCTTTCTTACTATTCGAATTATTGTTGGAAATTGGGAGATTTACATATATATCATCCTATACTATTCTATTTACATATTTAATACCTAAAGTTTTAATATTACATAGTTGTATGTATGTAAATTTTCCTAAAAAAATTTATTTATGTGGATGCTAACTTGAAAAATAAATGAAAACGCTATTCAACATCTTATTTTTTAAAAACTTCGAAGCTAAGAGTATATGGAATTGATTTGGTAATTCCTTGCTTATATATTTTGTTAATGTTAATAATATTTAGGACATTTTTTGTTCATAGTTTTCTCTACACTAAATGAAAAATGTTCATTACCGGTGGAATTTCCGGCGGACATTATCCGCCAGAAATTCACCCTACGGATTGCCAGCGGAACATTTTCAACTGCTTTTCGGCGAACTTCCAACTAGGTTATGGTGGATTTCTATTGACATTTTTGCAATAGATTTCCGGCAGATTTTTTGGCGAATTTTAAAAATTTCTGAAAAAATTAACTAATTTATATATAAGTAGAATTAATTAATTTAAATTAAATAATTAATCAATTAAGGAAAACAATTAACTAATTTAAATAAACTTATGCTATTCACTTATTTAAAATAAATAATTAATTAAATTTAATTAAATAATTAATTTAATTAATTAATTAATTAATTAATTATTAATTTTAATGTTCAATTATATAAAATTCAAAATAAAAAAATAGCAAAAGCCTCTTCAAACTATGATTAATTATGGTTAAGTGGGTTGGCAAGAGTTCTCTTCTGAACTGGGCAAGCTTTGAATTCTCAAGCACATGCGGATGTCAGCGGCAACGGGCGGGGGTAGGCTTAGTGTGGGCGCGCACACTAGAGCAACGAACGCAGGCTATCGCAGGCGGGCTGGGGAGACACGGGTCAAAATACAAATCATTGAAAATAAGGGATAAAAATTATATTTAGCTACATCAACAAAGAGTAATGCTTAGGAAAAAGAGCAAAATATAACAAAAATAAAAGCTAGTAACAAAATGTGCAAGAGAACAACCAAGAAACAAAACCCAATCATAGAAGATATTCCCCTAGTTGGTCCTGGCTGTCGAGACGAGTACCTAAGGGGAAAAAACTATAGACAAGATAAGACTTGCATGAAATTTCTAATAGATAGATAGGAAGCTTCAGGAGATCCCAGAAACGAATAGGCAACAAAAAGGTAACAATTAAATAGTGATGGGATCCATCTAGAGATGAGCCAAATGACTAAGAGAAACGACAACATTAAAACACTGTATTACATGGTTATACAATGTTAACTTATCATCTTTAAATTCTTTGCTAGGTGTATCAAGTTTTTTTATACCTTGTGATTGAGTTCCTTCGAAACCTGCAGATTGAAAGATTTTATCGGTTTGCTTGCTAACATCTGAATCTAAGAAATTAAAACTAAAACTCTAATTCTTGTTTTCTTCCTTTGTTGCAATGGTGGTGGTGGTGGCTTATTATAGATAATTGTGGCAAGTATAATATTATTGCTTATGCATTTTATATTAAGTTAAAAGGTTTTTCAGACTGAACTAAAATCACTTTTATCCGGTATCGACCTTTGCATCACAATGGATTTTAGATAATTTTGGATTAAACTGGAGCATTAATAGTATGTCCTAGAGTTTTCGCAGTGGTAGAGAAATATAAAGTATAACGTCTTAGTTTTGTACGAAGATTCAGCAAGCACAAAAATGAAAAAAGAGACCCCTGAAAATGGGAAAAACCACAGGGCCTAGCCCAATTTGAATGAATCCACTAGTATTTGCAATTGATTACAAATGAGGCCCTTTATTGGGGGGAATGCCTTGGCTAGATGTAACAAATACACATACAGAGTGTGTTCCATGGTGAAAATAGGAAGAATCAATGTTGATATGTTTTCTTATTCGAAAGGGACATAGTCCATGGGCGACAGAAGTTAGAAGGATCGTAATCGGTGGGCGACAGAGGTTGGGAGGACTGTAATCGGCGGGCGACGAAGGTCATAAAGACTGTTGTCTAGCGACGGAGGTCAGAAGGACGACGTCGAGTAGAATTCCAGTAACGGACAAAGGTCCAACATCAGATAGAAGTTTGACGAATGTCCGACGACGGGCAGAATTTCAGTTTCAGGTAGAATTCCGGTGTTGGGAAGAAGTCCGACAGAAGTTTGGTGACCGGTGGAAGTCCATTTTAGGTCTAAATCTTCTGATGATTTAAAGAAACTTTGGGCTTCGATCTCTATTTTTTATTATACTTAAAAATAGTTATATTTGTAGGAAAGGCAATAAGCTTGAGGATTGGCTTGCCCATTGTAGGTCAAAATCTTCTGATGTCAATTTCCTTTATGCTTTTGATAGGTTTTCGAACTTTTGGTTGCATGATGATAGCTTATTGGAACTTTCCATACTTTTGTTTTTATTGGTTTATATTTGATTAATTTTTTTTTTGTTGATTTTCATCTTTAGCTATTGTTTATATGTGTTGTTATAAGACTTCTAAGGATCTTGGCTTATTACATTACCGAAAAGTCAGTAATTTGTAGTGAATTTGTGGCATACTTTGTGACGGGTTTTTTTTTCTCTGAATTTGTGACGATTTGTAACAAAGTTTCTGTTGTATTTTTTGTGACAGATTTATGGCGGATTTGGGGCAAAAAATATGCCACAAATGTGCGGTGGATTCTTTCATTCGCTCGTCCATAGGCAGAAAATAACTCATTTCTGACGAACATTTCGATGGAAATAAATTCATCGCTAATTCCGGCGGGTTTTCTGAGAAATTACCGATGGATTTTCAGCTAATTTTTTTATTGCTTTCCTACGGAATTTTTAACAAAAATTAATTTTTTCTGAAAAAATGACTAAAATAAATATTTATAATTAATTATTTTATTAAATTAAGCTAAATAATTTAAAAACTTATTATTAGATAAATTATTTAAATTACATATTAATAATTTAAATTAACTTATTTAATAATTTATTATGAAATTAAAGAAATTTAAATAAAATAAAATATCTTATAGTAATTTAATTTATAATTCATTTTTAAATGAAATTTATTCAACGTTATAATTTAAATAAAAAAACATATGAACTAGTTTTACCTATGTGGAGTGATGGGTAGGGATCGAATCCCACTATAGGCGGGGCGTAGAGCAAGCAAGGGTGTTTGCAGGTGGGCCCATTTACGAGCCCACTGTTTCGCGGGTGAGTCAGTTCATAGGCCTGCGATGGGTTCACGAGCCTGGTCAGTTCGTGGGCGCGCAAGATCGGTTCAGGCACACGGTGATGGCAGCTTAGCAGATGGGCCTGCTTCGCAGGCAAGCCCAAGCCCGCAGTGATGGTAGCTAGTCCGCTCGTGCTAAAATTAAAATTTTTTATTTTTTCCAAGTGATTTCTAGCGAAAAAACACCGCCAGAAATATTTCCAATAATTTTTTGTCCAAAATTTTGCTTAAAATATTTTGACAGAATTTTTTTGCCAGTGTTTGTTTTCTGCCGCATGAATTACACTAGGAAAATCATTGAAAACCGAAAATGTAAATTACCGAGGGATTTTATTAAATTTCTGGCAAAAAATGATCGCAAAAAAATGGCATTTTTCCTGTAGTTGTTTTGTTTTGGACATCGCCTGCGACATTTCTGCACTCCTTTGACGAAGTTCCCTTGGCATTACCTCCTTCAACGACCTTCCTCCCTCTCTCATCCAAAGTCACACTTCTTTGTTATCCTACCAACAAAGTAATGCTTTTCTTTTTCATGTTATAGTAGAGATCGAAGTACTACTAACCACCCTTCAGTGAGGTAAAAGGCATTATGCCTTTAATGCCAGGCAGCTGGATGGGAGGCCAAGGTCCAATAGGTTTAGGAATATAGTGGTTGAACCCCAAAAAGTATATTGGTCAAGCTTGTAAAGTTTATGGTATCACTGGCCAGAATAGTGTGATCTATCCAAATAAGGTAAGCAGTTCAAGGTGAGTACATACTAAATATTCTTGAACAACCTTAGAAGATGTTCTACCCTAACTCTTTATGTAAGAGGAAAATGGTAAGGTTTCTTATATGTGTGCACTCAAAATTCTACTTATTTAATTACTCATATTTTAATATAATATTGCACTGTCTAAAAATATGCTGATTATACAATACATAGCAGATGTATTATATACATCTTTCCCGGTCATCATGGGGAAAATGCAAGTTTGATGTACGTGACACTTAATGACGATGATGAGTTGTATTCCATGCCAGATGCATCTTTATTGATTGACTTCAGCTCACTTGATTCCACTGAAGAACATGGGAGATAAAAGTCCAGTAGAGACCATGATGAGGCTTAGAGGTCAAGGCTATATATGTCAGAAGCTCCTCTAAGGATGATGGGAGAGAGCAATCTTGAAATAGTGGTATATGAACTATCGAGATAGTCAATGTATGTGGGGTCTGTAGTGTATGATGTGTCTTCACAGATCACTGTAATATTTCTTACCGTGATGGGAGGTAAGGGTCGTCAGAGGCAGGATCATCTAATCTAAACTAAAGTTTAGTTTTATAAGTATTATCTCAAACAGATCTTTATTTTTTATGAAGTAATACATGCAATCGACTATATATCATAGTAAAATACATAAACACACTAAATATTACTTATAATAAGAATGGTAAAGAAAACACAAATGAAATTAACATTCATACAACTACATAATTGTACTATTTCCTAAGCAGCATATGCAAACGTTGTTGAAGTTAGGTTTGAGTTAGGTAGCATTTGAGATGAAACTCAAACTCATACTAAAGGTCTTTCCATTCCTCATCATTCAAAAAACTTTCTAAGCTTACCTTCAGGTAAGAACTCTTTCATCGATTATTATAGAAATCCAAAATGAACTTTTCATATCTATAAGTCCAATGATGATATAAAATCATGTGCTTATTGTTAAGGTTACTGCTGTTGACCTCATTATTCGAGGTCAATTTCCCCGGAATTGACTCTAGTACTTAGGTTTTTCGTAGCCTAGTGTAGATGTCGCACCCGTAGGATTTCCCATAGGTGGATACCTATTGACGTAGCATCGACTCAAACCTATCACTCAACTCAAATCAGGCTCGATTTTTGATTCGTCGATGTCGATCGACTCAATCTAATTTATTTTCGATCAAATTGATACATTATTGAGCTCAAATCAATTCACCAATCGAATCAAAATCAAATCAAATTAACTCACATTGAATTCGATTTCAATGGCTCCGATTAACCCGTTTTGACTCATCACAAGTATATATAATAATAATTGATACGTCGTCAAAAATTATCTTAATCGGGCACGAATCTCGATGCAAAATCAAGTTTGGAAACTTCAAAAATTAATTCGGAGACCATCCGAACTCCGATTTCAGCAAACTTATAGTCGAACTGAGCGTCTCAGGAATACAAACCAAACGAGACCAAGATCAACCCAATCCGAGCCCAAATATGTCCAAATCAAGGGCTCAAAGCACCGTTGGAAGGTTCAAACCGCAATTTGAGTTATTAAACGGTCTCCGATTTTGACGAGCTTATACTCGAATCGAACGGCTCGACGAGATGAATCCAATGAGCCCAAGATCACCGAATTCCAAAATCATTAAGGTCTTCAAATGTCCAACGAACGGTCCACGGTCAAAGGGTTCAGCAACAACCCATAACCACCCACTCTCCCTCTCCCTCAACCCATAACCACCCACTCTCACTCTCCCTCTCCCTCAACCCATAACCACCCACTCTCACTCTCCCTCAACCCAAAAAACGTCCAAGCCTCCCTCCTCTCATACATGACATGTCCAAGCCCCTCCTCTCATCTAATCTCCAGCCCTAGGAACCCCAAATGAACCCCTCTATGCTACGGCTTGTTCAACCAGAGGCAACAAAAAGTGGTAAATTTTCTTCTTCTTGATCTCTTTCTTCTACATTCTTTTTTTTTTTTTTTTTTTCTTCTTCACTATATCAATCATCAAAAGATTAAAAATATATTGATTCCCATTTCTCTCTATGGTTGTAGAAGATGAGGGATTTAGATCATTTCATTTCTTTCATTTTGGGATTTAATGTTGATTTTATAGAAGTCATAAAGCATTATCTTTAAAATTTCCTATTGCTTCTAATAGTTACATGTCTTTGATGTTGTTTTAAGAAAGTTTTTGGTGAGAAATGTGATTAAATTTTGTTGTTGTCTTTAAGAGAAGAGATTAAATATATCATTTCTTGTTAAAATTATAAGTTATTGCGTATGATTAAGTTGATTTTCCTTCATCAATATCTAAGGGTGTAATGTATGCATATATGTGCAAATTGTAACTTGTGCATGTCTTGAAAAATAAGAAGCAAAGATCGTTTGTTTTAGAGGTGGAATTATATGTTGGAAATATTTTGTGTTGAGAACTGAATGTTTTGAAAAATGCTTTATGTTGAGGGTGAGGTGTGTATTACTTTGAAAGGTGAATTATGAAGATTTTTGGGAAGGATATTTTTGTACATTTTGGAGAGGTGAAAAGTATATATTGTGGATAAATAAAAGTATATATTTGTGAGAAATGAAAAGTGAAATGTCGGTATGAATAAGAGAAGTATATTGAGTAGTATATCAAGAGGTGAAATATGTAAGTGTGGAATAGAGAAGTGTATGAAGTATTGAAACAAATTGTATTGTTTTGAAAGTGGAGAAGTGTGTTAGAAAGTGTATGGAGTTTGAAAGATTGAAATTCATAAAGGTTGAAAAGTGAAACTTGTGAGTGATATTTAAAAAGTGAAGCTCAAGTACATGTTCAAAAGATGAAAATGAATAATTTTGGATAATGGAGTGTATGTGTGGAAAGGTAATTTGTAATAGAAGAGTGTGGATTGTGAATGGTAAAGTGTGTGTTTGGTTTTGAAAAAGAAATTTTGGGATTTTGAAAAATGTAATGTGTAAAAGTGGAGATGTATTTGGAATTGTATGTATTGAAAGGTAAAAATTGTGTGTTTTTGGAAAATGTATGTGTTGAAGTTCGAAATGTGTTTAAAGGTGCATTAAATATTGAAATGTTTGAAAGTGTTTCCGAGAAGGAATGGTGTAGAGTATGATTTTAGGAATGGTGAAATGTGCATAAGTGTAAGAGATAAAGTATTTTGTGTGTAAGTAAAGAGGTAAGTGTGTATCTTTAGAAATTAACATGTTTATGCTTTGGAATGTAATATGTCTAAGTGTGGAAAGTGAAATGATTTGTATTTGTGTGTAAAAGTGGAAACTTGTATGAATTTTGGAAAGTGGGAAATTATGTATGTAAAAAGTGTCTTGTGGAAAAATGGATGATAGATTTTAAAGGTAACTTGTGTGTATATAAGTTGAAAGGTATATGATTTGAAAAGTTGAAAAATATATATATTTTGTGAAGGTGTCGATATTGAGAAGAAAAATATTTTGAAAAATGCTTATGTTGAAAATGGGGTGTGTGAATATTGGGGAGTGAGTTATGTTAGTTAATCATTGGAAAATGAAATTGTTTGTGCTAAGAAGTGGTGGCTTTAGGTGATTGTAGAAAAGTAAAACTCTCTTTTATTCTTTACATCCCTTTCTCTTTCTTCTACATCTCCTTTCCTATGCCTCAAGGAAAATGTTTTAAAAATAAATAGTTTACTTCCAAAAGTGAAAGGTTTCAAAGGGCAAGTCAACAAAACCGGTGTTCAAGCCCGAAGAAAGGTATGTCCTTTATTTTCAGTAAATTTCAAATATTTTATTATTAATTTATTAAACTTGCTTCTAATCCCTGTTTCCCTATTTTTCCTGTTTATTTGCATGAACTGCGAGGAATGGTACGGGACGAGGGAACAAAAGTACAAGGAGCTAAAGGCGTCAGTCGCTCTATCCAACCGGGTAGAGGTGCTACGGGCAGAACCACCGGGTCGTAGCCCCCGGTGACTGTGAGTATTTCTAAAGTTAAAAACCTCTAGGGACCCCTTGATGTGGTGTGCGAAACCTTCCCTTTTAGGCCCCTTTAGTAACTTCAATTTAATTAAGATTATTTTTTTGCTCTTAGATCCCTAAACCCCTTTATACGTACGAAATGTCCTAAGGGTTAGTAATAACAAAGATTTTCACCTATACAACAGTAGTGACACTTAAGGACAAAAATTAAGGATCGGGTCTTTGAAAACTTAGACTTAGGATGCATGTACACTTTAGGGTAGAAACATATAACATGAAAAACTTAGTGACATTCATTTATTATTATTTTATTTTATTTTATTTTATTTTTATTTATTTATTTAACAAATTAAATTTAATTAACTAAAAATTTTCTTTTAAATATTAATTGATTTAGGATATATCAAAACCACACTTTCTAATACACACACTTAGAATTGTTTGTTAGGACAACCGACTTTAGTTTTAGGTTAGGCCGGTGTTTATTTCCTTATTGCACTGTGACGGACTTTTTCTCGAGTTTTATTGCATGTTAGTTGTAAAATTGTTTGTGTTTGTTTATTTACTTTTACTGCACTCTGTGTTATGATTTGACTGACGATTAGATTACCCATAGGTTAGGAACGATCTGGGTTGTTAACAAGATTTCTTGCAGGTGGCCACACTCGTGTAGGGTAGAAAAAGGGGGCTAACTAATTAATAATTATATATATGTGCTACAGGTACTTCTACTGCTTAGCCCCCAAATAAGAAAGAGTGTGGCCAAGTGTGGTTAAGTGATTTAATTTAAATGCTTATATATAACTGCTTGTGATGATTTTTGCTTAGGATAACCCTGCAGGTGGTCTAGATTTTCTTTTTCTTTCTGTGATGTAAATGTGAATGTAAATGTAATGTATTAAAAGTCAAGATATGTGAAAGTGATTTTGAAAGTGGGATATCACATCCAATTTGAAATCCAAAGAAAAGAGAATATACCTTAAAGGATTATTCTCTTTTATTTGGAAAGCCAAATTAGGATGATTTTAATATCCAAATAGAAAAGAAAATACCCTTCATAGGGATGAGTTTCTTTTCATTTGGATATCCAGAACCCGACGGACCTGAGAAGTTCGTAGAAGAAGAAAAGACAGAACGAAAAGATTGAAGAAAGAAGATGAAGAAATGAAGATTCAAAGAACAGTATATCCCATTTCAAAAATCACTTGCGTCATTCTTAGGATTAGAATCCGGGTTTGTTGTCAGTGGTGCCCGACCACTTTACTTTTCTGTAAATTCTGGGTGTAATATGGACATTGGACATTGGACATTATATTTGAATTATTAAAATTTATTTGTTTACATTGTTTGTGCAGTAGACTTTTTTTAGGGCCCCGTGCATGTCGTGTTTTGTTTTAGCCTGGATACGAATCGGAGTGCTTTTTTTCGTAAGGGTACGCTTAAAATTCTTCTACTTGTAATTTTAAATAAAAATTTTTAAGCTCACATAGTAACTCTAACGATCTAAGAAGTAAGCTCGGGATCGCCGAGAGTCAGCATAAGCATATTAATACTTTCTCTTCCTTGTTAGGCACCTCCCCGCCTGCGGGTTCTGGCAGACCGCTTGACCTATGAGGGTGCAGTTCTGTCAAGGGGAAGTTGTGCAATCTCTAGGGAAAAACCTATTTTCTAAGCCTAATTTTTAAACTGCTTCATATTCATTTTATGCATTCGGGTCAATTAGCATGCATTGCATTAGATACAAATTAAAAAGAGTCTAAAATATTAATTGCATTTCTAGACATTTTTCACCCTACATAAGTTGAGGGGCCAATTAGGATCTGTCCTAGATGTCGGCCCTCAATTCATTAAAACTTAAACAACGTCCCTACCCATCTTTCATAAGAGACTGGACACATGGTTTTAAAGCGCCTAGGTGGTTAGCTGGCTCCCCAATCCAGGCCGGGGTAAGTCCAGATTTGCACTTCATTAGTTAGGTTCGGTTCACTATTTTATAGTACCCAAATTAGATTTAGGTTCTGAGGTGGATTCTTTCTGGATCTTAAGTCCTCACCCTCCGGGAATATAATCCCAAATTTCTAATAAAATGTCAACTTAAACATAAAATTTCTCTCTTAAAATGTAAAGCCCAACATAGGATAGACTGAGGTTGCCTCTGAGCTTCTCAGAGTCTGGCTCCTCCTACTTTTTCTCCTTTGACTCGCTAATAAATGTTCAACATTGAGCTCTCTCCTTGAAATATCTTTATTTCTATTCCTTGTCTTTTACTTTGTAGTCAAAAGGGTATGAAATCACTGCTTTAATCGAGAGTTTTCTTAGGAGTATTCCTCATAAGATGTAATTAACTATTGGAGCTTGCTCTTATAGGGATTTGAGAACCCCAGACTAAAATAAACCTTGTTTTATTCGTATAAAACAAGGGAAGAATCTTTGGGAACGCAGATATCTTTAAAAACTTCATTTCTAATCTTAAATATGTTTGTAGGATGTTATTATTGTCTTTTCAGATAATATAATTTCCTACTTGATATATTCAATTTTAGAAATGCTGAATTTTTATAAACTCATTCTTATTTTTGGATGTCTTGAAGAATGTTATGTTCGTCTTTCAAGATGATATAATATTCTCCTTGCTATATCTAAATAAAAGAATGAACAAATTTTTCAAAAAAGTTTATTTCTATTTTTAAACATATTCTATAGAATTTCATGTTCATTTTTCGAAATGATATGTTATTCTTTGAACTACGTTTGATTATAGAAATATCAATTTTCAAAACCCTATTTTGATATTGAATTCATTATAGAATATTGTGTCGGCCTCTCGAGACCGTACTTTATTCTCAATGCAGTATTCGATTACAAAATAGGAGAAACCAAAATCTGCGTGGTGAGACACAATTTTTCCCACCAACTGCATTCAACTTCTAGTGAATGACCACCCTCTCTATAATGTTTCATCTCATTATATCACATATGCAAGAAATGAGGATTGATGAGGTAACCATTATATTCCAAGAATCTAATCTGAAAATATTTTCAATCGAAGGCATTTAAGAAATTTCTCATCTTATAAAGTTTTACCCTCATCACATTATATTTTACCTTTATCACCCACCAGCTGTGTTCCAACTCGGGCTGCCTCTTTATTACTCCTAGTATATGTTGTGCATATTTATTTGTGTATGTACTAATATTTTAGGTACATCATGCATCACTCAATGAAGAGTCAGGGCTCAATATTAAGTAAATAGGGTGTGTTGAAATATTTTGAAATATTCATTTATTTATTTTTTCTTTCTGGAGTCAAGTCGTATAAGGGTATATGCTTACCTGATGACCGTGCACACATGCACAAGGGGAGTAAAAATAATTTTAAATAATTTAATTTTTTATGCATCGTACTATACAATATATTGTTATAAAAATTAATTAAAATATTTTATTTATGTGAGAAAATAATTTTGAAATATAACTAATCATACAGTATGAACAATACATCATAAAAATTTAATTCAGCCATCAAAGTTCATACATTATTATCGTAGGATCATCCACTATGACACAAAGAATTTGACTTATTAGTATTGTATGATCACAAGTTAGCACAGTATGATCAATTCAATTTTTTACTATTTATTTTATATGATGATCAATTAATACAATACGATCAATTGAATTTTATCTGCTAGTACTATACAATTAGCATTTAGTATACTATGAATGAATAGTTGTAAAATACGATTAGTTTAACAAAATTGCACTTCATCCAGGATGAATCCTGGGATGACAAAATATCACCTTTGTCAATCGTATAGTATGATCCAATTTGTACATTACGATCAATCTATCAAAATTAAGTAGATTCGATTGATTTTCATGTTATACCCAAGAAGCTTTACTAACCATCCTTCAATAAGGTAGAAAACAGTATACCTTTACTACCCCTAGTGTTCAAGCTGCAGATTGGGAGACTGAGGTCCAGTAGGTTCAGGAATATAATGGTTAAACCAAGAAGAAATACTGATCAAGCTTGTAAAGTTTGTGGTGTCACTGGCCATAATAGTATGACATGGCAAATAAGACGACAAATTCAAGGTGAGTCCATTACTCAAATTAGATAACTAATATGATGTAATTCCATTTAGCAGTCAAGGTAGTTTGCATAGTCAGTATAATGTTGTAGGCCTTTTAGTGTAGTGGTCTTATGTATTTCAAGTATGCTCATTGGACTTAAATATATATTAGTGTTGTACTTATGTGAAAATAATAATCCTAGGTACTTATTATTGCATTTGAAGCATAGAAGATCTGATGTTAATTGGACACGATATTGCTTGAACAACATAGCTCTATCGAATAATAGGCGTTCACTCATTATGCCAATTATTCTAGCAAAGGGAAATTGAAGGGATGAGTTGGTCATATATATGAGATGATATCGGTTGTGGGCTTTCCTGTACATATTGAATATTCTCAAAACTTTCTTTATTAGTGATTCCTCGAATCAATTTCATACATAGCTAATATATTTTGAATGCCTCAACTAGAACCTTCACAACTCAAATTCAAATGTCTATGCAGCCTTTAAATAGCATAGATTAAACATATACCACATTTACATGCAGCTTAAAATCACAATATTACTTGATT
This sequence comes from Dendrobium nobile, assembly GCA_022539455.1. Classification (NCBI taxonomy): domain Eukaryota; kingdom Viridiplantae; phylum Streptophyta; class Magnoliopsida; order Asparagales; family Orchidaceae; genus Dendrobium; species Dendrobium nobile. The sequence continues at coordinate 13,914,307 of CM039721.1, read as the reverse complement.
AGATCTTACAAATGTATAGGTCATTAGATAGGATAGGGTGCTACATGCTACAATATCATATTAATGAACAATGAGGTAAAATAATAAGGTTCATATACTTTGAATGATATTTGGTCAATGAAATCCAATGTCCACACCAACTACAAAGTAATTAATTTTACTAAACTGTCATATCTAGAATAGACTGGCCTAATTTATTAACTGTTACAAATCACAGACTTAAATATATACTGCCATTATATGTTCATAAGTACACAATCAATATATAATTTCAATACAATTATATATATACTTAATACAAAATTTTTACAAATGAATTTAAAATAAAGTTAATTTAAATAAATTAAAAAATAAAACTAAATATACAAATAATATATTACTTAAATTTATTCAAAAAAATTATTATTCTTACGATATACTAAAATATGTATCATTAAATTATCCTTATTTTATGATTAAAGATATTATTTAAATAAGTTAAGACATTAATATTAATTATTTTAGTTAAATTAATCTTATTAGTAATAAGCAATTAAAATAATTATCCAAGTGGTATATAATTATATGACTATAATAATACAAATATTTTCTGATCATTAATTACATAATTAAATATTCAATATATAGGTAAATAATTATTTAAAGATTTTAAATTAAATTAATAAAAATATATAATTTTTTAAATATTTCATTATCAATATACATGTACAAATGATATTAAAAATAATTTACATTAATAAAATAATAATAAGGATTTTCCGCATTCTACGATTCGTGATTTTGTTTTCCACATTCTCTGTAATGCGTAATTTGGTTCTCCATATTTATTCCTTTTTAAATTATTTTGCACATGTGCTTCTTACACTTAAATTAATAAAAATATATAATTTTTTAAAATTTTCATTATCAATATACATGTACAAATGATATTAAAAATAATTTACATTAATAAAATAATAATAAGGGTAATTTAAATATTTTATAATAAAAATAAATTGATAAATAATATTAATTTAATCGATGATTGTTTCTAAGGTTAATGATTTCGTTAAATAATGGTCTGTTAAATTCCTAAATAATCTCAATACCGTTAAAAAATGGTTTATACAAAAACCGATAAAAAAAAAAGCTTGAATGCGGATTTTACGCATTCTACGATTCGTGATTTTGTTTTCCACATTCTCTGTAATGCGTAATTTGGTTCTCCATATTTATTCCTTTTAAAATTATTTTGCACGTGTGCTTCTTACACTTAATTTCGTTTAAAACATGATCCTTTCTATAAATTGACCTAATCAAATTCAATAAATTTGGACGAATTTATATTGAGATTTTCGTAATCGACAATTATAAAAGAGGCTTTGACATAATCATTAGTGCTCCAAGGAAGCACTTCATCAGAATCGTCATAAGATTTCACAACTATAAACATTCTTGTACAATATTTTTTTATTAAATCTTCTAAGAGCAGTAATAGTAATAGTAATAATAAATTCATATTAAAAATATCTGGCAAGCAATCTGAAAATCAAATTGAGTTCATAAAAAACTGAAATTGGAAGAGATCAGTTTACAACCAAATTAAAATTAGCTAAAAGTTTAGAAATATATGACAAGTCTGTAGTTTTTAAGTATAGCAAAATTCTTAGGCTTCATTTGAGATGGCTTTTTTAATTTTTCTTAAAGCAGCTTTATAATATATAAATTAAAATTTTTATATTAGAAAGCTACTTTAAGAAGCAACAAGAAACTAGTCCCAAACATAGCCTTAATTAGTAGAGAAATTAAACAGTTCTAAAAGCCAAAGAAAAAACTGACACTTGTTGTTTCTTTTGGACAATAGACATTTTAATTGGTAATGTTCACCTCAGAGAGCGTCACTTCGCTCTTCCCTTCATTCGAATGCCGCTTTGTTGACTTATTGTAAATTGCATGTAGGAGCAATTGAGCTATAGCAAACAATAGCCCAATTGCATTTGGAATCTGAAACATAAATTTAAGAATCAGGAGATAGTTATGTAAAGAGAGAGAGAAAGAGAGACAAAAAATATTATTCTAGATTTTTCTATGGGCTTCTCTTGAATAAGTGATTTAAGAAGACAATTAAAGCCCAAATAAAACTAGGTCAAAATTAAGTATAATTTCCAACACCCCCTTTAAACCTAATATTTTGAGTGGCTTGATGAAAATATTTTCAACTTGATTTTAAGAATTTAAATGCTCAACTTGTATTTTATTATGATAGATTATTTGATACAATGATAGTGTGTATCAATATACTTATCTTCATCATAAAAAATTAGATTTTTGGCAAACGTTATTGAAGATTTGTCATCAATATGAATCTTAGTTATTTTTTAATATGATAAACTTAATTCCTCAAACAAGTTTCAAAGTTAAATTGCATGACATATACATGAGATGGAGGCCATTTACTTCACTTTATAAATAGAAATGCTTAAAATTAGAAAAGCTTTTAAATATAGGAAAAGTTGAGATAAGAAGAGATTACATATTTTTTCTTAATCACTTTACTTGATATAAACTTAAAGATAATATCACCATTTATACCAACAGTACTTCCATTAATTTTATACCAAGACCATTCAATCTAATGGCTAGAATTAACTCTCTAAATATTTTTTTCTATTTTTAGTAATGAAAACATTAAATAATATTTTAAAAAAAATTTAAGAATTATTCTAGAATAAGCTTTTATATCGGCTACAAGAATTTTTTTTCCTTCATTGTGTCCATTAAGAGTCAAGTTCTCATTAAAATCTAATTTAAAAAATAATTTCTAATGCTTTCAAATCAAGTATTTTTGCTCTACATATACTTTCTTAATAAATGTCTGATCTAATGTATCTACTCTCCTTATCGGTTCATCGAAAGACAAACATTTTATGTGATCAAATCATCTAATGCAACTCTCTCTAATCTTATTTTCCTCTAGAGCTACTCCAACGTTTTCATGAATACAATCTGAGAGCAAAAAATAAAAAATGGAAGTTGACTCATGCAATTACCGTGAGGTTCACATCAAGATGGATGAGTGAGTAAGTAGTCCAACAAAGCCCATTAAAGAAGTAAGCAATCGAGAGATAGAGAGGCATGTACTCCGCACTCTTTGTTCTTATCACCCTTTTCTGCAACACATGGAAAACACGAAGCACGTCACATTACTTTTGCATGAAAACTTTAATGGGACCCATAGAAAGTCAGGAATTTTTTTAATGGAACATAAATCTATTATTTAAAATATTAATAATATTATTAATAGGTATTTACATTAAATATTTTTACTAATAATAATTTATTGATTGTATAAAATGAACATGCAGTTGTTCTAACTTACCATAATTGAGAGAGGCGAGGCATACATCATGATGCAGAAAACGATACATAGAATACCAACAATAAGTGTTCGTCGCTCATGGGATTTGAAAATGGAAAGGACGATAGCAGCAACGACAACGATGAAGGCGATGTCTGTGAAGAGAAGTAGAAGGGCTTTGATCCGTTTCGACCCATCCGAGTAGAGGAGATAGATAAATATATAGATGAGCTCTATCATAGTGCCAGCTCCATTAATGGTTACTATTAATGTGCTATTAGGTTTCACAAAGGGCAAACCATATAAAACCCAAAGCATACAGTTGAGCAGCGTCGCAACATAAGGGACTACAGAGAAATGCTCCACTGATTTGTTCTTACATATTCGATAAAATGTTGGCCTGAAAAATATAACATATACCTTTACAATATTGCATAAATGCATGATTATCTGTAAAAATATTATGAAAGATATTGTACTACTTAAGTGGCTTGGTTCTTTGATATATGCAGTCATTAAATCCATCACAAATTAAGAGAATCAGTACAGGATGTTCTAATATTAAATTCTTAATATTGTTAAGATCGAAATGTTATAAAATAATAAAAAGAATATTAGATTGGTTTAATATTATTGTACCCAAAGATATATATCAATATTTTTAAGATTGTAATTAATTATACATTAAAAAAAACTTATTTTCTAATAATGCAAGAAAAATTAAATAAAAATATGAGATATTCCTATAACATTTCATAACAAACCAAACCACCACTAATATCTTGCATGATAGTTAAAAAGGATTTGTAATATTTTTCTTACATTTTAAGATAATAATAGTTAAATATAATTAAAATTTTAACCAACAAAAAGATTCTAAGAAGTTCATCTATATCTTTATTGTAAAAAATTCAAAGCAGTAATACAACTGGATCAATTTTTTAATAAGATTTTGTTTGTGACATTTTTAAAAAATTGTATAAAAGAAACATTGTAAATGTTTAGTATCTCAAGGAGAGATACGTATGCTTACATGGGTGATAGGAAGAGGACAAAAGAGATGGCATTGCCGATGATCCCAACAGCGGTGCGTATCTGATCAGCCGAAACCATTATAGGAGAAGGATATGAGAGCGTGATTTCTATATGGTTGAGAAAGAGATTTAGTTGTATTGTATGGAAGGTGAAAATAGAGAGGATATATAAATATAATTATTTGAGGATGGAGAAGAGTAAGGAGGGTGGATTTATATAATTAATATGGTTGAGCTTTTCCTTGGCTATCATACCTCTCTCTATCTGTCCCCTCAATTTGTGGATTTAAAAGGCGTTAGTCCAGAGAGATTGAATAGAAAGTGTTCGGTAGGGAGAAATGAGAGGGATGGGATGATTAATTACCAACCACGTAAGTTTCTTTGGATGTTCTTAGGAAAGATTCGTTACATGCCTTCGTATGTTCTTAAGATTGTTAGCATATTGGAAAGTTATTTAACGATAATGTTATTTAACAATTAACGGTCGATAAGAAGAGCACCCCTTCACCGTTCTTTACACCAACTGCCTCTTGGTTGATTTATAGTAAATTGCATGCATGAGTGCCAACAAATAATAGGCCAATTCCTTTTATAGATGAAGCATAATTCTAGGAATCTAAGGGGTGTCAATAGGGGTTAGTATTTGGTGAATTTTGATAATTTGATTTAAGAATTAGCTAAATAACTTTTACAATTTTGAAGTGTTTAAATTAATTTTTAAATTAAATAATTCAAGCCAAACTTTAATTTGATTAGTTCGGCTCAATTTTGAATGAACCAAACTTATGCAATCCAAAGATCATGAAAATTTTTATTTTGAAAATGGAAGTTTGCCCGTACAATTAATGTGATGTTCACGTCGAATGAGTATTAAGCAGTGAGATTGACCCAAAAAATCCAAAATGTCCTCATGAAAAGTTTTAATCGACCAATTTCTATCCTAATTAGAGACAATAAAACTAACAACATGACCAATTTCAATCCGCTAAATATGTTTTTCTATTATAATTAAAGAAAAAAACATGATGTTCAACATCTTATCTTAAGCTTATTTTTTGGATGGATTCACGTCATGAGAAATTTGCTCTACTAAGTTATATCACGAAATGACGACATATATATATATTTCAGATAAGCCTCCAAAATTATAGAATGATAAAATTTGATCCAAAATTAATTAATTCATGTAATTATTTCACTTTCTTTTTATAACTCTGTAATTTTGTAACCGTAAAGTTTTTCTATTTAGGGTGCGTTTGGGACAGCTTCTCTCTTGCTTTTTTTTTTTCCACAAACAATAATATATTAATAAAAAACAACAAAGGTTACAACATGGAAATAAGAGAACGAAAAAATAAAAAAGGAAAAATACAGCCAAAAGGCGGGCTCAGTAATCGGCTAGGACTACCAGCACCCCTGAAGACAAGCATAGACCATCCAGTAAGGTAGGAAACACCAAAGGTTGCCACAAGCTATCCCACAGGGGCACGAGCCCCAACCACATCATAACCCTTTTTTCTCGACGAAAACAGCCAATCAAACAGTGACATAGCAACTGAAACCCAAAACAGAACAACCAAAAAAGAGCCATTAGCGTCTACGACGCCCTCTCCCACGAAATCGCCCCCGAGATGCAGCAGATAAACTAGGTATAGTGCGAACCAAAGTGAAATCATTGCCAGGATCCGAACCCCCACACAAATCCGGAGACGCCAAACCACATTCAGAAAATTCAGATTCCGATTCATACTCAGACGATAACCAATTAATATGGTTCCTAATGTCTAAACCAGCCGAAACGCCCAGCTGATTAACCAAAGCATGCGAATCCATCAGCTTAACAGGAACCTCAATAAAATTATTACTAACAGGATTTCCCTCAACTCTCGCATCAGACGAAGGAACCACACTAGTCGACGGTAAAGCAGGAGGAAAAAAAGGAAGGGCATTTGGTGAGAGACCAACCAAAACAACATCCGAAACAATGTCGCCAGCCTTTAAACCAACAGATTCCTCCACCATTATTACATTCTCCAACCCGCCATCAACGCCAGGTAATTGGGCAAATTCGGGTTCTGAAACAGCAGGAGAAATCACAACACCACCCAAATCCGGTAACTCAGAACAAGTAAGAGAAATCACAACACTACCCAAACCCGGTAACATTTCGGGTATAGGTACATCAACACCAGCAGCCAAAGTACCAGGGGAAGAAACAATCTCAGGCTCAACAGAGGGTAAAGCCTCAAAAACGTTCTCAGAGTTAGCAACAACATTACCCAAAAATTCCGTCCCAGGGGGAGCAACCTCCTTATCGACATTTAGAGCACGAATAGGAGCTAGACTATCAATCGGAATAGACGAAACAGTAGGATTCCTAGATGCAGTATCAGGATGACATTTACCCGATACATGCCCTAAGCATTTACAAACAGCACAAAATTGAGGAAACTCATCTAAAACCACATCCTGAACATAACCTAAAGAATCAGAACCTAACCACACTTGCTTAGGGTAAGTTTTAGTAACATCAAGTTCGACTAGAACATGAGCATTCGACGGACGAGATCCAACCGACGTAGCTTCATCAATTTTCAGAGGTTTACCAAATAATTCACCCAGACCAAACAAAATCCTTGGCGAGAAAAAATGAGGGCAAAGATGCGAAAAGGAGATCCATATCGGAACAATCGGCGACTCAAAGCCGATGTCCAAAGAAGGTAACCATTTGGTAAGTTTCATAAAATAATTGTAAACAAGATAAGAACGGTGACAAAACACCCTGCAATAGTCTAAATCGTTTGACAGTTTGATCAAAATGTGAGAATGATCCAGAGCCGTAATAGAAACATCTCCGTTCAACTTCAAATTAAAAAAAAATTTGCGAATGGCATCGAGAGGTGGACGTTTAGATGGAAAAAAACCGACTAAAGAAAAACGAAACGGAGCAACAAATTCTTGGATTTCCTCATCTGAAAACCAAATGGACGGTAAGCCACGAAAGTTAGAATGCCTCAAATCCGGGAAAGAAGAAGAAGACCTAGCTAGAGCTTCAAGAAAAGACTTAGAATGAGAGATCCCACCAAAAAAACCAGGATCCTTCAGTTTACTTGGCGTCATGCCGAACGGCAGGCGAAAAAGAGAGAAAACCAACCTAAAAGCCTACAAGAAACACAATACAGAAGCCAGAAAAGAAAACTTCCCTGAGACGAGCGATCAGAGTAGAGAAATCCCCCCCGCCGGCGGGGGAAAAAACCCCAAGCAAGAAACCCTAGCAGAGCTCGGAGGACAGCATCTCTCTTGCTTTGTTTTATAAAAAGTTAATTAATAAAGAACCATTTGGGGCATCACGGCAGAACGGAGGTTGCAAAAAATTTTGCGGCCCGCGACTGCTTTTCGCAACCTCTGAATTCCTGCCGCGGTTGGACAACTTTCTGTGCTTCAGAGATTAAAATGATGAAAATACCCCAATCTGCGTAAGAGGTTATATATGTGCTCCCGCTCGATCATTTCCGCGATTCCCATACATCACAGGCTCACAGCCACTCTGCAATCTCCCATTCCCACGCTGAGTCGTCCGAAGATCGCTCGTCTCGGCCGAAGATCGCTCGTCTCCGCCGAAGATCGCTCGTCTCCGCCGAAGATCACTCGTCTCCGCTATCGAGCGAGCTATCGGAGATCACTCGTCTCCGCTATCGCATCTCTCCTGGCGGAAATCTAAAGATATTGAGCTAACTGGAATGCTGAAGGAAATTTATTGAAAGGAAATGTAGTTGTCGTCATTAATTTAACCATCTTTTTTAAAAAAAATGAGGATATTAATGTAAATTATTCTTCTACAGCTGCAGCAAAGCAGTTTTACAATTATACTACTCAAACAAAAAATACAGCTTTCTATACAGCAACTTCAGAAAGCAGCTTCTGTACAGTAACTTCACAACCTGCTTTACTGACAGCTGCAGCCGTCCCAAACGCACCCTTAATGAGATGGAATTTCATAAACTTTCTAGTCAAAAAAAAGTTTTGCTTTCAAATAGTCTTAAAATTTTGGATGAAAAAAAAAATTATTTTGAGTGTTTCAAATGCATCATTGATCCCAAAATGATCCGCACCTAACAACATGATAATTCAAAGCACCATTGTCTCCATCATCCCTTCACCAATTGAAAAAATAAATAAATAAATTGCGCACATAAAGATGAATGCACGCAAAAAATTATGCATTTATTGGTACATAATGTGTAATATAGAAAAGAAAATAAAAAGGCAACAACCTAAGCAAAGGAATCAAAGCTTTTGCATTACACTCCACATAAACATTGGACCGGAGATGAGCTGTTGGAAAATTCAATAACATGTTGTGTAATTGTCATTGCTTACTTTAAGACTGTGTAATGTTCTATAAAAAATTGTACCAGCTGCACCTGCGTTCTCCGGGCATCCAACACTCTGCCCACCATTAATAGTGATTGTTATCATAGATATATAGTGCAGCAAAGTGGAGTAAAGATGTAAGCCATTTATGAGATAAACGTGCATTGCTTGTACTCATGTTGTGCAACACAATAAATTATTATATGAAAAGTCTGAACAAGAAGAATCGTTCGGATTATGAGCATATAAATATTATGTACATAGTGTACACAGTGTGTGCTATATTTCTGTACACACACTATGTACAGTGTGTATTCTTCCGATATGGACTATGCACGGATATTTTCTGCTACAACAAAGACGGAAAACATGTCTTTTCCAATAAAAAAATTAGGTGTAGCCTAGTGTGAGGCTCATATGTTTTGTGATATGAAGCATATTTTTTTTTGGGAAAAGTCGGGCGAACCCATTTTCATTGATAAAAGATAAAAAAGCTAGTTACATGTGTAGAAGATCAAAAAGTGGACACTAACAAAAACTGAAAGCAAAGGAAAAAAGAGCACCAAAGTGCCAAAATACACATGCTAAAAGGAGTTCAAATTTTGCTGGAGATCAGGCATTGTCCACCCAGAGCAGGTACACAAATACTACGAAGAGTCTTGAGCAGAAGGAAGACTGCAAATAACACACCGATCCCTGGAGATGGCAGGAAGCTTGAAGAAATCAGGCTCAGGAAAAACCAGTCTTCACCTACTTGAGGAAAAATCCCCGGTTGCCAAAAATGCCATCAAATGTGAATAAGTTGCAGAATTAGCCATCCAGGGGGAGGATGAAGACTACACATCAATGCCCCCTGCATAGCAATAGAGAAGAGAAACCAAATCCTCGGAAAAACATCACAGAGAAGGCACTTAGAGATAGAATAAAAATACTCCAGCATATAAGAACCAACAAAACCACCAAAACCAATCAGTTGTTTTTCCATCTTTTCAGTTTTATATCAACCGCCTTCTTAATCAAAAGCTGAACAGTGGTATGGCTTTTAGAATGATGTGCAAATTTCCTTTCATTTCTCTCCCTCCAAATGTAATAAACAGCAGCCCAAAGAGACAAAAATTTCACCTCAGAAGTACCAGAAGTCGAATTACCACAGTTAATAAGATAATCAGAAATCTGAAGTAAGTTTGGTCTCAAAAGAAAAGAGCTAATAGCCAGAATCAGAGAAGTGATAATGCTGAAAGTCTAATCACATTCAAAAAAGAGATGAGATACACTCTCAACATTGCATTGGCAAAAGACGCACATCGGATTCACATTAATATTTCTTTTCTGCAAGGCGTCAGTAGTTTTTAACCCACCAACAAAACATAACCAAGCATAAATAGAGAATCTAAGAGCAGAATGCTTGTGCCACACAGCCTTATACCAAATAACCTTAGCCTCCATTTTGTAAAAATCCATCATGAACCAATGAAATTTCTGCCTGTCATTGGCACCCCAAGAGATACAATGCATTCTATCCCCACAAACAATGGGGATAGGAGAGACAACATTCTTAAAATTATCAGAGCAAATACTAGGGAAGTTCCAGTTTCCATTAGCAATGAGAGAATCCAACCTGGCATTAACAGAACATATAGAGGTATAGGATTCAAAGTCCGGAATATCTTGTATGCGTAAACCATTATACCAATGGTCCCAAAGAAGGCTAATAGGGCTATTATCCGTGACTTTAAAAAAGAAATTGGGCTTAGCTTTGAAGGCTGTTACAGAGGAGACCGTGGAGGGAGAATGAGGTTTCCATGGAGAACAATGAATCATAAAAAACCAATCAGATAGAGGAGACCGTCTTTGATATAATTTGAGGATAAGGGAGCAATCAAAAGCATAATGAATAGCATGAAAATTTGGAATGCCAAGACCACCCTTTTCTTTTTGTTTACAAGTGTTAGCCCATGATACCATATGGAGCTTTCTAGAATCAATATTGCCAAAATATAAAAATTTTGCAGAAAGTTTTGCCATTTGCTTACAAATGGATTTTGGTATTATAGCTCCGCGAATCCAGTATGCTATAGTATTCCATATTGTAAATTTAAGAAACTGGAGCCTACCTGCAAAAGATAAACTCTTCGCTTTCTAGCCAGAAAGTCTGTTAGAAATCACATCAAGAAGGGGAGAGAAATGGGAAAGACGGGTTCTGTTAATAGAAATAGGGATTCCCAAATAAGATAGGGAATTGCCAACATTGTGGATGTTAAGGATGTCACAGATATCCTTGCCAAAAGGAGAATTTTCTTGCAAAATAATAGTGCTTTTAGCAGGATTAACCATGAGGTCAGAAGAAAGAGCAAATCTCTGAAGAATAGAGTTCAGAATATTGCAGTTCCGCACATTAGCTTGCCCAAAAACCAGGACATCATCAGCATAAAGTAAATGGGAAATTTTGAAACCTTTGATGTTAACCGGTTGGAAAGTAAAATCACCATTCACATTGTCCAGCAAGCTAGAAAGAGCGTCCATAGCTATACAAAATAGATAAGGGCTCAGGGGACAGCCCTGCCTTAACCCAACAGAAGAGGGAATATAGCCTTCCAATTGCCCATCCATACATATAGAAAAATTCACACCCGTAATGCAAGCTTTAACCCATTTAATAAAAATGGGGGGGATGCCCTTCAGCGCCATTCTGTGAAATAAGAAATCTCTCGAGAGAGAGTCAAAAGCCTTTTTAATGTCTAACTTAGCACACATAAAGGGGACTTTGGTGCATTTCTTAAAAAATCTCAAAAGCTCAGAGGCTAAAATGACATTGTCAGTCGAGATCCGATGCTTAATAAAACCAGCTTGAGCCATATCAATGATATGATGCATAAAACACTTAAGCCTATTAGCTAAATTTTTTGAAATTATCTTATATAAAGTGTTGCACAGAGAAATTGGCCTGAAATCAGAGATAGTATTCACATGAGAGGTTTTAGGAATAAAAAATAAAGTCGTAGCCTTAATCCCAGAAGGGATGTAACCTTTTATGAAGAAGGATTGAACTGCTTTGCATAGAGAAGGACCAATGATGTGCCACCCGGTCTTGTAAAAGTGGAAATTAAATCCGTCAGGGCCAGGGGAAGAAGAAGATTCCCCAGAAAAGACTGCATTCTTAATCTCGGTTTCAGAAATGGGCAAGGTAAGAGACAAAAAATCAGCATTGGGGATAGATCTACCAACCGGCAAAGGAACAGAATCCTGAGTAATAGAAATAGCAGGATTAAACAACTCATGGAAGTGAGAAATGACCTTCTATTTTTCAGCAAACACATTCCCAGAATTATCCGACATAATATTCTTCAAAGCAGCAACATTATGGGATTTTCTTATACGGATTTTAGAGTAGAGAAATTTAAGGTCATCCTCCCCATGTTTTAGCCATTTGGCCTTAGCTCTTTGAGACATCCAAGAAGTCCATGACGAAGTAAGTTCAGCAATATTACCATTAGTGTTCTTCAATTCAGCATTAAGAGTGGGATTCAAAGGATCAGCATCAAGAGAAGAAAGAAGAGTCAGCTGCTTGTCATGCAGATTATGAAGAGCAAATTGAATTGCATTGGCAGAAGCCCAATGTTTAGCTTTGATTGCAGATTTGAGACTCCTTAGCTTGTTGGAAAAATCAGACAGCGGATTTCCAACCGAGGGCTCAAGGAATATATCCATCAAACGGCGCCAGTACTCATTGTTATAGGTCCAGTAGTTCTTGAACTGAAACCGACAAAAAGAAGGAATAGGAGAACCATTCTTGAGAATAATGGGATTGTGATCAGAGCATTAAGGCCTATCCACAAAGTAAGAAGAGTGAGGAAAATTGTCGATCCAAGCTTCATTGACAAGAGCCCTGTCAAGTTTTATATGGATGGGATTCTCAGTTTGCTGATTAAACCAAGAGAAAAAAAAGACCATATGAGGTAAGGTCAATGAGGTGATTGTCAAAGATGAAGGAGTTGAAGTCCCCCATCCTACTGAAATGAAGAGGAGAGCCACCAGATTTCTCATTTTGATACCTACAACAATTAAAGTCTCCCATAATAATCCACGGAATGTTAGGAGAGGGAGAATTGGAGTGTAGATTAAGCCAGAGATTCAGTCTATCTTCTGCAGAATTAGAGCCATAAACAGCACTGAGAAAAAAAGTAATGTTTGGGGTACATGTAACAAATCCACAGATGAGCTGGGTGGAGAAAAAACTAGGGACAAAAGAGACCCTGTCACTATCTCATTTAATCCATATTCTACCGGAAGCAGAAAGGTTGAAATTATTACAGCTTTCTTCAGAATCAAAAAGCTTGTGAGAAGAAATGAACCACGGGTCGAGCATAGAATTGGCATGAATCCTATTCTCCATGATACAGATTAAATCCAGTTTATGTTTTTGGATTATTTGCTTGCAAATGCTGACTTTGCTAGGGTTGTTAAACCCCCTTAAGTTCCAAGAACCTATGGACGGAAGAGTCATTGAGACTTGGATGTAGTTGGTTGAGGCTTCTTATGCTTGCCTCTAGTGTTTTTTGCTGTTGATGAAGGTGGGGGATGAATAAAGACTACTTTTTGTTTTGGAGGAACAATAGCTTCCTCTTCCCTATTCAAGAATTTTTCCAAAACTGGGTCAATGTCTCCAGAAAAAACATCTATTTGAATATCCATGAGGGCATTAAATTTGTTGGGGGAAACAACACCAGCAACCTGAGATTGAGGAGCAGGATTATTGATAGAGGAGATTATAGTGTCGTCGGTGGGAGAGTTCAAGTTTGGTATAGTGGCGGATTGATGTGGTTGAAGCTTGGAAGCGGAGGTTTGGTCAGCTGGAACAATAGGATGGGATGATTCTGAAGGGGTGGAGGAGAAAGGAATGTCAGCTAGGGAGGTGTTACCAGTTGGCTTCTGTGGACTATGAATAGTCTTGAGGTTCGGTTGCGGAGGCAAGGCTCTGTTATGACCACCCGGATTAGAGCTCTTTCCCGTGTTGTTTTGCGGAGCACGAGAAGTACTTCTCCCTCTAAAATTGGTGTTTTTCTTGATATGTTCCATAGCATTGGAAGGACATGAGGCAGAAGAGTGAAATAACGATTCACAAGTTTCACAGTGGGAAGTTCTCCATTCATACTGAACTTTAACCTTCATGATTTCATCTTCAATAGATATAGGAATGTAGTCTGGGTATTTGGTCTTACTATTGACCTGTATGCAGACGCGGGCATAGGTCAACGTAGTTTTCTGAGCGGTAAGAGCATCAACAGTTAAGGGGATGCCAATCTTGCTAGCAATACGGGAAATACCATCTGAGTTCCAGACACAAAGAGAAAGGTCCAGAAGTTTAACCCAAATAGGAACAGAGGAAAATTTTTTTCTAACTGGCTTAAACCTAGGATACCATTTTGTAAAATGAAAGGGCGGCCTAAGAGGAACCACACTCCCCCATTCCAAGCCATTTCATAATCCACATGAGATGAGAATTTTATCATAAAAAAACCATCGCTCAGATTGAAAAGTTGAATAGTACCTTGGAGCTTCCAAGTTTTCTTTAAGGCAGCAAGAAGAGCCTCATAGTAAGGACGCCTACCAACCGAAAAACCAACCAAAGCTTGGTTCCACTCTTCAGCTGCAGCATCCGTTTTAGATTTATGGAAAATGAGAACTTCGTCAGGCTCTTCTCTGAGATCTATGGGAAGATCTTTGGACGAAAGGCAGGCCGGGGTTACGATATTCGTCCAGCTCCGGAGAAGAAGTTGAACCGGGGGGACAGTATCAGGAAGATGAGAAAGGGGGGGGGAATCCTGCTTACGAAGAGGGGATCCCATAGAGATGGAACCCCTTGCAGGGAAGGAGCAGGAAAGGCGGAAGAACTTGGCGGTAGAGGAGAGCAAACCCTAGCTGCAGCGCTCAATTGTTGTCCTGCATAGTTGTACCAACCTTATCGTGATCTGAACACGATATGAAGCATATTATTTAATATTATTAATTTAAGCTTTAGTATGCGTACTTGTATATGCATTCCACAAATACATTTTAGTACACTTTATGATGTACAAACATTACTCAAAGAGGAATCCTCTTGTTGCCTCGTAAAAGAAATGCTTTGAGATTGCAAATGAATTTGAGAGATATTAGAGTTTCTGATGATAATTACATTATTTGGGAAGTTGGCTATGGTAATGTCTCACTTTAATTTTATGATTAGTGCGATAGTGGTTCATAGTGGCCGAGTCAAAAAGAATTAAAGGAGGCATAAATTTGATTTTTGGGACCTTAATTTGTTTTCATATAAAAATCAAAATTATAAGGAAAAAAAGTTTAAAAAATAAAAGTGATTAATTGTAATTATATTTTAATAAAAATTAATAGTGATAACAATATTATATATATATATATATATATAGCTAAAAAATAGTTTTTAGTATACAACTTTATAGCAAAAAAAAATTATACTAAAAAACTGTTTTAAAAATAGTAAGAAAATTATTCCAAATAAAACCTTTGCTCCACAACTCGCGGCTCAATTGCTTCTTTATTTCATATTGTTTCATATTCAGATTTAAGATCAAAGATTATTATGTTTTTTATTATAGGGATTGAGGCATTATTTTCCTACATAGCTGATGCAAATTAATGCTAAAATTTCTATGAATCCCTCTTTTTTTGACCTGATTCTCTTCAAGGATTTTAAAGACACGTTGTTTAAATTGAAAATTATTTGACATTATATTAAAACTAAAAAGTCTAAGGATTGGTTTGTTTTTATGATAGCATAAAAGTATCTTTCTAAATATTCGATTTGTTGTAAGATATTAAAAAAACTTTTTTTATGTGGATGCTAACTTGCAAAAGAAATGAAAACATTATTCAACATCTTGTTTTTAATAACTTGGTAGCTAAGAGTATATGGAATTGATTTGGCAATCGCTTGCTTATATATTTTGTTAATGCTAATTGATATATCACCAAAAAATTATCTTGATCGAGCATGAATCTCGAGGTAAAAATCAAGTTGGAAGCTTAAAAAATTAAATTCGGGATGATCTGAACTCCGATTTCAGCAAACTTATAGTCGAACTAGACGTCTCAGAAATACGAACCAACGACACCAAATTCGACTCAATCTGACCTCAAACGAGTCCAAATGAAAGACCCAAAGAGCATTTAAAAGGTTCAAAGCATAATTTGGATTACCAAATGGTTTCCAAAGGGAGGGAAAGTTTCTTCATTTCAAATTTTCCTGATCCGTTTTTTCTGGTTTTCCTTGTATGGTGGCGGAGGGTCGCCGGTCATCATTCAGTGATGACCAGAATACCTCCAATCCCCATTCTGCTAGGTTTTATTATGAATCGATTCATATTGGATACAAAGGCAGAGGTCTTGCAAATCAGGGAATCGTGATTAACCAACGTCCGTTGGTTATTAGTGAAGGTCACCTTCCACCAATTCAAAATGTAGTATCGGTGGTGGGCAAGGGAAAAGATACAATGGAATTTTTGGGAAGGAGATGGTTCTGACGTCTCATTCTTCACCTTCAACGAAATTGATGTTTGGAGCGGCCAACGATTCGGAGGCTTCGTCTTCCACAGGTTTAAAGCTGAAGGTAAATAGATTCTCAAATTCTTCATGTCCCGATATATGTGCGGGAAAACAGAAGGGTTTGAATTTGATTTCAAAGCAGACTGACAGTATGAATTCTGTATTGGAAACTAAGTTGGTGAGTGATAAGAATGTGGTAACTAATCCAGTTATCGGTAATGATGTTTTTGTAAACGACTGGTTTAAGAATCAGCACATTAAAGTGTCTCCAATTAATCTATATTCGGTAGAAGAGGTGGATTCGGATGTAGTTAAATTGAATATGGAGAAGGTAAAAGAAAATGTTTATTTGTTGCAGAAATCTTTGGTTGTGAAAGTTTTTGGGAGAGAAGTTCCGTTCTCTCTTTGTAGCATTGACTTAAGGCGTCAAAGGAATAGATTTGGGAGTTTTCATATGACTTCATTGGGCCTTGACTAGATTTTGTGTTCATTTCATTCTAATCAAGTTATGGAAGAAGTGCTTAGTGGAGGTCCTTGGTATATGGGAGGAAAAATAATAGGAATTGATAAATGGACACCTCACTTTTCTCCAACATCATTGAAAGGATTATCCTCACCAATTTGGATTTGATTACTTCATTTGCCTTTACATTGTTGGGTGAGACTAATGTTACTACAATGATGTTGGGAAAATTCTTAAATTAAAATTAGGACCATCTAAACTTTGATTTCAGCAAACTTATAGTTAAACTAAATGTCTCAGAAACATGAACCCAATAACACCAAATTTGCCTCGATCCGAGCCCAAATGGGTCTGAATTGAGGACTCCAAGCACTGTTGGAAGGTTCAAACCACAATTTGGATTACCAAATAATTTCAAAACATGATAGGTTTATAGTTGAATCGAGTGGCTTGATGAGACAAATCCAATGAGCCTATGATCATAGAATTCAAACATCATTTAGAGCTTCAAATATATATATATATATATATATATATATATATATATATATATATATGTTTGAGGGTGTGTGTGAGCGCGCGCGCGCGCGTGCGTGTGTGTGTATTCTTTTTTCTCTTTTTTTTTCTCTTTTTTTTTTTCTTTTTTTTTTTTCATAACTACCCTATCCTCTCCAACTTTCCTCTTACACCTATTAATACCCCCCAAGGGGTAAGGAACTCTTGCACCTCATTTCTCCTCTCTTCTTTCATTTGAGGCTTTCCCCTCACCATGTATAGGTGGTATCCCCTGTCCATGCCTAAGGCCCCTCTCTGCAAGAGTGAGGCTCCTCCCTCTCTTCCCTTTCTCCTCTTCATGCTGAGGCATTCCCCCGGTTTTGTTTAGGTTGTATCCCCTATCTAGGTCTAGGGCCTCTCATTGAGTAGGAGTTTGCTCCTTCTTCGTCTAATCTCATGCTGAGGCATTCCCCTAGTCTTATTCAGGCGGTATCCCTTGTGAAGGTCAAAGTCCCCTCACTAAGTAGGAGTTTTCTCCTCCTTTTTTGAGAGATTCTGCCGAGGTGTGATGTTAGTTGGTGAAAGTCTGGCAATGGATGAAAGTTTGCACTGGGAAGAAATTTGGCATCGGGTAAAAGTCTAAAGAGAGTCCGACAACGGGTAGAAATTCATCATTGGGTAGAAGTATGAAGTGTGTCTGACAACGGGTAGTAGTCTGATGATGGGTAGAAATTCAACGTCGGGTAGATTTCTGATGAGAGTCGGGCGACGAGTAGTAGTTCGACAACGGGTGGAAATTTGGCGTTGGGTAGTAGTCCGATAACAGGTACAAATCCAATGTCGGGTAGAAGCCCGATGAAAGTCTAGCGACAGGTAGAAGTACAACGTCAGATAGAAGTCTGAAGAAAGTCTGTCGATGGGTAGTATTCTAATGACGGGTGGAAATTCATTATCGGGTAGAAGCTCGATGAAAGTTCGGTGATGGGCAGAAGTCCTACGTTGGGTAGAAGTCTAATGAAAGTTTGTTGATGGGTGGTAGTCTGATGATTACTAAAAATTTGGTGTTTGGTAGAAGTCTAATCAGAGTCCGATGATGGGTAGTAGTGCGATAATGGGTGGAAATTAAATGTTAGGTAGAAGCCGAATGGAAGTCCAGCAACTGGTAGAAGTCCGACGTTGGTTAGAAGTCTGACAAAAGTCCATCGATGGATAGTATTCCAACGACGGGTAGATATCCAATGTTGGGTAGAAGCCCAATAAAAGTATGGTGACAGACATAATTTCTACTTTAGGTAGAAGTATGACGTCAGGTAGAAAACCAACAAAAGACTGTCGACAGGCAAAAGTCCAATGATGGGTAGAAATTCGATGTAGGGTAGAAGTTTGATGAGAGTCCTTCGATGGGAAACAGAGCATATGTTAATAGAATTTGCCAAAGATATATAATATATCTTAGGTTATATGTCACAGGATTGCTCAATGATGTTAACCTATATAGAAGAGGACTAGAGAATCCACCAAGGATGTCTGATCTATCCGAGGTTTTATGTCAGAGTATTTCTCAATGATGTTAATTTATATGAAAGAGATCGAGAGAATCCACAAAGGATGAATGACATATCTGAGATTATATGTTAGAGTGCTACTCGATAACATTAACCTATATATAAGAGATTAAGAGAGTCCACTAAGGATGTGTGATCTATTCAAGGTTATATGCCAGAGTACTGCTCGATGACGTTAACCTGTGTTAAGAGGTTAGATCAAATTCCCCTGGGATTGATCGTCCAGTGATTGAGACATAAAATAGATTGTTTATTTCCATTATTAAGGATTTAAGATTTGTTTGACATCATTCTAAGATGTTTTACCTATCCAAGGTTGTATGTTAGAGCCCTACTTGATTAAATTAACCTATATGAAAGAGGTCGAGGGAATCCATAAATGATGTATGAACTATTCGAGGTTGTATGTCAGATCCTTTGCTCGATGATGTTAATATATATAAAAGAGGTCGAGAGAATCCATCAATGATTTATGATCTATCTGATGTTGTATATCAGAGCCTTAGCTCAATGATGTTAACCTAAATGGAAGAAGTCAAGAGAATCTACTATGGATGTATAATCTATTCAAGTTTGTATGTCAGATCATTTACTCAATAACGTTAACCTATTTGTGTAATCCTTCAAAAGGATACCACTCGGCGGGAGAAAGAATATAAAGGGTAAGACTTTACTATCTCATAGGAAAAAATGACAGTAGGCCTGTGCTCTTTGTGATGAGGACAATGGGATGGCATATTAGATCATATATACGATTAACTATTGAGGATATTGTTTTTCACCTACGCAACCCGATGGGTAATAATATGCATGACATAATCAAAATAATGAGATTTCCCCCACCTGATATAGAAGTTCGAGTGAGTTTATTTGATATGGGATTCTGTTTCCCATAGGCGCAAGCACATATGGTTAATTACATCATAAGACGAGGCCAAAGAAGACTCTAAATTAAGGACTACACATTATTCTATCACATGGGATTTACATGTAATGAGGAGACTAAGAAGTTCCTACTCAATGGAAAGGAAAGGGTTCAACTTGACTTAGTCAACATACACGGCTCACATTATCATTCGGAGGGACTAATATAATGAAAAGAAACTGGGAAAAGGATAACACTACACTCAGAGCATACAAGAGAGAAAGATGGAAGTGGCATCATCTGTGTGATGCAGCTAGGTAGGATTTATAGCCTCTGATGGATAAAAGACTTACCTGCCGATAAAGCCTACTACGAGACACTAGTAGTAGTAATCTTGGACCTAAAATCTAGAATGGGTTTATTATTCTACACATAATAGTAACACCCATGTCCTAGCGAATATATCCTGAACTTATATCCTGCCTTAAAAGGAAAGCCAGCTAGCCACCTAGTCGTATAAAATCTATGCTATCCAGTCTTAATAAAAGATGGGTGGGTGGCTATGTTTTTAAGAAATTAAGGCCGACATCTAGAGAGGTTCCAAATTGGCCTTGTACTTATGAAGGGTAGTATGCTTTTAGAACTAATGCAATTAAATTTTGATTTAATCAGTTTCTAATGTAATGCATGAAATGCTTGAAAGTATCCAAATCATCAATGCTTGAAACTTTAAAATGGCTTTAAAATATTTTTTTAGAAGACTAAGCTTCCCCAGGTTTAGCACCTCATTCTCATAGATCAGATTATCTGAACTCTACTAGCAGGTGGGAAAGTATATTAAATAAGGGAATAGAGAAATGTAATAATATGCAAGTGACCTCGGACGATCTCTGACTATTCCATAATTTTTTAGCTTTTTATGTTATTTAATTCTTAAAATTTTCAATCTTAATTATGGGTAGAAAAAGTAAAAAAAATTAGAAACGTACACATGCAAGAAAGAAACCTATAAAAAATAAGGTAATTTCTACTATGCGAGCAAAGTAAACACATTAATATAAATATCCACAAGAGAAAAAGAAAGTCCATGAAAAGTGTCATATAAAGTATAACGCAAGATTTGCAGAAAATTAATTGTGGTCAAGCCCCATCGATAACAACCTGAATTCTAATCCTATAAAATGATGCAAGTCTTAAAAATAAGGCTTTTCATCTTGATCTTCATCTTCTAGTCCTTTTATGGATCATGTTCCTTTAGTCTTCTTAGGGTTTACCCTTTAGAAGGATATCCAAATGAAAAGAAATTCCCTACAAGGGGTTCTTTTTTCCTTTGGATCTCTTGTGTTTGAAATGCCTTATTTTTAAAGAATTTCATAACTCGATACATCAAATACATTTACATCATAAGAAAAAAAATCTATACTCTCCTACATGGTTATCCTAAATAGTTAAAAACAAAATAAAACATTCCAAGTAGTTATATATGAAAGCAAAGTACTCATGTCAGCCACACTTGTCTATACTCTTATTTATTTGAGGGCTAAGCAGTTGAAGCACCTATAGTAAGTATATGCATAATTTATTTATTATTTTAGCCCCTTTAATAGTGTTGCATAAGCATGACCACCTACAGAATATAACATTAGTATCAAGATCGTCTCTAACCTATGAGTAATCTATCTCACATCACATCACATCATAAAGAAAGTATAAAAAAATGCTCATTATCATAATAGTCATTACAACAAATCAAAGAAATCAGCACACGTGCCACATGTATAACATCACTTCATATAAACAAAAAAAGGAAAACACTGACCTAACCTAGAGCTAGAATTATGTGCTAACAAGAAATTCTATGTGTGTGTAGTAAGTAGGTGGTTCCAGATATGTCCTATATCAGGTTGTTAGTTCAAGTTGTTTGTGATACGATTTGTTGAAAGTCAAAAGGAAATTTTTAATTAAGGTTTAAATTTTAGTATCTTGATGTGGACTTTAATTGATTTAGTTGGTTGATCAGTTTTAATGCTTAGGATAATTTTCTTTGAAATATAAGTTAAGTTAGCGAATTTTAGAAGGTGGTCATCCTATCCACTAAGTTAAGAGGGGTCCAAAGGAGACTTTTAGGAGCAAGCTAGGTTTTGGAGTTTTAGTATTTCTATTAAATATTAAACCTTATAAGGAGTAATTAGACTTTAAGTTTATTGGATTTGGAGTTCTTTATGCAAAGTTATGATTTTTAGAAGTTTTGGAGCCTAGTTATTGAACTACGGTTGATTGAAGAGTTGTCTTTTTAATTTAGGTTGATTTATGGAAAGCTAATATGTTTAATAAATACTAGATTTTAATTAGAGTTGAATGTCTTTTAGTTTACCCAATTTAGATTTTTTCTGGAATTAATTATGATTTTTTTCAATATTTGGGTATTTAATGATTTTTTTTAAATTGCCTAATTAAGGGTATTTTAGGGATTTTGATCCAAACCAACAATAAACCTCTTGGAATTAAAAAATATCCTAAGGGATGTTTCGAAGTGTTTGGGGAAAATTTAAAATTTTTAATAATTTTAAATTATTTAACTTAATTAAAAGGTGATTTTTAGTCAAAATTAAATTAATGTTTAAATTGAAGCCAAATCAAGGGACATTTAAATTTTTGGGATTAAAGATTGAATTCTCAAGAGTTTGATATATTATTGATAATTTTTAGATTTAATTTAAATTTATTAGAATTTTTTGAAGTTATCTAGGCTTTATTAAAGAGTGAATTAGGGTTTGTCAATTAAATGGTTTAAAGGGTTCTAAAAATTCCTAGAAAATTCTAAGGTGCTTTAAATGCCATTAAGTTTAAATGTTTCAAGTTTCATGTCATTCAAAGGTGTATCCTAACTCCAAGAATTTCTTTAAGTTTGCTATACGAGTCCATAAAGATTTTTCTTAGGGTGTCGTTACGTTAAATAGATTTAAATTAAATGTCATGACTAACCCCTAAGTAACGTAAAGGCAAAACACAACAAATCAATGTACTCAACGTCTTTAGAACTATGAGAGACTAGGCTAAGTGCTCGTGCATCCTAAACATATAAAATAATTAAATATGATTAATAATGTGATTAGTGAATGATTGGAATCCAATCATTCACTATTCCTCCCCCATGAATTCTATTCATATGCACAACCTATATTTAAAATTTTAAATAGACCTCTCAATATTAAAAGATTTAATTAAGAATTACTTAAAACAAGAATATTCTGTATATTACACTTAATGTAAAGTTAAACAATAAAACAAATGATCTTAAAAATTAAATTATTTTTTTATTCTTTAAAATAATTAATATTAATAAGTTTTAATTAAATTCCTTAAAGGTTAAAATAATTAAACTTTATTTAAACTATAAAATATAACCTATATTAATTTAATTTTAAATAATCATTTAATTATTAGGAATATATTAATGTGAAATTTTTGAATTTTAAAAATATTTAAAAAAATATTAAATTAAATATTAATTAAATATTAAAAATATTAAATTTTAAAATAATATAAAATATAAAATATATTTTAAAATAATTTTAATTTTAAATTAAAGAAAATTAAATTAAAAAAATTTTGATATATTATATGTATTTTTTTATTTAAAATTAATTTTAAATTAATTTTTGAAGTTTTTTTATTTTTAAAAGCATTTAAAAAATTTTAAATTAATTTAAATAAAAAATGGAGACGATGGGCTTTCTGGCATGCTTCGATTGGCTGGCTCAAACTGCAAACTTAGCCACTTAAGTACGCTCTCAAGATTGTCCTATCATCTGTAGTTTGAGATTAAGGGCTCTGATCTCGTTGGAAAGAGAACGAAGCCACAGGATCAAACTCCACAATCGATCCGAATTGCAGAATGGCAGAATCTTGACTGTTAATCGTTATCATCCCACAGCAGGCAAAAAATGTATCATGAGCCCTAGAATGATATTTCATCTCATTTTCTTGATCGGGTGCACAAAATAGCTTGAAATTTTAAACTTAACATCTACAAGTGAAGAGCATTTATAAGGGATGAAACTCGTGATCTAAAATGTGAAATACAATAAGCTATTTATATCTAAGTATACTAGCCTAGGGTTTCCAATTTTACCTATCCAATAAATGCATTTGGGAGATCTTGGGCTTGTTACACTTGTAGACTATCCACACTCCTATTTGTATAAGGAATCACATTTCGAAATGTGATGGATCGATGGCAATCTTCCTTGGAAGGTTTAGAGCCTTGGATCACCAAAAGTTCACCGCCGACGGGGTCTTAATGGTGGATTTGGCTTGGGAAATGTGGAGAGAGGTTAGGGGAGCTCACACATAAGAGTTTTTAAGTTCGGAGAGTCTAGAGTGAGAAAAAAGCCAATGTCCTTTCTAAGATGCCCTAACATCACTATTTATAACCCTAAGCTCGTGATCAATGATTAGGATCATCTCTAGGGTTAATTAGGAGGGAAAAGAACCTCCTAGGTTATGATTTAGGTCAAGGGATGGTTAAGAAGGTTCTAAATGCATTAAAGGAGGGGATTTTGACTT
Source organism: Dendrobium nobile (assembly GCA_022539455.1). Taxonomy (NCBI): domain Eukaryota; kingdom Viridiplantae; phylum Streptophyta; class Magnoliopsida; order Asparagales; family Orchidaceae; genus Dendrobium; species Dendrobium nobile. The sequence continues at coordinate 13,890,045 of CM039721.1, read as the reverse complement.
AAATAGGTCAAATTTGACCAAATTAAGCTTGGGTTGACCAAGCCATGCATTGACCTATTTAATATGGTAAAATAAGTCTAAGTGGGTAGGGGATTGAGCCAATAAAGGTTTAGAATTGATTAAAACCCAAATAAGGGCAATTTGGGCTAGTTAGGTTTGAAAGTTCGTTAGGGATATTAAGCCAATAGAACTGGCCCAAGCTAACCAAGAGGGGGAGAGGGTGAATTTGTATTTTAAAAAATTTTCTTTTCACAAAGAAGTAAAATCTCATAAACTAAAATCACACCACAAAAAATAAGTGCAAAAATTAAAGTGTGGAAGCAAGAAACAAGAACACAGAGATTTATAGTGGTTTGGTCAACTCGACCTACGTCCACTCCCCAGAGGCGCCCTCCGAGTATTGCACTACAATCGTGACTCTCCTTTAGCCCCCACGGCTAGGCGGAGAAGCCTTTACAAAGAACCTCTTTTTGCCACCCCGGCAAGGCAGAGAACCTATCTCCTTTTGCATCCTCCTAAAGCTAGCAGAGAACCACAATCAGATGCTGAATCCTTACCTCTATCGACCCTTCCACGAACGAGAAACTCTAGACGAATAAGAAGCAGAGCGATCCTTGAAGCAACCCTTGTCAATCCCCTCACAAGCTCCCCCTCACAAGATCCTCTCTTTCTCCCTCTCTCTTTCTCTCCTCAAGGTCTTCTCAGGTCAAGGCAGCAGCAAAAGATTGTTCAAAACGTTGAACAAGAGCTCTTAAATAGAAGAGCTTCAAAGGAGCTCATTAATTACAAGTTGTCGACAATATCGTCCAGGACGATATAGACATTGTCCTGGCCAATCAGTACAAATATCAGAAGATCGGCCAGAGCATCGCCCTGAATGTAAATTGGACGATTTAAAATTGGCTTGATCGTCCAGGCCGATCTCACGATCGTCCAGGCCGATCAGTTCAAATCAGAGGAAAATCGTCCAGAGCATTGCCCTGAATTTGTGCTGGCCGATATTTATTGTCTAGAAGTAACTAAGGTTTTTGAATAGATCGTCCTGGCCGATCCTGCGATCGTCCAGAACGATATGATCGTATCAATCATCCTTAATTACTTTCTTGATTTGTCTGATTAATTAAGGCATAATTGTGAATATCGTCCAAGCCGATCTAAGATCGTCCTGGTCGATTACCAAAAATTACAGAATACCTTAATTGTTTATGGCAGCAACTTCTTTCTATTTTGAGCTTATCGTCCTGGCCGATACACGTATCGTCCAGGACGATTTGTTAATAATGGCTGCCTTAATTAAGAATCCCGAATAGAATCTCTGTTTTAAACTAAACCGTCCAGGCCGATAAAGATATCGTCCTGGCCAATGTGAGTAAAAACAGAAATTCTAAGTCTCTCAAGTGTGTGTGTAGGGTTACTTAGCATCAGTCTCTTTGAACATTACAAATAGACTCAAGAAGAGAAAAAGCAAATTACAGACTGACTCAACCCTAACCTACGCAATCTTAAACTAGCTTCGTTTGTTCGCCCGATCTTCGATTCCTAAAAAGTTAGAAATAACAGGCAGTCCAAAAGAATCAATAGTATTTGTCAATCATCAAAACATAAGTCATGAAAATAGATTTGCAACAATCTCCCCCTTTTTGATGATGGCAAAACACTACGAAGACAATCAGCAGTAAAATTTTGGGATCGACAAGTGTAAAAACATCATAAACTTCTCCCTCTTTTGATATATCAAAAAGGAGGAGGGAACAGAAAGAAGGAGAAAAAAATAGCAAACCACAATTTTATTTTAACCAAGGCATGAAACTGATGTAGTATTCCATGTGATTGATTTAAAAACTTGTGGGTTAATGAGTTAATAGTCTCAGCAATCCAAAGAATGGTAGAATATCTGGTCATGATTACCCTTAGCTCAAACATTTTCTCAGGGTAGAATCGTCTTTTGAAATCAATGACCTGACTCAAAGAATTAATTTGATATGAGAAAAAGAATCCATCCACCACTTGGTTTAAGAAAAAATATCTTTATAAAATAATGAACCAAAGTAACTCTGTCACGATCGCAAAACAATCGAAACCAAGTCTTTGAGAATCAAAACTTCTAAGTTCTAAAAGATTTAAAAAGAGAGAATAGCTTGCTTTTGAGTGGGCTCATTTTATGCCTCTTGTCAATTTGAGTGGTGATTTGCGCATCTTTTTTTTATTTTTGATACACTTTTATGTATATTTTTCAATTTGGCGTCATTGCGCTTCTTTTGTTGGCATCATTGGCCAAAATTTTTTTATTTTTGCAAGCTACATTCTCTTTTATCATCTCTTAAAAAAATCTTAGTTGTGAGTATATCTTCTTAGATATTAGAGAATAGGAGCTCTCTCTCTAACATAAGGAAGAATTATCACAAGCAGAATCAATAATCAAAGACAAGAGTAACGAGGGATCTTGATGTGACAAAAAGATTTTGATCATTATAAATACAAGATAGATTTGCTTAAGCAAGCTTAAGAAAAGATCTTAATTTCATACACAATTTCTAATTTGAAATAGATTTTTGATTAGAAAAGAAAACTATGCCACTAAAATAGGTTAGAGAAAGAGACACAATCACAAAATATTTTTACCATCTAAAAGATTAAGAGATGAAAAACACATTGACTACAAATTTTCAAAAACAAGGACAAGAAATATGATATCATTTCAGCGATGATTTTGAAAACTAAGTTTTTTTTTTAAACAACACACAAAAGAAAGTAAAATACACCAAAAACTAAGAGTAAATAAAAAAAAACAAAAGAAAGTAACTTAAAGATCAAGTTTCATGCATTTATGTCAATCACAGCCAATCTGGTCCTTAAAGAACTGAAAGTGTCAAAGGCTAGTGGTTTAGTAAAGATGTCAGCTAGTTGATTTTCAGTTGTCACATGGTGTAACTCAATGTCTCCCTTAGTCACATAATCTCTAATGAAGTAATACCTAATATCAATGTGCTTAGTCCTTGAATGTTGGATAGGATTCTTAGATATGCATATGGCACTAGTGTTGTCATAAAAGATTGAGATGGTGCCTACAGGTAATCCTAAATCTAATACCTGTTGTTTCAACCAAAGGACTTGGGCCACACAACTTCCAAGAGCAATGTACTCAGCTTCAGTAGTGGAAAGTGCAACAGAATTTTGTTTCCTACTAGACCAAGAGACCAAAGATTGTCCTATGAATTGACAAGTTCCTGAAGTATTTTTTCTATCCACCTTGCATCCTGCAAAATCAGAATCAGAAAATTCAATAATCTCAAAAGAAGTGCCGTGTCTAGGGTACCAAATCCCTAAGCCTTGGGTCCCTAAAAGGTATCTAAAAATTCTTTTAACTACAGTCACATGGGACTCCATAGGATCAGCTTGAAATCTAGCACAAAGGCAAACACTAAACATAATATCAGGTCAGCTCAAAGTCAAGTAAAGTAAAGATCCAATCATGCCTCTATACTTCTTTTGTTCAACAGACTTACCGCTTGAGTCCTTATCCAATGGAGCACTAGAAGTCATGGGAGTGTTAATTGGCTTAGCTTTGTCCATCTCATATTTCTTCAAAATATTTTTTATGTATTTTGTTTGATTTAAAAAGGTTCCATCCTCCAATTATTTTATGCTAAACCCCAAAAAGTAGGACAACTCTCCCATCAAACTCATCTCAAACTCTCTACTCATTATTTTAGAAAAATCATCACACAATTTCTTATTAGAAGATCCAAAGAATATATCATCCACATAAATCTGAACAATGAGTAAGTCGTCTCCAACTTTCCTAAGAAAAAGGGTGGTGTCTACGTCCCCTTGACAAACTCCCTCTCTAGTAAGAATGTGCTAAGCCTCTCATACCAAGCTCTTGGTGCCTACTTTAACCCATACAAAGCCTTTTTTAATTTAAAAATATTATTTGGAAATTGGGAACTCTCAAAACTTAGGGGTTGTTCTACAAACACATCTTCTTTTATTTCCCCATTTAAAAAGGCACTCTTGATATCCATTTGAAAAAGCTTAAATCCTTTATAACAGGCAAAGGCTAATAGCACTCTAATGGCTTCCAATCTAGCTATAGGGGAAAAAGTCTCCTCAAAATCTATCCCTTTTATTTGGTTATACCCCTTAGCCACCAATCTTGCTTTATTCCTAACCACCATTCCTGAATCATTCACCTTATTCTTAAAGACCCACTTTGTCCCAACTACACTTTGTCCCTTAGGTCTTTCTACAAGCTCCCAAACATCATTCCTAACAAATTGATTCAATTCTTTTTGCATTGCTAAAATCCAAAACTCATCAGTAAGGTCTTGGTTAATGGTGGTGGGTTCAGTCATTGAGATAAAGGCAGAGTGGTTCACCTCCTTCCTAAGTCCATGTCTAGTCTTAACTCCACTAGAAGGGTCTCCTAAGATCAAATCCTTGGGGTGACTTGTAGAGTATCTCCAATTTCTAGGCAAAGTGTGAGAAGGTCCAATCCTTTCATCCAAATCAATATTTTATACTCCTTGGGTGACTTCTCCTACTCCTTCATTACTTTGGTGTTCTACCCCATTCCCCAAATTTTCTACTCCACTAGTAATCTCTCCAATATCATCTTCATTCTCAACTCCATGTTTCTTAGGATCAAACTCATCAAATACTATATGGTTGTCTCTTCCACCATCAAAGTTCTCTTGTTAAACACCCTAAAAGACTTCCCAACACTACAATATTCCAAGAATACTCCTTCATCAGATTTAGGATCAAATTTTCTCAAGTGAGACTTCCTATTGTTATGAATAAAAACCTTACAACCAAAGACATGAAGGTGGGAAAGATTGGGTGTCCTATCCTTAAGGATCTCATAGGATGTTTTTTTCTAATTTGGCTCTAACATTTACCATATTCAACACATAACAAGCTGTGTTAACCGCTTCAGCCCAAAAGTATTTTGGAAGTGAATACTCAGCAACCATAGCTCTAGCGGCTTCCACCAAAGTCCAGCTCTTCCTTTCAGCTACCCCATTCTGCTGAGGGGTCCTAGGAGCTGAAAAATTGTGGCTAATCCCCTTGTCCTCACAAAAATCTCTAAATCTTTCATTCTCAAATTCTCCCCCATGATAACTATGGATGGTCAAAATCTCACAACCTAGCTTTTTCTGAATCCAAGTAGAAAATATTTTAAACTCCTCAAAAGACTCATTTTTATGTGAAAGAAATCTAGTCCAAGTGAACCTCGAGTAGTCATCAACAATCACAAATCCATAGACTTTCCCTCCCAGGCTAGCAGTGCTAATGGGTCCAAACAAATCCATGTGAAGGACTTCTAAAGGTCTAGAGGTGCTAATGTCCTTAATAGGGTGAAAGGTGGAGTGGACTTGCTTTCCTAGTTAACAGGCATCACAAAGGTGGTCTTTTGAAAACTTGAGTTTGGGGACACCTCTAACTAGGTCTTTTTGGGTCACTTTCCTAAGGGTTTTCATACTTGCATGACAAAGTCTCCGATGCCACAACCATGAATCATCAATCACTTTTTTTAAGCAAAATGAAGCAGCACATTCAATGTTATTTAAATCATGCATGTAGACGTTGTTGATCCTCTTTCCCTGCAAAATAGTGTTGTTACTTAAACTTACAATGCATGAATTTCCAAAAAATTGCATGATGAAGCCTTTGTCACAAAGTTGACTGATGCTGAGCAAGTTGTGCTTCAATCCATCTACAAGCAAAACATTTTCAATCATAAGGTTCTTGGAATTACTAATTATACATGTACCTACCATATTCTTAGTGGTATTGTCTCCAAGAGTAACCTTGCCTCTAGTCCTGGACTCTAGTACAACAAACTGGTTGGCATCACCAGTCATATGTCGAGAGCATCACTGTCCAAGTATCACATACTCTCACGAGGCCTTTTGTGAGAGCCCTCCTACAAAATTATCAAATGTTAGATATAGGAACCCAAACAGGTTTGGGTCCTTCCTTATAAAAAGTAGAATGCAATGCATGTGTGATATGCTGTGGATCATGCACCTTTGGTCTCCACACCCAATGTGTACTATGGTGAACTTTACAAGTGTGTGAGATGTGTCCTAGCATGCCACATGAAAAATATCTAACTCCAGGAAAAGGATTTCTTAAGTGATTTAAGTTATAATGCCTCTTCCTAGGTTTTGACAATTGATCAAAAGTAGGTGTCATCCTAATCTTCTTACATGTTTTTAATTCATTTTGAATCCTCAAATTAGTGCTCTTTAATACCTCATTTTCAATTCTCAAAATTTTCTCCATCTCTTTAGATCTTTAAAAATCAGATTCAAGTGATGTGTATGACACTTTTAATGCATCATGCTTTTTAACTAACTCACAATGATTTTTATTTAACTCATCAAATTCATCAAGTAAGGTCATATGATTTGAATCAATCGTTTGATGGTCTTCAGTCAAAATTTTATGCTCTTTTTGTAGATCCAAAAATTCTAATTTCAAGATGGCATGTGTTTTCTTTAATTTCCTATATGATGCATGAATTTTTTTCTAAAACTTCAAGAAGTTGATCGTAGGAAAGTTCACATACCTCTTCTTGATCAAGATTGTCGTCAGTCATCAAGCACAATTTCAATGTCTCATCTTCTGATTCCGTCTCCGATGAGTCCGATGCAAAATCCGCCCAAAATGCTTTTTATACTCTCATTTTGTCCTTCCTTAGCTTAGGTTTCTCCTCACCCTTTCCTTTGCTTGAGTGATCTTTAAGTGTAGGGCAATCGGCTTTCATATGTCAAGGCTTCCTGCATTCATAACAAATAACATCAGAAGATCATTTAGAATGTTCATGATCCCTACCTTTTCTCCAATGATGCTTTTGCTTCTTCCTTAGAAAGCTTTTGAATTGCCTTGTGATGAAGGCAACTTCATCGCTTTCAGACCCAGAAGATTCAGAATCTAATTTGTGCGCCTCCAGTGCAACTATTTTCTCCTTCTTCTCACTTACATCAAGATTTCTTTGATTCACCCCTTGCTCGTAAGTAATGAGTAAGCCAAGTAAGTTATCAATAGAATAAGTGTTCAAATCCTTAGATTTAGTGATTGCAGTGATTTTAGCATCATATGACGAAGGCAAGCATCTCAGAATCTTGTTTACTTTTTCAAAATTTGAAAGTTCTCTTCCTAAGGCATGCAATGAAGTAATAATTTGAGTAAATCTTGTATACATGTTAGAAATAAATTCATGAGGTTTCATACGAAAAAGTTTGTTGTCAAGCAAGAGAATTTTTAAATGAGATTGTATAACTTCATTAGTGCCTTCATAAGTGATACACAATTTATCCCAAATTTCTTTACCAGTTTTGCAAGTGGAGACACGCATGTAATCCTCAGATTTTAAAGCACAGAAAAAATAGTTCAAATATTTTGCATTTAATTGGGCTAAATCTCTTTCATCGAAAGTCCATTTAGTAAAAGCAATTTCAGTTTTAACACCATTAATTTTATGAGAAGATGGAGAATAACCTTCTTTAATAAGCATCCACATGCGATAATCAGTAGATTGTAAAAATATTGACATGCGGGTTTTCCAGAAATCAAAAGGTAGGTTATCGAACAGGGGAAGTCGGGTAATAGAATATCATTCCGTAGTGTTACGATTCCCAAGGTTAGCCATGGATCAAAATTCAAAAAGTTTTCAAACTATTTTTTTATAAATCCCGCTCTGATACCACTTGAAAGTTCGTTAGAGATGTTAAGCCCTATAGAACTGGCCCAAGCTAACCAAGAGGGGGGTGAATTGGTATTTTAAAAAAATTTCTTTTCACAAAGAAGTAAAATCTCATAAACCAAAATCACACAACAAAAAATAAGTGCGGAAATTAAAGTGCGGAAGCAAGAAACAAGAACACATAGATTTATAGTGGTTTGGTCAACTCAACCTACATCCACTCCCCGGAGGCCCCCTTGATATTGCACTAAAATTGTGACTCTCCTTTAGCCCCCACGGCTAGGCGGAGAAGCTTTTACAAAGAACCTCTTTTTGCCACCCCAGCAAGGCAGAGAACCTATCTCCTTTTGCTTCCTCCTGAAGCTGGCAGAGAACCATAATCAGATGCTGAATTTTTAGCTCTACCGACCCTTCCACGTACGAGAAACTCTAGACGAAGAAGAAGTAGAGCGATCCTTGAAGCAACCCTTGTGAATCCCCTCACAAGATCCTCTCTCTCTCCCTCTCTCTCTTTCTCTCCTCAAGGTCTTCTCAGGTTAAGGCAGCAGCAAAAGATTGTTCAAAACGTTGAACAAGAGCTCTTAAATAGAAGAGCTTCAAAGGAGCTCATTAATTGCAAGTTGCCGACAACATCATCCAGGCCGATATGGACATTGTCCTGACCGATCAGTACAAATCTCAGAAGATCGACCAGAGCATCGCCCTGAATGCAAACTAGATGATTTAAAATTGGCTTGATTGTCCAGGCTGATCTCACGATCATCCAGACTGATCAGTTCAAATCAGAGCAAAATCGTCCAAAGCATCGCCCTGAATTTGTGCTGGCTGATATTTATCGTCCAAAAGTAACTAAGGTTTTTTAATAGATCGTCCTGGCCGATCCTGCGATCGTCCAGGACGATGTGATCGTATCAATCATCCTTAATTACTTCCTTGATTTATCTGATTAATTAAGGCATAATTATGAATATCGTCCAGGCCGATCCAAGATCGTCCTGGCTGATTACCAAAAATTACAGAATTCCTTAATTGTTTATGGCGGCAACTTTTTTCTATTTTGAGCTTATCGTTCTGGCTGATACACGTATCATCAAGGATGATTTGTTAATAACAGCTGTCTTAATTAAAAATCCCGAATAGAATCTCTGTTTTAAACTAAATCGTCCAGGCCGATAAAGATATCATCCTGGCCTATGTGAGTAAAAACAGAAATTCTAAGTCTCTCAAGTGTGTGTGTGTGTGTGTGTAGGGTTACTTAGCATCAGTCTCTTTGAATATTACAAATAGACTCAAGAAGAGAAAAAGAAAATTATATACTGACTCAACCCTAACCCATGCAATCTTGAACTAGCTTCATTTATTCGTCCGATCTTCGATTCCTGAAAAGTTAGAAATAACAGGCAGTCCAAGAGAATCAATAGTGTTTGTCAATCATCAAAACATAAGTCATGAAAATAAATTTGCAACAAGGTCAACCTAGGTTGACTTAGTCAACCAGGTTGACCCAATGCTTTGATCTGGGCTCTATAGACTAGGTTTGACTCACTAAACCCAATGTAAGAGGTCTTGGGGTCAAACTTAGTCAATTTAACCAAGTCAACCCCCCTTGACCTAGGATTTAGGTAAAAGCATGGTTAACAATATGGAAGAGGTCGTGAGAATTCACCAAGAATGTATGACCTATCCCAGGTTATATGCTAGAATATTGCTCGATGATGTTATCCTGTATGGAAGAGGTCAAGAGAATCCACCAAGGATGTGTGACCTATCCAAGGTTGTATGTCAAAGAACTGTTCGATGACATTAACTTATGTAAAAGAGGTCGGATCGAATCCCCCTGGGATCAATTTTGCCTTGATTGGGAGGGGGCAAATGTCATATGTATTCTGATATAAGCATTAAGAATTTTCTATCTTAATACGATTACTATCTTTTTGAGGTCGAGATTAAGACCTTACCCAATGAGTAAAAGTCTAACTAGGGACTATATAATTTATTAGAAGCATCATAGCATTTGCTAGAAGCTTTAAGATCCCAAGATATCGTCTTGAATATTGGGAGAATTGGAGGAATCTTCTTGACTATTATTAGTTAAGGGTTTTCCCTATCCATATTTAATTCCCATGAAATTGATACAGTAATAGCTGATACCATGACATTGACACGAATAACCCTTTATACTTGGAGCAAAATTTGCTCCCTAGTCAGGAACAATGTTCTTACAGACGATGTAAAATTATTGTGTTATGCAGTATTCACGGTGATAGAGAAATATGAAGTTTAACATCTCAGCTTTGTACGAAGATCCAGTACGCACATATATAAGAGAGAGGGTGTAGCGTTCATAAGATACACCAGAGTTTTTATGTGGAAACCCCTCAAAAGGAAGAAAACCCACTAGTCTTGTCTAGTTTGAATGAATCCACTAATATTTGCAGTCGATTACAAATGAGGCTCATCTTTGGGAGAAGGCCTTAGCTTGATGTCATGAATATATATTATATAGATAGCATTACATGGTGGGAGTTACAATAATAACCAAAGACATGTTTATTTGGTCAACAGGACCATATCCAATAGGATAGAGGTCAGAAAGATTGTAGTATGTAGGAGACTGGAGTTAGAAAGACCATTATTTGGCGATGGAAGTCAGAAGGACCGTAGTTGGTGATGGAGGTTGGAAGGACCAGAGTCGGTAGGATACAATGGTCCAAAAGACCATAGTTGGCAGGAGACCGGGGTTAGAAAGATCATTATCTAGTGATGGAGGTCGGAAGGACCGTAGTAGGTGATGGAGGTCAAAAGGATCGTAGTTGGCATAAGATAGGTGTCTGAAAGACCTTAATAGTAGGGTGGTACTCTAGTAGAACTCTGGGAATCAGGTAGTGGTCCGGTAGAAGTCCGAGTCTTAGGTGGTGGTCTGACATAAGTATAAGCCTCAAGTGGTGGTGTAACATAAGTCTAGGACTCAAGTGTTGGTCCAGCAGAACTCTGGGCATTAGGTGGTGGTCTAAAGAAGTTCGGGCCTCAGGTGATGGTCCGGCAGAAGTCTAGGCCTCAAGTGGTGGTTCGGCAGAACTCCAGGCCTTAAGTGGTGGTCTGGCAAAACTCAAGGCCTCAAGTGTTGGTATGGCAGAACTTTAAGCGATGGTTGAAGAGGAGCAATGGGGCAAGAGCGATTTTCAATCTCTCTCTTTCTCTCTTTGTTGCAACTTAGTTTTCAAAATGATATTTTTATATCATGTGAGTTTTTGATGATATCAAAATATTATTGTGTTGATTACTATTTCTCTTAACACATATTGAAAAAAAATTTATTTGTGTTGTTTATGTGTACTAATATTTCAGAAAAATCATACTTCAAACTATCGAAGATTTCAAGACAGATTAGATTAGGGTTTCTTATAATTGAAGTATGTACTTTTTTTATTTTTCTTAAGTCTGAAAGAATGTGATTTTAATTGGGTAACCATATACACACACACTCTGGGAGAATGAGTCAAAAACTTTTATTTTTAAAACTAATCATATTATACGATTCTTTAATCATACTCGATGATTTGACTTGAATGTTCCTCCAGAACTAAATTAATCGAATCATGCATTGGAAATTTCTTTTGAACTGTTTATATATGTGAAGTTAGATTCGCATAGATGATGTCTAAAGTACAAAATGGATACAAACTAGTTCATCCCAAACAAAATCACAATTTTTTGATCTGATCATACTATACGAAGTGGAGTTCGTACAGACGACGTCTAGAATATGAAATGGGGATGTACTAGTTCATCCCATACTGACAGGTAATTTTTTTAATCGTTCATACTGTATAAAATAAATTGTATACATATGTCATCCATAATATGAAATGTGTGCATCCATGTTCGTACCATATGAAGTATGATTTGATTTAACGAGTTCATAATGTACAATGTATGGTTCATATAGACAATGATCATGTACGAAATGGATTCGTACATAATCATATCGGATGAACCTATTCAGTTTTGAATTATTTGTACAGTACAATGTTAGTTCATATGTACTACTGACAAAGCACGAAATTAGTTCATACAAGGACTTGTTAAACTATTTGTTTGTTTGACGATCAATCATATTGTACGATCCAAGTACATTCAACATGAAATTTTCAGCTTTTTGGACAATTTTTCTTATTCTTCATATATAAGAGTCCTAAAAATTTTTTACCCTACTTTTTTTTGGTAAATTTTCTCTTGGGATTGAGAGTGAGAGTGAGAGTGTTTTGGGAGAGTATTTGTGAGGATTGAGAGATATTGCAAGTGAAATTTATGAAGGGTTCAAATGGTTACCCAAATGTTAGGATCTCTTTATATGTTCTTCAAATCTCTGCCATACTTTTTGAAGACTCTTGAGAGAAGATCTTGTACTCTATCATCATAAGGAAAGTGAGAAAGGATGATGGTACTCTATTATCATCAGGAGGGTGAGAAAGGATAGTGGTCATATGCCATCACTAGGAGGGTGAGAAAGGATGTTGGTACTCTGCTATCACTATAAGGGTGAGAAAGGATATTGGTACTCTACTATCATCAGGAGGGGGAGAAAGGATGTCGATACTTTGACGTCACTAGGAGGGTGAGAAAGGATGCCGATTCTCTATCATCATCAGGAGAGTGAGAAAGGATGATGGTACTTTATCGCATAAGGGTTGGTTGAATAGAGGTTGTTGTATGGGCTTCTCCACCTTGTTGTGGGAGTAAAAAGTGAGTTACTTTGGTATAGTGTAATACCTGAAGGAGTCTTCAGAGAGTGGATGTAGGTCTAGTTGGAAAAAAAAATTCTAACTACTATAAAACTCTATATTCTTCTATTTTTTTCTTTTATTATTTTTTTCTATAAATTTAATATTTGTGGTTGAAAAATATTTTTGAGAAAATTTTAACTATTGTGCAAAATATATAAATCGCTTTTCTAATTACCAAGAAAATTTTAAATAATTAATTCACCCCCCCCCCCTCTTGGTTAACCTTGGGACAGTTATATTAGGTCTAACAACCCATTTAAGCTTTCAAGTAGTATTTGAGATGATATTCAAGAATTAAGGTTTATACATTTTTTTGAAAATGATTATGGCTACTTTTGGAATCCACAATACTCCTGAAGGATATTCGATCACTAGGCAACCACTGTTTGATAACATCCCTTTCAACTTTTGGAAAACTCATATGTCTACTTTTCTTCAATCGCTTGACTATCACATTTGGATTTTAGTACAAGAAGGTTACACTAGACCCACTAAACTTGTTGATGGCACTAGGACTGAAACATCATTTACTGATTTGATATTAGAAGAAAAAGAATTAGTTCAGTTAAATGCTAAATGCTTAAACAGTTTTTTTTTTTGTGCCCTTAAATCTGAGGACTACATACGTGTTCCAACTTGAAAAAGGGAAAAGAAATTTGGATAGACTTTGCATAATATATGAAGAAACATATGAAGTGAAATTATATAGATTGAACATTATATTACATAACTATAAACTTTTTTGCATGAAACTAAATGAATCAATAACTGATATGTTTACTCATTTTACACATATAGTCACTTCATTGCATGCTTTAGGTTGGGAACTAATGAATTCTAAGAAAATTAATAAAATTCTTCATTTTTTACCTACTACATATGATGTAAAAATTACTATCATACTTGAATCAAAAGGCCTAACTATTTATTCTATTGATAATCTACATTTTTTACTGATTGCTTACGAGCAAGGAGTGGTTCAAAGACATATTGATGCAGGTGACAAGCGAAAGGAGAAAAAATTGCGTTGAAAGTGGATGACTCAAAAAGTGATCAGTCACAGCCTAAGGATGAAGATGATATTGCACTCATTAAGAGGTAATTCAAAAGTTTCCTGAGAAGAAAATAACTTAGACGTCAACAGTGGAATAAGTGTAAGTTCCACAAAAATGCAAAAGCTTCTAATGATGTAATTTGTTATGAATATAGGTAGCATGGACACCTCAAATTTGATTGCTCGAATCTTAAAGCTAATCCTATCAAGGCGAAAGTTGAGGAGAAAATAAATGTTATAAAGGGAAAGAAGAGATTGCAGAGAGCATTCTAGGCGGACTCAGCATCCAATTTTTCATAAACAAAAGCAAAGGATGAAGTCATAAACTTGTGCTTAATGGTAGACAATCTTGATCACTCGGATTAAGAGGAGGTAAGTTATTTATCTTATGATGAGTTATTTAAAGTTTCTAAGAAAATCTATACTACATATAGAAAACTTAAAAAGCTACATGCTAAGTTGAACATATAGGATTGAAATTTATAAAAAGAGCGTGAAATTCTTAGGAATGATCTTGCATCAATTGATAGCAACCACATTAAATTATTGGATGAATTTGATTATTTGTACAAGAAACATAAATTATTAAAATATCTTATACTGATCTTAAAATTGAATATAAGGTGTTAATAGATGAAACAATCAAAAGAGAATATGAGTTAAGAGTTGACAATGTTATTTTAGAAAGTGCAAACTTATATTTTAAATAGAAACTAAAAGCTCTTGAGGAAAATAGGACACCCGCAACACTTGAATAATTTTTTAATCCTGATCATAAGCTTAAAATTTCAAAACTTAGGAAAAAAATAGTATAACTCATGTAGACTGATAAATCCTTTTTATAGAGTTAAATATTTTTTATGTGGAATGATTAGTTATATATCTCACACTTGGATGATTCATAGTAGAACATAACTTTTGTGGAGACCTAAGATATATAAATAACAACATATCAAACATACATTTATATTATTATTGCCAAGAGGAGAACCCAAACTTGTTTAGGTTTCCAAATTTAACATTTAATCATTTTGTAGAAACACTCATATAAATCCATGTGAGAGCATTTGGTACCTGAATAGTGGATGCTCAAAGTATATGACTGGAGACACAATATAATTTAAGTCATTAGAAGTCAAGAATGGAGGCAATGTGACACTGGGAGATAATACCATAAAGAAAGTGGTAGATAGATGTATGATTGGCAACGAGAAGAATTTTTACATTGAAATTGTATTATTGGTTGAAGGCTTAAAATATAATTTATTGATTATTAGTCAGCTTTGTGATAAAGGTTATAGGGTTAAATTTTTCCTACAAGCTGCATGATAAGCCAAAATGGAATTAATGTGTTGCATGGAAATAGGGTAAATAATATGTACATGCTTAATTTGAATTTTGTTAAATCTTCTAATACTTTTTATCTCAAAATAATTACTGATGAATCACAGTTATGACATATAAGACTTTGTCACGCAAGCATAAAAAATCTTATAAAGATTACAATAAAAGATTTGGTTAGAAGGATACCCAAACGAGACTTTATTAAGAATCACCTTTATGATGCATGCCAATTAGAAAAATAGGTGAAGTCTTCCTTTCAATCAATTAAGGATCTTAGAATTAACAAATCGTTGGAAGTCCTACACATGAATCTTTTTGGATCGGTTAGCACTGTAAGTCAAGGAGATAAAGTTTTTTGGTTTGTAATTGTTAATGATTTCTCAAGGTTCACTTTGGATCAAATTCTTATTTCATAAGAGTAAATCATTTGAGTGATTTAAAAATTTTACTACTTAGATTCAGAGAAATTATGGTGTAAAATTTTATTAATTCAAAGTGATCATGGAGGAGAGTTTGAAATAAAAAATTTGAAGATTTTTATAGAGAGCAAGAAATTGATCACAATTTTTTAGCACTTAGGACCAATCAGCAAAACGAGGTTGTCGAAAGAAAGAACATAATTTGATAGAAGCCGTTAGAGCTATGTTGGCATAATACTCACTCCAAAATATTTTTGGGCTGAAGCGTTAGTACGGCATATTAATGTTTTGGATAGGATGAATATTATATCCAAATTGAATAAGACACCCTATGAACTTCTTATGGGAGAGCACTTAATCTTTCACAATTGTATGTTTTTGGATGTACTGTGTTTATTCATAATAATGGAAAAACTTTTTAGAAAAATTTGATCCTAATCTAATGAAGGAAATTTTCTAGGATATTATAGTGTTGGCAAATCCTATAGGGATTTTAACAAAAGAACTTTAGTAGTTTGAGGAGACCATAAATACAGTTTTTGATAAATATGACATTTAGAAGAGCCAAGGTTGGAAGAAGATAATATTGAAAATATCTCTCAAGGAATTGAAAAGATAAATTTGAATGAGAATGTTGAAGCATAAAATATTTTGCTTAGAGAATATAAATTTTCTAAGAGTCACAATAAAGAATTGATTTAAGTGAACATAATGAGGGTGTTAAACTATGTAATAAATTAGAAAAGAAGTAAACCATTCTGCCTTTATATTGATTATTTAAACCCACTAATATAAATCAAGAACTTTCAGATAAATTTTGGATTTTGGCCATGCAAAAAGAATTGAATCAATTTATTAGAAATAATATTTGAGAATTAATTGAAATGTCAAAAGATCAAAGTGTTGTTGAAAATCAGTGGGTGTCAAAAATAAAATGAATGATTCAGGTGTTGTGATTAGAAACAATGCAAGATTAGTGGCCAATAGGTATAATCAAATAGAAGAAATTGATTTTTAACCAAGAACCAAAGATTGTCTATGAATTGACAAGTTCCTGAGTATTTTTTTCTATCCACCTTGCATCCTGCAAAATCAGAATCAGAAATTCAATAACTCAAAGAAGTGGTTGTCTAGGTACCAAATCCCTAAGCCATGGTCCCTAAAGGTATCTAAATTCTTTAACTACAGTCAATGGGACTCCATAGGATCACTTGAAATCTAGCACAAAGCAAACACATAAACATAATATCAGTCAGCTCAAGTCAAGTAAAGTAAGATCCAATCATGCCTCTATACTTTTTGTTCAACAGACTTACCGCTTGAGTCCTTATCCAATGGAGCACTAGAAGTCATGAGTGTTAATTGGCTTAGCTTTGTCCATCTCATATTTTTCAAAAATTTTTTATGTATTTTGTTTGATAAAAAAGGTTCCATCCTCCAATTATTTTATGCTAAACCCCAAAAAGTAGGACAACTCTCCCATCAAACTCACTCAAACTCTCTACTCATCTATTTTAGAAAATCATCACACAATTTCTTATTAGAAGATCCAAAGAGTATATCATCCACATAAATCTGAACAATGAGTAAGTCGTCTCCAACTTTCCTAAGAAAAAGGTGTGGTGTCTACGTCCCCTTGACAAACTCCCTCTCTAGTAAAATGTGCTAAGCCCCTCATACCAAGCTCTTGGTGCCTACTTTAACCCATACAAAGCCTTTTAATTTAAAAATATTATTGGAAATTGGGAACTCTCAAAACTTAGGGTTGTTCTACAAACACATCTTCTTTTATTTCCCCATTTAAAAAGGCACTCTTGTATATCATTGAAAAGCTTAAATCCTTTATAAACAGGCAAAGGCAAATAGCACTCTAATGGCGTTCCAATCTAGCTATAGGGATAAAAGTCTCCTCAAAATCTATCCCTTTTATTTGGTTATACCCCTTAGCCACCAATCTTGCTTTATTCCTAACCACCATTCCTGAATCATTCACCTTATTCTTAAAGACCCACTTTGTCCCAACTACACTTTGTTCCTAGGTTTTTCTACAAGCTCCCAAACATCATTCCTAACAAATTGATTCAATTCTTTTTGCATTGCTAAAACCACAAACTCATCTTAAGGTCTTGGTTTAATGGTGGTGGTTCAGTCATTGAGATAAAGGGCAGTGGTTCACCTCCTTCCTATGTCCATGTCTAGTCTTAACTCCACTAGAAGGGTCTCCTAAGACAAATCCTTGGGGTGACTTGTAGAGTATCTCCAATTTTCTAGGCAAAGTGTGAGAAGGTCCAATCCTTTCATCCAAATCAATATTTTTACTCCTGGGTGACTTCTCCTACTCCTTCATTACTTTGGTGTTCTACCCCCTTCCCAATATTTTCTACTCCATAGTAATCTCCCATATATCATCTTCATTCTCAACTCCATTTTTCTTAGGATCAAACTCATCAATAATATAGGTTGTGTCTCTTCCACCATCAAAGTTCCTTTGTTAAACACCCTAAAAGACTTCCCAACACTACAATATTCCAAGAATCCTCCTTCATCAGATTTAGGATCAAATTTTCTCAAGTGAGACTTCCTATTGTTATGAATAAAAACCTTACAACCAAAGACATGAAGGTGGGAAAGATTGGGTGTCCTATCCTTAAGGATCTCATAGTGTTTTTTTTCTAATTTGGCTCTAACATTTACCATTCAACACATAACTAAGCTGTTTAACCGCTTCAGCCCAAAAAGTATTTTGGAAGTGAACTCAGCACTCAAGCTCTGCGCTACCACCAATCCAGCCTCCTTTCAGCACCCCCCATTCGCTGAGGGGTCTAGGAGCAGAAAAATTGTGGCTAATCCCCTTGTCCTCACAAAATCTCTAAATCTTTCATTCTCAAATTCTCCCCCATGATAACTATGGATGGTAAAATCAACAACCTAGCTTTTTCTGAATCCAAGTAGAAAATATTTTAAACTCTCAAAAGACCATTTTTATGTGAAAGAAATCTAGTCCAAGTGAACCTCGAGAGTCACAACAATCACAAATCCATA
This sequence comes from Dendrobium nobile, assembly GCA_022539455.1. Classification (NCBI taxonomy): domain Eukaryota; kingdom Viridiplantae; phylum Streptophyta; class Magnoliopsida; order Asparagales; family Orchidaceae; genus Dendrobium; species Dendrobium nobile. The sequence continues at coordinate 13,871,685 of CM039721.1, read as the reverse complement.
GACTTTTCCCTCCCAGGCTAGCAGTTCTAATGGGTCCAAACAAATCCATGTGAAGGACTTCTAAAGGTCATAGAGGTGCTAATGTCCTAATAGGTGAAAGGTGGAGTGGACTTGCTTCCTAGTTAACAGGCATCACAAAGTGGTCTTTTGAAAACTTGAGTTTGGGGACACCTCTACTAGGTCTTTTTGGTCACTTTCTCCAAGGGTTTTCATACTTGCATGACAAAGTCTCCGTGCCACAACCATGATCATCAATCACTTTTTTAAAGCAAAATGAAGCGCACATTCAATGTTATTTAAATCATGCAGTAGACGTGTGTGATCCTCTTTCCCTGCAAAATAGTGTGTTTACTTAAACTTACAATGCATGAATTTCCAAAAAATTGCATGATGAAGCCTTTGTCACAAAGTTGACTGATGCTGAGCAAGTTGTGCTTCAATCATCTACAAGCAAAACATTTTCCAATCATAAGTCTTGGAATTAAATTATACATGTCCTACCATATTCTAAGTGGTATTGTCTCCAAGAGTAAACCTTGCCTCTAGTCCTGGACTCTAGTACAACAAACTGGTTGGCATCACCATTCATATGTCGAGAGCATCACTGTCCAAGTATCACATACTCTCACGAGCCTTTGTGAGAGCCCTCCTACAAAATTATCAAATGTTAGATATAGGAACCAAACAGTTTTGGGTCCTTCCTTATAAAAAGTAGAAATGCAATGCATGTGTGATATGCTGTGGATCATGCACCTTGGGTCTCCACACCCAATGTTTACTATGGTGAACTTTACAAGTGTGTGAGATGTGTCCTAGCATGCCACATGAAAAATATCTAACTCCAGGAAAAGGTTTCTTAAGTGATTAAGTTATAATGCTTCTCCTAGGTTTTGACAATTGATCAAAAGTAGGTGTCATCCTAATCTTCTTACATGTTTTTAATTCATTTTGAATCCTCAAATTAGTGCTCTTTAAACCTCATTTTCAATTCTCAAAATTTTCTCCATCTCTTTAGATCTTTAAAAAATCAGATTCAAGGATGTGTATGACACTTTTAATGCATCATGCTTTTTAACTAACTCACAATGATTTTTATTTAACTCATCAAATTCATCCAAGTAAGGTCATATGTTTTGAATCAATCGTTTGATGGTCTTCAGTCAAAATTTTATAGCTCTTTTGTAGATCCAAAAATTCTAATTTCAAGATGGCATGTGTTTTCTTTAATTTCCTATATGATGCATGAATTTTTTTTCTAAAACTTCAAGAAGTTTGATCGTAGGAAAGTTCACATACCCCTTCTTGATCAAGATTGTCGTCATCCATCAAGCACAATTTCAATGTCTCATCTTCTGATTCCGTCTCCGATGAGTCGATGCAAAATCCGCCCAAAATGCTTTTTTATCCTCTCATTTTGTCCTTCCTTAGCTTAGGTTTTCTCCTCACCCTTTCCTTGCTTGAGTGATCTTAAGTGTAGGGCAATCGGCTTCATATATGTCAGGCTTCCTGCATTCATAACAAATAACATCAGAAATCATTTAGAATGTTCATGATCCCTACCTTTTCTCCAATGATCTTTTGCTTCTTCCTTAGAAAGCTTTGAATTGCCTTGTGATGAAGGCAACTTCATCGCTTTCAGACCCAGAAGATTCAGATTCTAATTTGTGCCCTCCAGTGCAACTATTTTCTCCTTCTTCTCACTTCATCAAGATTTTCTTTTTCACCCCTTGCTCGTAAGTAATGAGTAAGCCAAGTAAGTTATCAATAGAATAAGTGTTTCAAATCCTTAGATTTAGTGTTTGCAGTGATTTTAGCATCATATGACGAAGGCAAGCATCTCAGAATCTTGTTTTTACTTTTTCAAAATTGAAAGTTCTCTTCCTAAGGCATGCAATGAAGTAAAATTGAGTAAATCTTGTATACATGTAGAAATAATTCATAGGTTTCATAACAAAAATTTCGTTGTCAAGCAGAGAAATTTTAAATGAGATTGTATAACTTCATTAGTGCCTTCATAAGTGATACACAATTAATCCCAAATTCTTTACCAGTTTTGCAAGTGGAGACACGCATGTAATCCTCAGATTTAAAGCACAGAAAAAAAAGTTTCAAAATTTTGCATTTAATGGGCTAAATCTCTTTCATCGAAAGTCCATTTAGTAAAAGCATTTTCAGTTTTTAACACCATTAATTTATGAGAAGATGGAAATAACCTTCTTTAATAAGCTTCCACATGCGATAATCAGTAATTGTAAAAATTGACATGCGGGTTTTCCAGAAATCAAAAGGTAGGTTATCGAACAGGAAAGTCGGGTAATAGAATACATTCCGAAGTGTTACGATTCCCAAGGTTAGCCATGGATCAAAATTCAAAAAGTTTCTCAAACTATTTTTTTATAAATCCCGCTCTGATACCACTTGAAAGTTCGTTGAGATGTTAAGCCCTATAGAACTGGCCCAAGCTAACCAGAGGGGGGTGAATTGTATTTTAAAAAAATTTCTTTTCACAAAGAAGTAAAATCTCATAAACCAAAATCACACAACAAAAATAAGTGCGGAAATTAAAGTGCGAAGCAAGAAACAAGAACACATAGATTTATAGTGGTTTGGTCAACTCAACTACATCCACTCTCCGGAGGCCCCCTTGATATTGCACTAAAATTGTGACTCTCCTTTAGCCCCCACGCTAGGCGGAGAAGCTTTTAACAAAGAACCTCTTTTGCCACCCCCTAGCAAGGCAGAGAACCTATCTCCTTTTGCTCCCCTCCTGAAGCGGCAGAGAACCAAAATCAGATGCTGAATTTTTACTCTAACCGACCCTTCCACGTACGAGAAACTCTAGACGAAGAAGAAGTAGAGCATACCTTGAAGCAACCCTTGTGAATCCCCTCACAAGATCCTCTCTCTCCCTCTCTCTCTTTCTCTCCTCAAGGTCTTCTCAGGTTAAGGCGCAGCAAAAGATGTTTCAAAACTTGAAACAAGAGCTCTAAATAGAAGAGCTTCAAAGGAGCTCATTAATTGCAAGTTGCCGACAACATCATCCAGGCCGATATGGACTTGTCCTGACCGATCAGTATCAAATCTCAGAAGATCGACCAGAGCATCGCCTGAATGCAAACTGGATGATTAAAATTGCTTGATTGTCCAGGCTGATCTCACGATTCATCCAGACTGATCAGTTCAAATCAGAGCAAAATCGTCCAAAGCATCGCCCTGAATTTGTGCTGCTGATATTTATCGCCAGAAGTAACTAAGGTTTTTAATAGATCGTCCTGGCCGATCCTGCGATCGCCAGGACGATGATGAGTATCAATCATCCTTAATTACTTCCTTGATTTACTGATTAATTAAAGCATAATTATGAATAATCGTCCAGCCGATCCAAGATCGTCCTGCTGATTACCAAAAATTACAGAATTCCTTAATTGTTTATGGCGGCAACTTTTTCTATTTTGAGCTTATCTTCTGGCTGATACACGATCATCAAGGATGATTTGTTAATAACAGCTGTCCTTAATTAAAAATCCCGATAGAATCTCTGTTTTAAACTAAATCGTCCAGGCCGATAAAGATATCGCTGGCCATGTGAGTAAAAACAGAAATTCTAAGTCTCTCAAGTGTGGTGTGTGTGTAGGGTTACTTAGCATCAGTCTTTGAATATTACAAATAGACTCAAGAGAGAAAAAAGAAAATTATATACTGACTCAACCCTAACCATGCAATCTTTGAACTAGCTTCATTTATTCGTCCGATCTTCGATTCCTGAAAAGTTGAAATAACAGGCAGTCCAAGAGAATCAATAGTGTTTGTCAATCACAAAACATAGTCATGAAAATAAATTTGCAACAAGGTCAATCCTAGGTTGACTAGTCAACAACCAGGTTGACCCAATGCTTTGATCTGGGCTCTATAGACTAGGTTTGACTCCTAAACCCAATGTAAGAGGTCTTGGGGTCAAACTTAGTCAATTTAACCAAGTCAACCCCCCTTGACCTAGGATTAGGTAAAACATGGTTAACAATAGGAAGAGTCGTGAGAATCACCAAGAATGTATGACCTATCCCAGGTTATATGCTAAGAAATTGCTCGATGATGTTACCTGTATGGAAGAGGTCAAGAGAAATCCACCAAGGATGGTGACCTATCCAAGGGTTATGTCAGAGAACGTTCGATGACATTAACTTATGTAAAAGAGGTCGATCGAATCCCCCTGGGATCAAATTTTGCCTTGATTGGGAGGGGGCAAATGTCATATGTATTCTGATATAACATTAAGAATTTTCATCTTAATACGATAACTATCTTTTGAGTCGAGATTAAGACTTACCCAATGAGTAAAGTCTAACTAGGGACTATATAATTTTATAGAAGCATCAGCATTTGCTAGAAGCTTTAAGATCCCAAGATATCGTCTTGAATATTGGAGAATTGGAGGAATCTTCTTGAAATTATTAGTTAAGGGTTTTCCCCTATCCATAATTTAATCCCATAGAAATTGATACAGTAATAGCTGATACCATGACATTGACACGAATAACCCTTTATACTTGGAGCAAAATTTTGCTCCCTAGTCAGGAAAAAGTCTACAGACGTGTAAAATTATTGTGTTATGCAGTATTCACACGGTGATAAGAGAAATATGAAGTTTAACATCTCAGCTTTGTACAAATATCCAGTACGCACATATATAAAGAGAGAGGTGTAGCGTTCATAAGATACACAGAGTTTTTTATGTGGAACCCCCTCAAAAGAGAAGAAAACCACTAGTCTTGTCTAGTTTGAATGAACCCATAATATTTGCAGTCGATTACAAATGAGGCCATCTTTGGGAGAAGGCCTTGCTTGATGTCATGAATATATATTATATATAGATAGCATTACATGGTGGGAGTTACAATAATAAACCAAAGACATGTTTATTTGGTCAACAGGACCATATCCAATAGGATAGAGGTCAGAAAGATTGTAGTATGTAGGAGACTGGAGTTAGAAAGACCTTATTTGGCGATGGAAGTCAAGAAGGACCGTAGTTGGTGATGGAGTTTGAAGGACCAAGTCGGTAGGATACAATGTCCACAAAGACCATAGTTGGCAGGACCGGGTATAGAAAGATCATTATCTAGTGAGGGAGGTCGGAAGGACCGTATAGTGATGGAGGTCAAAAGGATCGTAGTTGCATAAGATAGGTGTCTGAAAGACCTTAATAGTAGGGTGGTACTCAAGTAAACTCTGGAATCAGGTAGTGGTCGGTAGAAGTCCGAGCTTTAGGTGTGGTCTGACATAAGTATAAGCCTCAAGTGGTGGTGTAACATAATCTAGGACTCAGTGTGGTCCACGCAGAACTCTGGGCATTAGGTGGTGGTCTAAAGAAGTTCGGGCTCAGGTGATGGTCGCAGAAGTCTAGGCCTCAGAAGTGGTGTTCGGCAGAACTCATGCCTTAAGTGGTGGTCTGGCAAAACTCAAGGCCTCAGTGTGGTATGGCAGAAACTTTAAGCGATGGTTGAAGAGGAGCAATGGGGCAAGACGATTTCAATCTCTCTCTTTCCTCTTTGTTGCAACTTATTTTTCAAAATGATATTTATATCATGGAGTTTTTGATGATATCAAAATAATATTTGTGTTGATTACTTTTCTCTTAACACATATTGAAAAAAAATTTATTTGTGTTGTTTATGTGTACTAATATTTCAGAAAATCATACTTCAAACTATCGCAAGATTTCAAGACAAGATTAGATTAGGTTTCTTATAATGAAGTATGTACTTTTTTTATTTTTCTAAGTCTGAAAGAATGTGATTTTAATTGGGAAACATAAACACACACACTCTGGGAGAATGGTACAAAAACTTTATTTTAAAACTAATCATATTATACGATTCTTTAATCATACTCGATGATTTGACTTGAATGTTCCTCCAGAACTAAAATTAATCGAATCATGCATGGAAATTTCCTTTGAACTGTTTATATTATGTGAAGTTATATTCGCATAGATGATGTCTAAAGTACAAAATGGATACAAACTATGTTCATCCCAAACAAAATCACAATTTTTTGATCTGATCATACTATACGAAGTGGAGTTCGTACAGACGACGTCAGAATTGAAATGGGGATGTACAAATCATCCCATACTGACAGGTAATTTTTTTAATCGTTCATACGTATAAAATAATTTGTATACATATGTCATCCATAATATGAAATGTGTGCATCCATGTTCGAACCATATGAAGTATGATTGATTTAACGAGTTCATAATGATCAATGTATGGTTCATATAGACAATAGATCATGTACGAAATGGATTCGTACATAATCATATCGGATGAACCTATTCATTTTGAATTATTTGTACAGTACAATGTTAGTTCATATGTACTACTGACAAAGACGAAATTAGTTCATACAAGGACTGTTAAACTATTTGTTTGTTGACGATCAATCTATTGTACGATCCAAGTACATTCAACAGAAATTTCACTTTTGGACAATTTTTCTTATTCTTCATATATAAGAGTCCTAAAAATTTTTTACCCTACTTTTTTTGGTAAATTTCTCTTGGGATTGAGAGTGAGAGTGAGAGTGTTTTGGGAGAGTATTTGTGAGGATTGAGAGATATTTGCAAGTTGAAATTTATGAAGGTTCAATGGTTACACCCAAATGTTAGGATATCTTTAATGTTCTTCAATCTCTGCCATACTTTTTTGAAGACTCTTGAGAGAAGATCTTGTACTCTATCATCATAAGGAAAGTGAGAAAGGATGATGGTACTCTATTATCATCAGGAGGGTGAGAAAGATAGTGGCATATGCCATCACTAGGAGGGTGAAAGGATGTTGGTACTCTTGCTATCACATAAGGTGAGAAGGATATGGTACTCTACTATCATCAGGAGGGGGAGAAGGATGTCGATACTTTGACGTCACTAGAGGGTGAGAAAGGATGCCGATCTCTATCATCATCAGGAGAGTGAAGAAGGATGATGGTACTTTATATCGCATAGGGTTGTTGAATAGAGGTTGTTGTATGGGCTTCTCCACCTTGTTGTGGAGTAAAAAGTGAGTTACTTTGGTATAGTTAATACCTGAAAGGAGTCTTCAGAGAGTGGATGGAGTTCTAGTTTGAAAAAAAAATTTCTAACTACTATAAAACTCTATATTCTTCTATTTTTTTCTTTTATTATTTTTTTCTATAAATTTAATATTTGTGGTTGAAAAATATTTTGAGAAAATTTTTAACTATTGTGCAAAATATTAATCGCTTTTTCTAATTACAAGAAAATTTTAAATAATAATTCACCACCCCCGCCCCCCTCTTGGTTAACCTTGGGACTGTTATATTAGGTCTAACAACCCATTTAAACTTTCAAGTAGTTTTGAGATGATATTCAAGAATAAGGTTTATTACATTTTTTTGAAAATATGATTATGGCTACTTGGATCCACAATACTCCTGAAGATATTCGATCACTAGGCAACCAGTTTGATAACATCCCTTTCAACTTTTGGAAACTCATATTGTCACTTTTCTTCAATCGCTTGACTATCCACTTTTGGATTTTAGTACAAGAAGGTTACACTAAGACCCACTAAACTTGTTTAGATGGCACTAGGACTGAAACATCATTTACTGATTTGATATTAGAAGAAAAAAGATTAGTTCAGTTAATGCTAAATGCTTAAACAGTTTTTTTTTTTGACCCTTAAATCGAGGACACATACGTGTTCCAACTTGAAAAAGGGAAAAGAAATTGGGGATAGACTTTGCATAATATATGAAGAAACAAGAAGTGAAATTATATAGATTGAACATTATATTACATAACATAAACTTTTTGCATGAAAACTAAATGAATCAATAACTGATATTGTTTACTCATTTTACACATATAGTCACTTCATTGCATGCTTTAGGTTGGAACTAATGAATTCTAAAAAATTAATAAAATTCTTCATTTTTTACCTACTACATATGATGTAAAAATTACTATCATACTTGAATCAAAAGGCCTAACTATTTATTCTATTGATAATCTACATTTTTTACTGATTGCTTACGAGCAAGGAGTGGTTCAAAGACATATGATGCAGGTGACAAGCGAAAGGAGAAAAAATTGCGTTGAAAGTGGATGACTCAAAAAGTGATCAGTCACAGCCTAAGGATGAAGATGATATTGCACTCATTAAAGAGGTAATTCAAAAGTTCCTGAGAAGAAAATAACTTAGACGTCAACAGTGGAATAAGTGTAAGTTCCACAAAAAATGCAAAAGCTTCTAATGTGTAATTTGTATGAATAGGTAGCATGACACCTCAAATTTGATTGCTCGAATCTTAAAGCTACATCTATCAAGGCAAAGTTGAGGAGAAAATAAAGTTATAAAGGGAAAGAAGAGATTGCAGAGAGCATTCTAGGCGGACTCAGCATTCCAATTTTTCATAAACAAAACAAAGCAGGATGAAGACTCAGGTCAAGGCAGCAGCAAAAGATTGTTCAAAACGTTGAACAAGAGCTCTTAAATAGAAGAGCTTCAAAGGAGCTCATTAATTGCAAGTTGCCGACAATATCGTCCAGGACGATATAGACATTGTCCTGGCCGATCAGTATAAATCTCAGAAGATCGGCCAGAGCATCGCCCTGAATGCAAATTGGATGATTTAAAATTGGCTTGATCGTCCAGGCCGATCTCACGATCGTCCAGGCCGATCAGTTCAAATCAGAGGAAAATCGTCCAGAGCATCGCCCTGAATTTGTGCTGGCCGATATTTATCGTCCAGAAGTAACTAAGGTTTTTGAATAGATCGTCCTGGCCGATCCTGCGATCGTCCAGGACGATATGATCGTATCAATCATCCTTAATTACTTTCTTGATTTGTCTGATTAATTAAGGCATAATTGTGAATATCGTCCAGGCCGATCAAAGATCGTCCTGGCGATTACCAAAAATTACAGAATACCTTAATTGTTTATGCAGCAACTTCTTTCTATTTTGAGCTTATCGTCCTGGCCGATACACGTATCGTCCAGGACGATTTGTTAATAATGGCTGCCTTAATTAAGAATCCCGAATAGAATCTCTGTTTTAAAACTAAATCGTCCAGGCCGATAAAGATATCGTCCTGGCCAATGTGAGTAAAAACAGAAATTCTAAGTCTCTCAAGTGTGTGTGTAGGGTTACTTAGCATCAGTCTCTTTGAACATTACAATAGACTCAAGAAGAGAAAAAGCAAATTACAGACTGACTCAACCCTAACCTACGCAATCTAAACTAGCTTCGTTTGTTCGCCCGATCTTCGATTCCTGAAAAGTTAGAAATAACAGCAGCCAAGAGAATCAATAGTGTTTGTCAATCATCAAAACATAAGTCATGAAAATAGATTTGCAACAATCTCCCCTTTTTGATGATGGCAAAACACTACGAAGACAATCAACAGTAAAATTTTGGATCGACAAGTGTAAAAACATCATAAACTTCTCCCCTTTTGACATATCAAAAAGGAGAGGGGAGAAAGAAGGAAAAAAAACAATAAGCAAACCACAATTTTTTTTAACCAAGGCATGAAAATGATGTAGTATTCCATGTGATTGATTTAAAAACTTGTGGGTTAATGAGTTAATAATCTCAGCAATCCAAAGAATGGTAGAATATCCGGTCATGATTACCCTTAGCTCAAACATTTTCTTAGGGTAGAATCGTCTTTTGAAATCAATGACCTAACTCAAAGAATTAATTGGATATGAGAAAAAGAATCCATCCACCACTTGGTTTAAGAAAAAATATCTTTATAAAATAATGAACAAAAGTAACTCTGTCACGATCGCAAAACAATCGAAACCAAGTCTTTGAGAATAAAAACTTCTAAGTTCTAAGAGATTTAAAAGAGAGAATAGCTTGCTTTTGAGTGGGCTCATTTTATGCCTCTTGTCAATTTGAGTGGCGCTTTGCGCATCTTTTTTTATTTTTTGATACACTTTTGGGTATATTTTATAATTTGGCGTCTTTGCGCTTCTTTTGTTGGCATCATTGGCCAAAATTTTTTTTATTTTTGCAAGCTACATTCTCTTTTATAATCTCTTAAAAAATCTTAGTTGTGAGTATATCTTCTTAGATATTAGAGAATAGGAGCTCTCTCTCTAACATAAGGAAGAATTATCACAAACAGAATCAATAATCAAAGACAAGAGTAACGAGGGATCTTGATGTGACAAAAAGACTTTAATCATTATAAATACAAGATAGATTTGCTTAAGCAAGCTTAAGAAAAGATCTTAATTTCATACACAATTTCTAATTTGAAATAGATTTTTGATTAGAAAAGAAAACTATGCCACTAAAATAGGTTAGAGAAAGAGACACAATCACAAAATATTTTTACCATCTAAGAGATTAAGAGATGAAAAACACATTGACTACAAATTTTCAAAAACAAGGACAAGAATATGATATCATTTCAGCGATGATTTTGAAAACTAAGTTTTATTTTTAAACAACACACAAAAGAAAGTAAAATACACACCAAAAACTAAGATAAAATAAAAAAAAGCAAAAGAAAGTAACTTAAAGATCAAGTTTCATGCATTTATGTCAGTCACACCAATCTGATCCTTAAAGAACTGAAAGTGTCGAAGGCCAGTGGTTTAGTAAAGATGTCAGCCAGTTGATTTTCAGTTGTCACATGGTGTAACTCAATGTCTCCCTTAGTCACATGATCTCTAATGAAGTGATGCCTAATGTCAATGTGCTTAGTCCTTGAATGTTGGATAGGATTCTTAGAGATGCATATGGCACTAGTGTTGTCACAAAAGATTGAGATGGTGCCTACAGGTAATCCTAAATCTAATACCTGTTGTTTCAACCAAAGGACTTGGGCCACACAACTTCCAAGAGCAATGTACTCAGCTTCAGTAGTGGAAAGTGCAACAGAATTTTGTTTCCTACTAGACCAAGCCTATGAATTGACAAGTTCCTGAAGTGCTTTTTCTATCCACCTTGCATCCTGCAAAATCAGAGTCAGAAAATTCAATAATCTCAAAAGAAGTGTTGTGTCTAGGGTACCAAATCCCTAAGCCTTGGGTCCCTAAAAGGTATCTAAAAATTCTTTTAACTGCAGTCAGATGGGACTCCTTAGGGTCAGCTTGAAATCTAGCACAAAGGCAAACACTAAACATAATATCAGGTCGGCTCGCAGTCAAGTAAAGTAAAGATCCAATCATGCCTCTATACTTCTTTTTGATCAACAGACTTACCACTTTGGTCCTTATCCAATGGAGCACTAGAAGTCATGGGAGTGTTAATTGGCTTAGCTTTGTCCATCTCATATTTCTTCAAAATTTTTATGTATTTTGTTTGATTTAAAAAGGTTCCATCCTCCAATTATTTTATGCTAAACCCCAAAAAGTAGGACAACTCTCCCATCAAACTCATCTCAAACTCTCTACTCATTGTTTTAGAAAAATCATCACACAATTTCTTATTAGAAGATCCAAAGAGTATATCATCCACATAAATCTGAACAATGAGTAAGTCATCTCCAACTTTCCTAAGAAAAAGGGTGGTGTCTACGCTCTCCTTGACAAACTCCCTCTCTAGTAAGAATGTACTAAGCCTCTCATACCAAGCTCTTGGTGCCTGCTTTAACCCATACAAAGCCTTTTTTAATTTAAAAATATGATTTGGAAATTGGGAACTCTCAAAACTTAGGGGTTGTTCTACAAACACATCTTCTTTTATTTCCCCATTTAAAAGGCACTCTTGACATCCATTTGAAAAAGCTTAAATCCTTTATAACAGGCAAAGGCTAATAGCACTCTAATGGCTTCCAATCTAGCTACAGGGAAAAAGTCTCCTCAAAGTCTATCCCTTCTATTTGGTTATACCCCTTAGCCACCAATCTTGCTTTATTCCTAACCACCACATTCCTGAATCATTCACCTTATTCTTAAAGACCCACTTTGTCCCAACTACACTTTGTCCCTTAGGTCTTTCTACAAGCTCCCAAACATCATTCCTAACAAATTGATTCAATTCTTTTTGCATTGCTAAAATCCAAAACTCATCAGTAAGGCTTGGTTAATGGTGGGGGTTCAGTCATTGAGATAAAGGCAGAGTGGTTCACCTCCTTCCTAAGTCCATGTCTAGTCTTAACTCCACTAGAAGGATCTCCTAAGATCAAATCCTTGGGGTGACTTGTAGAGTATCTTCAATTTCTAGGCAAAGTGTGAGAAGGTCCAATCCTTTCATCCAAATCAATATTTTCTACTCCTTGGGTGACTTCTCCTACTCCTTCATTACTTTGGTGTTCTACCCCCTTCCCCAAATTTTCTACTCCACTAGTAATCTCTCCAATATCATCTCATTCTCAACTCCATGTTTCTTAGGATCAAACTCATCAAATACTACATGGTTCTCTTCCACCATCAAAGTTCTCTTGTTAAACACCCTAAAAGACTTCCCAACACTAGAATATCCCAAGAATACTCCTTCATCAGATTTAGGATCAAATTTTCCCAAGTGAGACTTCCCATTGTTGTGAATAAAACCTTACAACCAAAGACATGAAGGTGGGAAAGATTGGGTGTCCTACCCTTAAGGATCTCATAGGGTGTTTTTTTTCTAATTTGGCTCTAACATTCACCCTATTCAACACATATACAAGCTGTGTTAACCGCTTCAGCCCAAAAGTATTTTGGAAGTGAATACTCAGCAAGCATGGCTCTAGCGCTTCCACCAAGTCCAGCTCTTCCTTTCAGCTACCCCATTCTGCTGAGGGGTCCTAGGAGCTGAAAAATTGTGGCTAATCCCCTTGTCCTCACAAAAATCTCCAAATCTTTCATTCTCAAACTCTCCCCCATGATCACTATGGATGGTCAAAATCTCACAACCTAGCTTTTTCTGAATCCAAGTAGAAAATGTTTTAAACTCCTCAAAAGACTCATTTTTATGTGAAAGAAATCTAGTCCAAGTGAACCTCGAGTAGTCATCAACAATCACAAATCCATAGACTTTCCCTCCCAGGCTAGCAGTGCTAATGGGTCCAAACAAATCCATGTGAAGGACTTCTAAAGGTCTAGAGGTGCTAATGTCCTTAATGGGGTGAAAGGTGGAGTGGACTTGCTTTCCTAGTTGACAGGCATCACAAAGGTGGTCTTTTGAAAACTTGAGTTTGGGGACACCTCTAACTAGGTCTTTTTGGGTCACTTTCCTAAGGGTTTTCATACTTGCATGACAAAGTCTCCGGTGCCACAACCATGAATCATCAATCACTATTTTTAAGCAAAATGAAGCAGCACATTCAATGTTATTTAAATCAAGCATGTAGACGTTGTTGATCCTCTTTCCCTGCAAAATAGTGTTGTTACTTAAACTTACAATGCATGAATTTGCAAAGAATTGCACGATGAAGCCTTTGTCACAGAGTTGACTGATGCTGAGCAAGTTGTGCTTCAATCCATCTACAAGCAAAACATTTTCAATCATAAGGTTCTTGGAATTACCAATTATACATGTGCCTACCATATTCTTAGTGGTATTATCTCCAAGAATAACCTTGCCTCTAGTCCTGGACTCTAGTACAACAAACTGGTTGGCATCACCAGTCATATGTCGAGAGCATCCACTGTCCAGGTACCACATACTCTCACGAGGCCTTTTGTGAGAGCCCTCCTACAAAATTATCAAATGTTAGATATAGGAACCCAAACAGGTTTGGGTCCCTCCTTATGAAAAGTAGAATGCAATGCATGTGTGATATGCTGTGGATCATGCACCTTTGGTCTCCACACCCAATGTGTACTATGGTGAACTTTGCAAGTGTGTGAGATGTGTCCTAGCATGCCACATGAAAAACATCTAACTCCAGGAAAAGGATTTCTTAAGTGATTTGAGTTATAATGCCTCTTCCTAGGTTTTGGCAATTGATCAAAAGTAGGTGTCATCCTAATCTTCTTACATGTTTTTAATTCATTTAGAATCCTCAAATTAGTGCTCTTTAAGGCCTCATTTTCAATTCTCAAAATTTTCTCCATCTCTTTAGATCTTTTAAAATCAGATTCAAGTTATGTGTATGACACTTTTAATGCATCATGCTTTTTAACTAACTCACAATGATTTTTATTTAACTCATCAAATTCATCAAGTAAAGTCATATGATTTGAATCAATCGTTTGATGGTCTTTAGTCAAAATTTTATGCTCTTTTTGTAGATCCAAAAATTCTAATTTCAAGATGGCATGTGTTTTCTTTAATTTCCTATATGATGCATGAATTTTTTCTAAAACTTCAAGAAGTTGATCGTAGGAAAGTTCACATACCTCTTCTTGATCAAGATTGTCGTCAGCCATCAAGCACAATTTCGATGTCTCATCTTCTGGTTCCGTCTCCGATGAGTCCGATGCAAAATCCGCCCAAAATGCTTTTTGTACTCTCATCTTGTCCTTCCTTAGCTTAGGTTTCTCCTCACCCTTTCCTTTGCTTGAGTGATCTTTAAGTGTAGGGCAATCAGCTTTCACATGTCCAAGCTTCCTGCATTCATAACAAACGACATCAGAAGATCCTTTAGAATGTTTATGATCCTTACCTTTTCTCCAATGATGCTTTTGCTTCTTCCTTAGAAAGCTTTTGAATTGCCTTGTGATGAAGGCAACTTCATCGCTTTCAGACCCAGAAGTTCAGAATCTAATTTGTGCGCCTCCAGTGCAACTATTTTCTCCTTCTTTCTCACCTGCATCAAGATTTCTTTGATTCACCCCTTGCTCGTAAGCAATGAGTGAGCCAAGTAAGTTATCAATAGAATAAGTGTTCAAATCCTTAGATTTAGTGATTGCAGTGATTTTAGCATCATATGACGAAGGCAAGCATCTCAGAATCTTGTTTACTTTTTCAAAATTCGAAAGTTCTCTTCCTAAGGCATGCAATGAAGTAACAATTTGAGTAAATCTTGTATACATGTCAGAAATAAATTCATAAGGTTTCATACAAAAAAGTTCGTTGTCAAGCAAGAGAATTTTTAAATGAGATTGTATAACTTCATTAGTGCCTTCATAAGTGATACACAATTTATCCCAAATTTCTTTACCAGTTTTGTAAGTGGTGACACGCATGTAATCCTCTGATTTTAAAGCACAGAAAAAATAGTTCAAACATTTTGCATTTAATTGGGCTAAATCTTTTTCATCGAAAGTCCATTTAGTAAAAGCAATTTCAGTTTTAACACCATTAATTTAAGAGAAGATGGAGATTAACCTTCTTTAATAAGCATCCACATGCGATAATCAGTAGATTGTAAAAATGTTGACATGTGGGTTTTCCAAAAATCAAAAGGTAGGTTATCGAACAGGGGAAGTCGGGTAATAGAATACCCTTCCGTAGTGTTACGATTCCCAAGGTTAGCCATGGATCAAAATTCAAAAAGTTTTCAAACTATTTTTTTATGAATCCCGCTCTGATACCACTTGAAAGTTCGTTAGGATGTTAAGCCCTATAGAACTGGCCCAAGCTAACCAAGAGGGGGGTGAATTGGTATTTTAAAAAAATTTCTTTTCACAAAGAAGTAAAATCTCATAAACCAAAATCACACAACAAAAAATAGTGCGGAAATTAAAGTGCGGAAGCAAGAAACAAGAACACATAGATTTATAGTGGTTTGGTCAACTCAACCTACGTCCACTCCCCGGAGGCCCCCTTGATATTGCACTAAAATTGTGACTCTCCTTTAGCCCCCACGGCTAGGCGGAGAAGCTTTTATAAAGAACCTCTTTTTGCCACCCCGGCAAGGCAGAGAACCTATCTCCTTTTGCTTCCTCCTGAAGCTGGCAGAGAACCACAATCAGATGCTGAATTTTTACCTCTACTGATCCTTCCACGTACGAGAAACTCTAGACGAAGAAGAAGTAGAGCGATCCTTGAAGCAACCCTTGTGAATCCCCTCACAAGATCCTCTCTCTCTCCCTCTCTCTCTTTCTCTCCTCAAGGTCTTCTCAGGTTAAGGCAGCAGCAAAAGATTGTTCAAAACATTGAACAAGAGCTCTTAAATAGAAGAGCTTCAAAGGAGCTCATTAATTGCAAGTTGCCGACAACATCATCCAGGCCGATATGGACATCGTCCTGACCGATCAGTATAAATCTCAGAAGATCGACCAGAGCATCGCCCTGAATGCAAACTGGATGATTTAAAATTGGCTTGATTGTCCAGGCTGATCTCACGATCATCCAGACTGATCAGTTCAAATCAGAGCAAAATCGTCCAGAGCATCGCCCTGAATTTATGCTGGCTGATATTTATCGTCCAGAAGTAACTAAGGTTTTTGAATAGATCGTCCTGGCCGATCCTGCGATCGTCTAGGACGATATGATTGTATCAATCATCCTTAATTACTTCCTTGATTTATCTGATTAATTAAGGCATAATTATGAATATCGTCCAGGCCGATCCAAAATCGTCCTGGCTGATTACCAAAAATTACAGAATTCCTTAATTGTTTATGGCGGCAACTTTTTTCTATTTTGAGCTTATCATCCTGGCTGATACACGTATCATCAAGGATGATTTGTTAATAACAGCTGCCTTAATTAAAAATCCCAAATAGAATCTCTATTTTAAACTAAATCGTCCAGGCCGATAAAGATATCGTCCTGGCCAATATGAGTAAAAACAGAAATTCTAAGTCTCTCAAGTGTGTGTGTGTGTGTAGGGTTACTTAGCATCAATCTCTTTGAATATTACAAATAGACTCAAGAAGAGAAAAAGAAAATTATATACTGACTCAACCCTAACCTATGCAATCTTGAACTAGCTTCATTTATTCGTCCGATCTTCGATTCCTGAAAAGTTAGAAATAACAGACAGTCCAAGAGAATCAATAGTGTTTGTCAATCATCAAAACATAAGTCATGAAAATAAATTTGCAACAAGGTCAACCTAGGTTGACTTAGTCAACCAGGTTGACCCAATGCTTTGATCTGGGCTCTATAGACTAGGTTTGACTCACTAAACCCAATGTAAGAGGTCTTGGGGTCAAACTTAGTCAATGTAACCAAGTCAACCCCCCTTGACCTAGGATTTAGGTAAAAACATGGTTAACAATATGGAAGAGGTCGTGAGAATCCACCAAGAATGTATGACCTATCCCAGGTTATATGCCAGAATATTGCTCGATGATGTTATCCTGTATGGAAGAGGTCAAGAGAATCCACCAAGGATGTGTGACCTATCCAAGGTTGTATGTCAGAGAACAGTTCGATGACATTAACTTATGTAAAAGAGGTCGGATCGAATCCCCCTGTGATCAATTTTGCCTTGATTGGGAGGGGGCAAATGTCGTATGTATTATGATATAAACATTAAGAATTTTCTATCTTAATACGATTACTATCTTTTTGAGGTCGAGATTAAGATTTTACCCAATGAGTAAAAGTCTAACTAGGGACTATATAATTTATTAGAAGCATCATTGCATTTGCTAGAAGCTTTAAGATCCCAAGATATCGTCTTGAATATTGGGAGAATTGGAGGAATCTTCTTGACTATTATTAGTTAAGGGTTTTCCCTATCCATATTTAATTCCCATGAAATTGATACAGTAATAGCTGATACCATGACATTGACACGAATAACCCTTTATACTTGGAGCAAAATTTGCTCCCTAGTCAGGAAAAATGTTCTTACAGACGTTGCCAAATTATTGTGTTATGCAGTATTCACGGTGATAGAGAAATATGAAGTTTAACATCTCAGCTTTGTACGAAGATCCAGTACGCACATATATAAGAGAGAGGTTGTAGCGTTCATAAGATACACCATAGTTTTTATGTGGAAACCCCTCAAAAGGAAGAAAACCCACTAGTCTTGTCTAGTTTCAATGAATCCAATAATATTTGCAGTCGATTACAAATGAGGCCCATCTTTGGGAGAAGGCCTTGGCTTGATGTCATGAATATATATTATATAGATAGCATTACATGGTGGGAGTTACAATAATAACCAAAGACATGTTTATTTGGTCAACAGGACCATATCCAATAGGATAGAGGTCAGAAAGATTGTAGTATGTAGGAGACTGGAGTTAGAAAGACCATTATTTGGCGATGGAAGTCAGAAGGACCGTAGTTGGTGATGGAGGTTGGAAGGACCAGAGTCGGTAGGATACAATGGTCCAAAAGACCATAGTTGGCAGGAGACCGGGGTTAGAAAGATCATTATCTAGTGATGGAGGTCGGAAGGACCGTAGTAGGTGATGGAGGTCAAAAGGATCGTAGTTGGCATAAGATAGGTGTCTGAAAGACCTTAATATTAGGGTGGTACTCTAGTAGAACTCTGGGAATCAGGTAGTGGTCTGGTAGAAGTCCGAGCCTTAGGTGGTGGTCTGACATAAGTATAAGCCTCAAGTGGTGGTGTAACATAAATCTAGGACTCAAGTGTTGGTCCAGCAGAACTCTGGGCATTAGGTGGTGGTCTAAAAAAAGTTCGGGCCTCAGGTGATGGTCCGGCAGAAGTCTAGGCCTCAAGTGGTGGTTCGGCAGAACTCTAGGCCTTAAGTGGTGGTCTGGCAAAACTCAAGGCCTCAAGTGTTGGTATGGCAGAACTTTAAGCGATGGTTGAAGAGGAGCAATGGGGCAAGAGCGATTTTCGATCTCTCTCTTTCTCTCTTTGTTGCAACTTAGTTTTCAAAATGATATTTTTATATCATGTGAGTTTTTGATGATATCATAATATTATTGTGTTGATTACTATTTCTCTTAACACATATTGAAAAAAATTTTATTTGTGTTGTTTATGTGTACTAATATTTCAGAAAAATCATACTTCAAACTATCGAAGATTTCAAGACAGATTAGATTAGGGTTTCTTATAATTGAAGTATGTACTTTTTTTATTTTTCTTAAGTCTGAAAGAATGTGATTTTAATTGGGTAACTGTATACACACACACTCTGGGAGAATGAGTCAAAAACTTTTATTTTTAAAACTAATCATATTATACGATTCTTTAATCATACTCGATGATTTGACTTGAATGTTCCTCCAGAACTAAATTAATCGAATCATGCATTGGAAATTTCTTTTGAACTGTTTATACTATGTGAAGTTAGATTCGCATAGATGATGTCTAAAGTACAAAATGGATACAAACTAGTTCATCCCAAACAAAATCACAATTTTTTGATCTGATCATACTATACGAAGTGGAGTTCGTACAGACGACGTCTAGAATATGAAATGGGGATGTACTAGTTCATCCCATACTAACAGGTAATTTTTTTAATCGTTCATACTGTATAAAATAAATTGTATACATATGTCATCCATAATATGAAATGTGTGCATCCATGTTCGTACCATATGAAGTATGATTTGATTTAACGAGTTCATAATGTACAATGTATGGTTCATATAGACAATGATCATGTACGAAATGGATTCGTACATAATCATATCGGATGAACCTATTCAGTTTTGAATTATTTGTACAGTACAATGTTAGTTCATATGTACTACTGACAGAGAACGAAATTAGTTCATACAAGGACTTGTTAAACTATTTGTTTGTTTGACGATCAATCATATTGTACGATCCAAGTACATTCAACATGAAATTTTCAGCTTTTTGGACAATTTTTCTTATTCTTCATATATAAGAGTCCTAAAAATTTTTTACCCTACTTTTTTTGGTAAATTTTCTCTTGGGATTGAGAGTGAGAGTGAGAGTGTTTTGGGAGAGTATTTGTGAGGATTGAGAGATATTGCAAGTGAAATTTATGAAGGGTTCAAATGGTTACCCAAATGTTAGGATCTCTTTATATGTTCTTCAAATCTCTGCCATACTTTTTGAAGACTCTTGAGAGAAGATCTTGTACTCTATCATCATAAGGAAGGTGAGAAAGGATGATGGTACTCTATTATCATCAGGAGGGTGAGAAAGGATAGTGGTCATATGCCGTCACTAGGAGGGTGAGAAAGGATGTTGGTACTCTGCTATCACCATAAGGGTGAGAAAGGATATTGGTACTCTACTATCATCAGGAGGGGGAGAAAGGATGTCGATACTTTGACGTCACTAGGAGGGTGAGAAAGGATGCCGATTCTCTATCATCATCAGGAGAGTGAGAAAGGATGATGGTACTTTACCGCATAAGGGTTGGTTGAATAGAGGTTGTTGTATGGGCTTCTCCACCTTGTTGTGGGAGTAAAAAGTGAGTTACTTTGGTATAGTGTAATACCTGAAGGAGTCTTCAGAGAGTGGATGTAGGTCTAGTTGGAAAAAAAAATTTCTAACTACTATAAAACTCTATATTCTTCTATTTTTTTCTTTTTATTATTTTTTTTCTATAAATTTAATATTTGTGGTTGAAAAATATTTTTGAGAAAATTTTAACTATTGTGCAAAATATATAAATCGCTTTTCTAATTTACCAAGAAAATTTTAAATAATTAATTCACCCCCGCCCCCCTCTTGGTTAACCTTGGGACAGTTATATTAGGTCTAACAACCCATTTAAGCTTTCAAGTAGTATTTGAGATGATATTCAAGAATTAAGGTTTATACTTTTTTTTGAAAATGATTATGGCTACTTTTGGAATCCACAATACTCCTGAAGGATATTCGATCACTAGGCAACCATTGTTCGATAACATCCCTTTCAACTTTTGGAAAACTCATATGTCTACTTTTCTTCAATCGCTTGACTATCACATTTGGATTTTAGTACAAGAAGGTTACACTAGACCCACTAAACTTGTTGATGGCATTAGGACTGAAACATCATTTACTGATTTGATATTAGAAGAAAAAGAATTAGTTCAGTTAAATGCTAAATGCTTAAACAGTTTTTTTTTTGTACCCTTAAATCTGAGGACTACATACGTGTTCCAACTTGAAAAAGGGAAAAGAAATTTGGGATAGACTTTGCATAATATATGAAGAAACATATGAAGTGAAATTATATAGATTGAACATTATATTACATAACTATAAACTTTTTTGCATGAAACTAAATGAATCAATAACTGATATGTTTACTCATTTTACACATATAGTCACTTCATTGCATGCTTTAGGTTGGGAACTAATGAATTCTAAGAAAATTAATAAAATTCTTCATTTTTTACCTACTACATATGATGTAAAAATTACTATCATACTTGAATCAAAAGGCCTAACTGTTTATTCTATTGATAATCTACATTTTTTACTGATTGCTTACGAGCAAGGAGTGGTTCAAAGACATATTGATGCAGGTGACAAGCGAAAGGAGAAAAATATTGCGTTGAAAGTGGATGACTCAAAAAGTGATCAGTCACAGCCTAAGGATGAAGATGATATTGCACTCATTAAGAGGTAATTCAAAAGTTTCCTGAGAAGAAAATAACTTAGACGTCAACAGTGGAATAAGTGTAAGTTCCACAAAAATGCAAAAGCTTCTAATGATGTAATTTGTTATGAATGTAGGTAGCATGAACACCTCAAATTTGATTGCTCGAATCTTAAAGCTAATCCTATCAAGGCGAAAGTTGAGGAGAAAATAAATGTTATAAAGGGAAAGAAGAGATTGCAGAGAGCATTCTAGGCGGACTCAGCATCCAATTTTTCATAAACAAAAGCAAAGGATGAAGTCATAAACTTGTGCTTAATGGTAGACAATCTTGATCACTCGGATTAAGAGGAGGTAAGTTATTTATCTTATGATGAGTTATTTAAAGTTTCTAAGAAAATCCATACTACATATAGAAAACTTAAAAAGCTACATGCTAAGTTGAACATATAGGATTCAAATTTATAAAAAGAGCGTGAAATTCTTAGGAATGATCTTGCATCAATTGATAGCAACCACATTAAATTATTGGATGAATTTGATGATTTGAACAAGAAACATAAATTATTAAAATATCTTATACTGATCTTAAAAATGAATATAAGGTGTTAATAGATGAAACAATCAAAAGAGAATATGAGTTAAGAGTTGACAATGTTATTTTAGAAAGTGCAAACTTATATTTTAAATAGAAACTAAAAGCTCTTGAGGAAAATAGGACACCCGCAACACTTGAATAATTTTTTAATCCTGATCATAAGCTTAAAATTTCAAAACTTAGGAAAAAAATAGTATAACTCATGTAGACTGATAAATCCTTTTTATGGAGTTAAATATTTTTTGTGTGGAATGATTGGTTATATATCTCACACTTGCATGATTCATAGTAGAACATAACTTGTGTGGAGACCTAAGATATATAAATAACAACATATCAAACATACATTTATATTATTATTGTCAAGAGGAGAACCCAAACTTGTTTAGGCTTCCAAATTTAACATTTAATCATTTTGTAGAAACACTCATATAAATCCATGTGAGAGCATTTGGTACCTGAATAGTGGATGCTCAAAGTATATGACTGGAGACACAATATAATTTAAGTCATTAGAAGTCAAGAATGGAGGCAATGTGACACTGGGAGATAATACCATAAAGAAAGTGGTAGATAGATGTATGATTGGCAACGAGAAGAATTTTTACATTGAAATTGTATTATTGATTGAAGGCTTAAAATATAATTTATTGATTATTAGTCAGCTTTGTGATAAAGGTTATAGGGTTAAATTTTTCCTACAAGCTGCATGATAAGCCAAAATGGAATTAATGTGTTGCATGGAAATAGGGTAAATAATATGTACATGCTTAATTTGAATTTTGTTAAATCTTCTAATACTTTTTATCTCAAAATAATTACTGATGAATCACAGTTAGGACATATAAGACTTTGTCACGCAAGCATAAAAAATCTTAGAAAGATTACCCTAAAAGATTTGGTTAGAGGGATACCCAAACTAGACTTTATTAAGGATCACCTTTATGATGCATGCCAATTAGAAAAATAGGTGAAGTCTTCCTTTCAATCAATTAAGGATCATAGAATTAACAAATCGTTGGAAGTCCTACACATGAATCTTTTTGGATCGGTTAGCACTGTAAGTCAAGGAGATAAAGTTTTTTGGTTTGTAATTGTTGATGATTTCTCAAGGTTCACTTTGGATCAAATTCTTATTTCATAAGAGTAAATCATTTGAGTGATTTAAAAATTTTACTACTTAGATTCAGAGGAAATTATGGTGTAAAATTTTATTAATTCAAAGTGATCATGGAGGAGAGTTTGAAAATAAAAAATTTGAAGATTTTTATAGAGAGCAAGAAATTGATCACAATTTTTTAGCACTTAGGACCAATCAGCTAAACGAGGTTGTCGAAAGAAAGAACATAATTTTGATAGAAGCCGTTAGAGCTATGTTGGCATAATACTCACTTCCAAAATATTTTTGGGCTGAAGCGGTTAGTACGGCATATTATGTTTTGGATAGGATGAATATTATATCCAAATTAAATAAGACACCCTATGAACTTCTTATGGGGAGAGCACTTAATCTTTCACAATTGTATGTTTTTGGATGTACTGTGTTTATTCATAATAATGGAAAAACTTTTTAGAAAAATTTGATCCTAAATCTAATGAAGGAAATTTTCTAGGATATTATAGTGTTGGCAAATCCTATAGGGATTTTAACAAAAGAACTTTAGTAGTTGAGGAGACCATAAATACAGTTTTTGATAAATATGACATTTTAGAAGAGCCAAGGTTGGAAGAAGATAATATTGAAAATATCTCTCAAGGAATTGAAAAGATAAATTTGAATGAGAATGTTGAAGCATAAAATATTTTGCTTAGAGAATATAAATTTTCTAAGAGTCACAATAAAGAATTGATTTTAAGTGAACATAATGAGGGTGTTAGAACTATGTAATAAATTAGAAAAGAAGTAAACCATTCTGCCTTTATATTGATTATTTAACCCACTAATATAAATCAAGAACTTTCAGATAAATTTTGGATTTTGGCCATGCAAAAAGAATTGAATCAATTTATTAGAAATAATATTTGAGAATTAATTGAAATGTCAAAAGATCAAAGTGTTGTTGAAAATCAGTGGGTGGTCAAAAATAAAATGAATGATTCAGGTGTTGTGATTAGAAACAATGCAAGAATAGTGGCCAATAGGTATAATCAAATAGAAGAAATTGATTTTGAAGAAACTTTTGCCCCTATAGCCAGACTTAAAGTGATAAGGGTATTTCTAAGGCTGCAAATGAACCAAATTGAGCTGAGCCTCAGCATGTTCGAGTTCAAGCTCGTTTGTCAAAAGTATGTTTAAGCTCAGTTCAAAGCTTGTCGAGCTTCTTTGATAGGTGTTCAAGCTCGAGCTCGTTTAAAACTTCACTTTTCGAGTTCAGTTTGTGAACAGGTTCGAGTTCGATTAATTTCAGCTCATCGAGCAGCAAATTGAATGAGAATTGAGTCAGCCACCCAAAAATAATAAATTTTTTCTTTTTAAATTGAGATGAAGAAGATAAGCTAGCCAACCAACAGCCCTGCCAATTAAGGCCAGCCCACCAAGGCTAGTTTGCATTGCCACTATGTCTTATTATAT
Source organism: Dendrobium nobile (assembly GCA_022539455.1). Classification (NCBI taxonomy): domain Eukaryota; kingdom Viridiplantae; phylum Streptophyta; class Magnoliopsida; order Asparagales; family Orchidaceae; genus Dendrobium; species Dendrobium nobile. The sequence continues at coordinate 13,847,208 of CM039721.1, read as the reverse complement.
AGAGCAAAAGTTTCTTCCATTTCATGGTGTGGGATAAATGAAGCTACAACATTTTTCTTCTTCTCCCGAGCAGAAGTGGAGGCGAGAAGAGGGAATTAAGGCGGGAAAGTTGAGGTAGGAGAGGAAAATAGTAGAATGAGGGGATAAATTTGATATGTAAATATATATTAGTTAAGTAATATATATATATATATATATATATATATATATATATATATATATATATATATATATATATATATATATATATATATATATATATATATATATATAATTAGTTAAATAACATTAGTTAATATTAGTTAAAATTATATATATTTAAAATCAATTAAAATGTGTTAAGATATAATATTTATTTTTTAATTAAATAAGGCATAATCGAGCTTCTTAATGAGCATATTCAAAAGCTCTAAACAATGTTATTTGTGAACATAAATGAGACGAACATCAAGTTGTTCAAGAATACTTATTTAGCTATCGAGTATTATCAAAGTCGTTTAAGCTTGTTCATTTACCTTATCAAACCAACATAAACGAGCTCTTATCGAGCCGAGCCACGAGTAGCTCGTCGAACACTCGGTTTATTTGCAGCCCTAGGTATTGTTAGTCTTTGCCTATTTTAAAGATTTTAAATTATATCAAATGAATGTTAAGGGTGTATTTCTTAATGGGGTGATACAAGAGGATGTTTATATTGAGCAACTTACAGGTTTTGAATATTAAAAAATTTTAAATTATGTGTTTAAATTAAGTCATATCTTTTTTATTTTAGTCATGGATGTTCCCACTTGACTTTTGCAAGAGGATGTACCTTGGTGTATGCTTTTTGCTGATGATATTCTTCTTGTTGATAAGACTAGAGAGGGAGTTGAAGGTAAACTTAAATTATGAGGTCAACTTTAGAGTCTAAATGTTTTCGCTTGAGTAGATCTAAAACTGAATATATGGAGTGTAATTTTAGTAGCAATAGACCTAGAGATGGGAATGTGACTTTAGGCGATCAAGTCACTAATAAGTGAACACATTTTAGATATCTTAGATCTATTGTTCAGAGTGATGGTGAAATTGATGGGGATATTATCACCAGGATTCAAGTTCGATGGTTAAAGTGGAGGAATGTATCGGGCTTCTTATGCGATTGGAAAGTCCCCCTCAAACTTAAGGGAAAATTTTATAAGATGGTAGTGAGACCTATAATACTTTATGGTGCCCAATGTTGGCCATTAAAAGAGAAGCATAATACTAAGTTAAGTATTGCAGAGATGAGGATGCTTAGATGGATGAGTGGCTTGACCCTTAGAGATAGGATATGCAATGAGCATATATGTGAAAAGGTTGGAGTAGCTCCAGGGGAAGATAAGATTAAAGAGAGTCTCCTTAGATGGTTTGGTCACATTAAACAGAGGCATTTCGATGACCCGGTTAGGAAAGTTGAGGTATTAGATTTGACTTATATTAATAAAGTGGAGGTAGACCTAAAAAGACTTGGTTAGAAAATATTAGAAATGATCTTTCTTAATTAGATTTAAATGAGAATTTGACTTTTAATAGGACACAATAGTGAAAAAGAATTCATTTAGCCGACCCCACATAGTGGGACAAAGGTTTAATGTTCATATTATTGTTGTTGTGTTTAAATTAAAAAATGCATTGTATAGACTAAAATAGACACATAGGGCTTGGTATGAGAGGTTAAGCACTTTTCTATTAGAAAGATCTTTAATTAAAAGATGTGTGGACACCACTCTTTTCTTAAAAAGGATAGGAGTTGACATACTCATTATTCAAATTTATGTTGATGATATATTATTTGGATCTACCAATAAAAATCTTTGTGATGATTTATCAAAAATAATGAGTAGTGAATTTGAAATGAGTTTGATGGGAGACTTAAGTTGCCTTCTTGGTTTTAGCATAAATCAAAATAAGGAATGAACATTTCTAAGCTAGTCAAAGTATATTAAGGACATTCTTAAGAAATATAAAAGGGACAATGCTAAACTAGTGAGCACACCAATGAGTTCTTCAATGTAGTTAGATAAGAAACTAAGAGAAAATCTATTGATATAAAAAATAGAGGAATAATTGATTCATTGCTTTACTTTATTACTAGCAGACCTGATATCATATTTAGTATTTATTTGTGTGTTAGATTTCAGGCTGGTCCAAAGGAATCACATCTAACTCTTGTTAAGAAAATTCTGTGATATATTTTAGGAACTCAGAACTTTGGGATTTATTATCCTAAACACAACTCTTCTTTTGAAATCATTGAATATTTTGATTCAGATTTTATAATATGTAAGGTTGATCAGAAAATTACTTCTGAAACTTGTCAATTCATAGGAAAATCTTTAGTTTTTTGGTCTAGTAGAAAATAAAATTTAGTAGCCCTTTCCATTATTGAAGCATAATACATTGCATTAGGTAGTTATATGGCCCATGTTCTTTGGTTAAAATAATAATTGATTAACTTAGGATTTTCTATTGGCACTATTTCAATTTCCTGTGATAATATAAGTTCCATATACTTTCAAAGAATCCCATTCAACATTCTAGAACAAAGCATATTAATATAAGATGTCACTTCATTAGAGATCATGTGGCTAAAGGAGAAATTGAATTGCACCATGTTGCTACTGAGAATCAACTTGCAGATATTTTCATAAAATAGTTGGCTTTTGAAACATTTAGCACTTTAAGAACCAGATTAGGTGTGATTAATCTTACTACTTAAAATTGAATTTTTGTAAATTTGACTTGTAATGTATTGATGTGTTTATTTATTTTCTCTGTTTGTTTGTTACTGTTTATTTGTTTATTAAGGATCATTTTATTTTATTAGTTGTATTTGTTTTTCTTTAGTCAGCATTAAGTATTTAATTTTATTTTTCTTGGTTGAATGTAATCGGATCTTGAGTGATTGGTTTTTCAAAAGATTTTATGTTTATCATGTCTAGTTTTAAATTGTTCTCTTCATACTGTACAAAATTTTTTCATAGTGTACAAATTCTGTAGCGTATACATAATATTATATGAGTTAAGCATGCAAGACTGAAATTGTTATTGCATATCGTACTGTATAATGTCGTCGTCATCTATTCATTTTTTTTCCTGTACAATTTGGGACAATTTTAAAAAAGTTAGTTATTGATCACAAATCGTATGTACAAAACCACATTTCATTTTTATAATCCTGTTGTTAGTTTCTTATGTTGATGAACCTAATCGTCATAAAATGATCTTTAATATTATGATCATCTTGGACAAACTGGTGTTCATGTGTACGATTATTTTGTCAAAAAGCATGTACGAAAAATTGCCTCAGAAATGACTTTTTACGAAAATCCATTTCATTTTTGGACTTTTTCTATTCGTATGTACGGAATATTTTTCATGACGTATGATTTTAAAATCGTATATACGATCCAAATTTTGTACGGTACAATATATCATTTTTCTTTAAATTGAAAGGTCATGGATGAATTTTTTCTTCACATTCTCATTCGATCTCAAACTATATCGAGTCCAAGCTTTAGGAATGGCCAACAATAGCAAACGTTCTCGTACTTCCAAGGGCTCATCCTCTTGCTCTAGTAGAGATGAGAACTTCCTTTCTAAGAAAAATTAGGAAGCTTTCGATCATTTTGTTGTAGCCAAGATTACCCCTTCTTGACTTCTTATTCAAAGTGACATAAACTTCTCTGTTATGCCACTTTTTGCCTAAACCCAGTTTTTTTTATCCTCGCCTTGATCTACGCCTACCATCAAGAAACTTTCCAGACTTTTCTTATAAACATGAAAGAGAACCAAAATCATACTAAGATGACCTCTTGCATCTTTAAGCAGCATGTTGAAATAATTAAGGAATATCTAGGCAACTTCCTTCACCTTAAAACCCAAGGAGTTAGAGCACACACCATGTCCTCTAGAGCAAATTTAGATTGGTCAAAAATAAACCAGACTCTTAGAGGTGTTGCACAAGTAAGCCATCTTTCTCGTATGTATACTCTTAACTAGAATGCCAGAATCATCTAGCATGTCTTGAGAACTTTGATTACTCTCAAAGCTGGTGATTGTATAAATTTAACTTTTCTTTTTTCTATTGTCACATACTTGATCATGATAGAAATTCCTATTGACGAAGCCCAACTTATCATGAACTACATCTACAAAGTTTCTTATATTAGACTTCTTCATAATAGGAGGATGAAAAATGTGGCCTTAGGACACTTAGTTGCATATATCTTAGAGAAGAAGTATAACCTAATCCATCCCAATCCTCCCACTAAACTTCCCATTTTCTTTACTGATGCCTCTTTTCATGCACTCTTTGGTCGGGATCAAAGTTCCGAGGGAGATGATTTAGAGGGAGAAAAAGGAGCCCCTGCTCCAATACCTGCACCTGCACCTGGACCCGATCAAAAATTCTATCAAGAAATGGTCCAGCAATCTGAGATACTAGAATCTCATTTTGATCAAATTGAGAATCATCTAAATCAACATAATGCTAGCTACAATGAGGATATGAGATGGATCTGAGGGTAATTCGACTTGGTTAACACTAATATAGCTACGATCAATAGCTACTTTATGATGTTCAACCCTCAATCACCTCCAGATAAAGGCCCCTCTAGTTTTTATTATTACTTATATGTTGTACTTTCTTTTGAGTTATTGTACTTATTGTTGAGAGTTTTCTTGTGATTTCATGTATTTCTTCATATTGTGATTGTTTCAGCTTCTAGCATGTTATATTGGTGATATGTGTAATGAATAAAATGATGGAATATTGTTATTTTGATGTGTATTGCAATTTTTATTCTTAAAATTTTTATTTCTTTTAGACAAATAATTTGTAGTTGATCTCTAGAATAGAATTTTGAATTACTTTACTCTACAAATTAATTTTCTTGTAAAATTTAATCTCTCAAAAATTAAATTAAAATTATGACTATATATAGATTAGAAGTTCAATTTCATATTCTTATAGACAAGTATTACTTAGTTATAATTGTTGCAAAATAGATATTTTATTTTTATTTTATTTCTTTTTCAATGTGTTTATTATTATTAATTATTGAAATTTGTGTTAAGATTTATTGATTTTAGAAAGACAAAGAATGTAAAAAGATACACAAAGTGTACCAAACTTAAAAGAATGCATAAAATATGTCACTTATTTAAAAAGATGCGTAATATTCATCAAAGTGAAAAAGAGACACAAAATTAGCTCAAACTGAAAAGATGCACAAAGTGTGCCACAAATAATTAAAAAGATTCACAATGTCACCAAATAAAAATTTCATACTATTCTTTCCTTTATCATTCTATCTCTTATAGAAATCCATATAATCAGCAATAATATTCACTATTGAATTAGAAACTAATTAATTTTTATTTCATCATTTTTGTAATATTTATTTTTATTTGATTTGTTTAGAATGAACAATGAACCTGTTTGACTTTTCTTATATTAGTTGTTCTTTGATTTAAAATTTTAAGTTTTTATTTTTAACATTAGAAAGTTAATGTTATATTTACAATTAACTTAAAATCATTTTCTTCATCAACTATTATGATTTATTCTAAAATTTTTTTATTTCAAGATGTACTTCCCTTTTTATATTTATCAAAAGGGGGAGTCATTAGTTATTATTTGTTGTATTAGTTATTGTTTGAAGTATTTTTTATTTTGATGTTGTTAGATATTTGTTATGATTATTTGTTTTGTGACTTTTGTGATATGAGTATTGTGTTATTGTGTGTGTGTTTTTTGTGTTATTTTGTTTAAGTTTTTCTAAGCTTTTGGGTCTTTTGTTGTTGTTGTTGTGTTTTTTTTTGGTCTTTTTAATTTGTTATTATGTTTTTGATTTTCAATGGAATCCCTTATTTTAAATGGGTCATTTAGGAGAAAATTTTTTATTAAGTGTTAACTCAAACAATAATTATTTTGTCATCATAAAAAAGGAAGAGATTATTACAACTTAGATTTCAAAACTATGTTTTTATATAAGGTTAGTTTTTGATGATACCAAAAAATTATTATGTTGATTACTGTTTCTCCTAAAACAATGGAAAATTTTAGTTTGTGTTGTTTATGTGTACTAACATTTCAAAAAAATCATACTGGAGACTGCCAAAGACTTCAAGACAGATTAGATTAGGGTTTCTTATAATTAAAGTCTGCACATTTTCTATTTTTCTTAAATCTGAGAGAATATGATTGTAATTAGGTAACCGTGCACACACATACCAGGGAGTGAGTAAAAAACTTTTATTTTAAAAACTAATCATACTGTACGATTCTTGAATTGTACTAGACGATTTGACTTGAATCTTCCTCCAGAACTAAGTTAATCGAATCATGCCTTAAAAATTTTTTTAAACTGTTATTTCTGGACGAAGTTGGATTCATATAAATGACGTCCAAAGTCTAAAATAGATATGTACTAGTTCGTCTCGAATGAACTCATCATTTTCAAACTGACCGTACTGTACAAAGTGGAGTGTGTACATATGACGTCTAGAGTATGAAATGGGTGTGTACTAGTTCATCTCATACGAACAGGCAAATTGTTTGAACCATTCGTACTATACGAAATAAATTTCATGCAGGCGACGTCTAGAGTATGAAATGGGTCGTCTATATTCGTACCATATGAAGCATGATTTTATTTAATAAGTTAATACTGTACAATGTAGGGTTCGTAGAGATGATGATCAGAGTATGAAATATGTTCGTACATAATCGTATCGGATGAACCTGATCAATTTTGAACTATTTGTATAGTACGATGTTAGTTTGTACATATGACTAACATAGTACAAAATCAGTTTGTACAGGATCATATAAGGATTTATTAAACTGTTCGTACATATGATAATCGATCGTACCGTACGATCCAAGTACGTTCAACTAGAAATTTTCATTTTTTTTAAGATAATTTTTCTTGTCCTTCATATATAAGAGTCCTAAAAATTATCTACCCTACTTCTTTTATGATTTTTCTCTTGGGAGTGAGAAAGAGGGTATTTTGGGATAGTGTTTGGGAGTGAGAATTGAGAGATATTGCAAGTGGAATTTATGAAGGATTTACAAGGTTGCCCAAAGGTGAGGATCTCTTTGTGTGTTCTTCACATCTCTGCTCTACTTCTTTGAAGACTCTTGAGAGAGAATATCTTTAGAGAAGATCCAGTACTTTGTTGTCATTAGGAGGGTGAGAAAGGATGTTGTTACTTTGTCATCACCAAGAGGATAAGAAAGGAAGTCGGTACTCTATTGTCACAAGGAGGGTGAGACAGGACGCTAGTACTCTGCAGTCATCAGGAGGGTGAGAAAGGATGTCGATACTCTGCTGTTATCAAGAAGACAAGAAAGGATGTTAATACTTTGCCGTCACCAGGCAAGTGAGAAAGGATGACAGTACTTTGCCGCACCAGAGTTGGTGGAAGAGAGGTTGTTCTAAGGACTTCTCAGCTTTATTGTGGGAGCAAAAAGAGAGTCACTTTGATATAGTACAATACCTAAAAGTGTCTTCAGGGAGTGGACGTAAGTCTAGTTTGACCGAACTACTATAAAATTTTGTGTTCTTCTGTTTTTACTTTTTACTGCTTTTTATTTTATGCACGTTTAATATTTATGGTTTAAAAATATTTTTGAAAAAAATTTAACAATTGTACAAAATATCTATATCGATTTTTTAAATTATCAAAAGAATTAAAATAACCCATTCACCACCCCTCCCCCCCCCCTCTCTTGGTTAGTCTTGGGATAGTTTTATTAGATCTAATAACCTATTCGAACTTTCACTCTTACTTGGAGCCTCCTTTTCAAGAGGGAGGAGGGGTTTATTTATAGATTTTCTAGAGTGGCATGACTCGTAAATAGGAGGAAGATCAAGGGTAAATGGGAAGTGGTTTGGATGGATGGTCGATGTTGAATCCCTTGATTGTGAATCATTTGTTAGATATTTAAAGCTCTTAATGATGTCAGAATTCTATGATCTTGGGCTCATTGGATTTTTCTCATCGAGCTGCTCGATTCGACTATAAGCATGCCATGTTTAAAAATGGTTTTGTAATCCAAAATATGGTTTAAATCTTCCAACAACTCTTCGAGTCCTTAATTCAGACCCATTTGGGCTCAGATTGAGTCAAATTTGGTGTTGTTGGTTTCGTATTTCTGAGACATTTGTTGACCTTGATTTTGTCAAATCCTTGGGTCCCATGGGTCCGACCAAGCCTCTTGAGCTAAGACCCATGCCCTGGGTCAACCTGGTTGACTAGGTCAACCCGGGTTAACCCAATGAGCCTATATGGGTCAATTCAAAACCATGGCTATTCAAGCTGATTTCTATCCTATTTAGCTCTAGATTAGATCCTAGCCATTGGTAATAGGGTTAGGATGTTTAAATAGGAAGAATTAGGTCTAATTGAGGACTTTTTTTTTTATCTCTCTCCCTAGGCTCTCCCAAGCGGCAAAACTTCTTGTGAGAGCTCTCCCCACCTTCTTCCAACTTTCCCAACCAAATCCCGTCGCCAAACCCTCGCAGACAGTGAGATTCCGGCGAATTGAAGCTTGAAACATTCCAAGAAAGATTCCCATCCATCTAGAGCTAATTAGAACATGGTTTCTTCTATAAATAAGAGCATGGACAATCTACAAGTGCAACAAGCCTAATAAGGCAAAAAACCAACTGTTAAATCTCTCAAAAATCTTTAAAATAAGTCATTATACATAAGGTAAAATAGCTATCTAAAAAGCTACTTTTAAGCCAAAAAAACACCACCCCATGAATGCTCTTCAAGTAAAGAGCTTATGTTTCAAATTTCATTAGATTTGGTTGAGTAGATCGAGAGAAATTACCAAATTATTATTTAGGGTTTCAGTTTGCCTGAAGTTTGTCCTGTGGATGTTCTGGATCGTTGATCTTACTATCAACGTTTTGAATCGTGATGTTCCGCGTGTACGTTTGACCGTGGGGGGCTCCTGGCTGGACCGAGATGTCGTGCAGCTCGATCTCGACTGTCAATTTAATATGGCGCGAGATCAAACAGCCCACGACTTTGCTGACTCATTCAAGTTAAAAGCTCGTGGGTCCCACGTCGCTACAATTAGTGGCAATTATTGAGTAGCGGCACAATTATTGCTAATGATTGGCCACAGTTTGAAGTGGCCAATCAGGGCCTGCCACGTGGCCCCGCCGCCGGTTTTAATTTAATTAAATATTATAATTATTTTTAAACCTATTTAAATTCAGATTCCTTCTAAAATTAATTTAAAAATATTTATTTATCCAAAAATTACATATAATATACCAAAAATTTCAAAATTTTATCCTCTTTAATCTAAAATTAAAATTATTTTAAAATGATAGTTATATTATTAAATATTAATTAAATAGTAATTAATATTATTTTAATGTTATTATTTTGTTATTTTATTTATTATTATATTATTTTTATTATTATTACTAATATTATTTAATTATTTATTATTCTATTATTATTATTATTATTTTAAGTATTGTTTTTAAGAATTATTATTATTATTATTTTAAACATTATTTTATTATAATTGATATTATAACTATTTTAATAACCTTAATTACTTAATTATTATTATTATTTTTAATTATTTAATATTAATATTACTATTATTATTATCATAATTATCTTATTATTATTTATTATTATTATTATTATTATTATTATTAGCCTTATTTTAAAATTAGTTTTATATTATTATTATTATTATTATTACTTTAAAACTATTATTATTATTATTATTTCATTAAATTAACATTAACTTTTAGAGGCTTTACTATTTTGATTTAATTTTATTTAATAATTATCTTTAAATATTAATTATTTTGAAATTATTTTAAAATTACCCTTAATTGTTCTAAACTTCAATAATTTATATCTTTTTCATTTTAAATCAGATTTTGGCGTGCCATACCATATTTTTTTAAAAAAATTATGAATTTTATTTTAAATTATTTTAGAAACTAATTTTTACTATTTTGTTATATTTATGTATTATATGATTATTTGATTTTTTAAATACTATTTAAATAATTATTATAATAATTATTTTTAAATTAAAAATTATTTTCAAATTATTTTAAAACCTTGCTAGGGTGGCCAGTGGATCTCTCCTATATGCATTTATTACAAATTGATTTATTTTCCAAAATTTATATATTTATAAATATTTTAAAATTACTTATATTTTAAACCCTAATTCCCGGGGATGCACTACTTGTGAAATTTTAAACATAGATTGTGTATGTGAATATCATTCATGTAAGAGGTGAATTAGTAGGTGATTGAGTCCCAATCATTCACTAATCTCATTGATAAGCGTGCTTAGTTTTTTCCTTTATCGTATCTTGCTTTTGTAGGATGCACGAGCACTTAGTTTAGGCTATCCTAGATCTAAGGACAATATGTTTACTATTTTTGTATATTCCATGCATTGTTATCTCAAGGGTTAATCCAAAATTTTATTTTGAATACATACAATGTAGTGACACCCTAAGGATAAAAATTAAGGATCCGTCTAAGAAATTTAGAAAAATTCTATGAGCTAGGGTAGATCACTGATTGGAATGAAAACTTAAACAATTAAACTTAGTGGCATCTTGAACATCCACGAATTTTCTAAGATTTTTTAGACCCCTTAATCAACCAACCCTAATTTACCTCATAATTAGGGCTCGATACCTTCTAAAAAATTCTAATAAATCCATCTCAACTCAGAAAAATACCAATAATATATTAAATTGATTAGAATTTAATTCTTAACCTTAGTAGGGCCCCTTAGTTTGACCTCAATTTGATCCTTAATTTAACTTTAATTAAAAAATACCATTTTGCCATTTTTAGATAATTAAAAATTATTAAAAATTTCAAATTTCCCCAAACATTTGGGAACACCTTCTTAGGTCATTTATGACCTTCAGGGGTGATTCCAATCAATTTGGAGCTGATTTGGATAAAAATCATAAAACACCCTTAATTAGGCAGTTTTAGTAATTCCCTTAAATGCCCAAAACTTTGAAAATTCATAACTTTGCATAAGAAACTCCAAATCCAGCAAATTCAAAGCCTAATTACTCACCTTAAGGTCTAGTATTTATCTAAAATTCTAAGAACCCCAACCTAGTCTATTTTCCTTTTAGACCCCCTCAGCCTAGCACCTAGGAAGACTTTGGACTTTCCAAAATTGGCTAAAGTAATTTAAACTTCAATTACCACTACCCTAAGCATTAAAAAGGGATCAACAAACTAAATTAACTAAAATATATCCTAATTTACTAATATTTAAATAAAACTTTTTTTTGGCCTTCAACAAATTCTAACCTTAGGCAATTTGAAATGATCATCCTATAAAGGACCTATCCAAAATCACACATGCCTTACACACACATAGAATTATTTGCTAGGACACTACTTTTAGACTTAGGCTAGGCAAGTGTTTACTTTTCTACTGTATGTCGAGTTTTTCGAGGTTTTATTGCATGCTGTGAAAAATTGATTGGTATATTTGCTTACTTTTAACTCACTCTAGGAATTTATGTGATGGTTGATAGATTACCCATAGGTTAAGGCTAATTTTTTTTATACTAATGTTATTTTCTACAGGTGGTCATGCTCATACAGTGCTAAATAAAAGGGGGCAAATATCATGATTTATACTAATAATATCTTGTGCAAGTGATTCAGAAATTGCTCAGCCTCCCCCCTAAGTAAATGAGGGCTAAAAATCATTAAATAATAACTACTATAAGTAGGCTACTTAGCCTTCATAATTAAGAGCGTGGCCAAGGATTGCTATGATGAGTACTCTTCATTTTCATATAAACTACTTGAGATGATTATAACTGCTTGGGATTTTTTTATTAGGATAACCTTATAGGAGAGTCTAGATCTTTACTATTTTAATTAATGTAATATTTATAATGTATGTTTGAGTTATAAAAATACAACTTTGAGTTGGGATATCCTTATCCAACTCGAATTTCAAAAGAAGAAGACATTCTCAAAGGGGAGAGTCTTCTTCCATTTGGAAGATCGAGTTCGGATGACTTTTAGATATACAAAGAGAAAAGGCAATACCCCCCTAAGGGGGGGGGGGGGGAATTATATCTTCGTTTGGATATTCATGCCACGAGGAATCCAAGAAGTCCAAAGAGGAGAGATCCAAAGAGAAGTCCAAGAAGGCTGAAGAACTAAAGACCTAATATCCCACTTAAAGTCATTTGTGTCAGTCCTAAGCTTAGAAATCTTGGTTATTGGTAGTGATTCCCAGCCACTTTATTTTTCTACAAAGCCTGGATTATAATTAACGGTAGTTGGCCTATGGACATTTATTAATTAGTTTGATAATTCTGGTGTGTTTGATTTATGATTGTATGCCTCTAGGGTTGCATGTTCTTATTAGTTTATTGGTGATCTGCATGCCGACTTTATTTTAGCATGGACTTCGTTAGGTTCTTTAAAATTTTTTTCTACTCATAACTAATATTTAAAATTTCAATGTTTAAATAATCTAGAAACTTTACGATCTAGGGAACTGCCAGAATTGTTCGGGGTCGCATGCATAATATTATTGCATCCTTCTCTTCTTGTTATAAGACACCTCCCCGCCTGCTGGTAGAGTCTGGATAATCTGGCCTATGGGGATGAAATGTAGGACCTGAGGAGGCCCAATCTTTTCTAAAAATTTATTTTCTATAAGCCTATTTTTAAAGTCATAAACATACATGATTTGGATCTTCTAAACTATTATGCATTGCATTAGAAACTAATTAAAGTAAAATTTTAATTACATTAGCTGTAAGAGCATTTACCCGACATAAGTATAAGGCCAATTAGGAAATTTTCTAGACGTCGGCCTTAATTTCCAAAAACTAAACCATCCACCCATCTTTCATAAACGACCGGACTACATGATTTTAAATCGCTTAGGTGGTTAGCTGGCTCCCCAATCCAAGCTAGGGTAAGTCTAGATTTTGCACTGCATTAACTAGGACACGGGTGTTAGTGTTGTTCATAGAACACTAAATCCAACTTAAATTTAGGATTCAAGGCTACTACATTCGGTCTCGTAGTATGCCTAAATAGTGGGTATGTTCCCTTCTCTTCTGGGATTATAAATCCTACTTATCTACGTCACATGGATGGCACCACTTCCATCTTTCTCTTGATTTTCTTTTCACCAGTTTCTTTAGTACCTTAGTCCCTCTGAATGGTGGTATGAACCTTGCATGTTGACTAAAGCCACTTGAATCTTTCTTTCTCTTTGAGTTGGACTTTCTAGTCTCCACCCTTATGCCAATCCCATTTATGGAAAGGATAATGTATGATCCTTAATCGAGAGTCTTCTTGGGCTCCGGTCTGAGATGTAATTAAACACAGGAGCTTGCGCCCGTGGGAAACTAAATTCCACTATCTACTAAATCCCATTTCGAGCTGATGTATCGGGTGGGGGAAACCCGTGATTGTGATTAGGCCATGCATATTATTACTCATTGAGGTGTATAGGCGAGAGCCGCTATCCTCCATGATTAATCGTATGTATGGTCCAATCTACCCTTCCATCGGCCCATTTGCGAGGAGCGCGGAGGCCCGCGATTGTCTCTATTCCTCGGGGTAGGTGTAGTCATTTACCCCTCTGCAATCTTGCAGTCGTAGCGGTGTCCTTTCGGAGGTCCACAACGTTCCGTTCGATTATAAGTTTGCTGAAATCGGAGTTCAGATAGTCCCAATTTTAATTTCCAAAGTTTCCAACTTTATTTTGCCTCGAGATTCATGCCCGATCAAGATAATTTTTTGATGATGTATCAAAATTAAATCAAAATAACCAAATATGATAAATTTTATTTATTAAATTTTAAATGCAAACTAGCTAATGAGCACTTACAATTTTTTATACTGACCACCCACTTCTTTAAATTCACGCAATCTAAATGTTCTTGTGTGTAGCTTTATGAGATTTTTTTATCTCGTACGTCTCCAATAGTTTTGCAATAAGCATTGTTTAAAAAAGTTTCAAATTTGGCTCAATTTGAAATTAACATGTTTTAGTTTTAAATACATGGGCTGTTTGGTTCGGAAAATGGTATAAAATATAGAAAATGTAAGGGATTTAAAAATATCGGCATTTGATTTGAAGTAAAAGAAATATATAATATAATTTTGATGTATTTGAAATGCATTTCCTAATGCAAATTTGTTGTATTTCAAAACTGTTATATTTGGGCAATTTTCAAGTGCACGGTAAATTTTGACATTGTAGCTTGCTGTTGTCACCCGCAACAGCCAACGACCACCATGGTTGGTGTTGATGGCTGCCTTCCGCAATCACTGTAGTTGGGTGACATAGTATGAAGGACCATAGTAAGGTAAATATGGTTAGAAGAATGATATATGGTGATAGAGGTTAGAGGATTATAGCGAACATGCAATAGTGGTTGGAGAACTATAGTCGACGAGCAACAGAGGCCAGACAACCCTAGTGGACAATTGACGATGACAATCATGACTATGGCCTGACAGTGGTGCCTAGATGGTGCTTTGAGATCATTAAAGCCTCAAAGCTCTCTTGAATCTCAAACCAAAGTTTATGTGTTAACACTAAGTTCCTCGGTGATGGTGGTTCGAGGACTGTAGTGTGTGATTGGTGAAGGCTTCAAGATGATAATCAGTTGGCGGCCCAACGATGGTGCTCGGGGGGTGCTTTTGTGATCTTTAGTGCTGTTGCAGGCTAGAATATACACGACGATAGAGTTATAGTCACACGTATTAGCGTTGTACGAATATCTAGCTAAGACCTTAATGATGTCAGAATTCTATGATTTTGGGCTCGTTGGATTCGTCTCGTTGAGCTGCTCAATTCGATTATAAGCACATCATGTTTGGAAACCGTTTGGTAATCCAAATAGTGGTTCAAACCTTCCAACAACTCTTCAGACTCTTGATTTGGACCCATTTGGGGTCGGATTGGGTTGAATTTGATGTCGTTGGGTTCGTATTTTTGAGACGTTGAGTTTGACTATAAGTTTTCTGAAATTGAAGTTTAGATGGTCCCAATTTTAATTTTGGAAGCATCCAACTTGATTTTGCCTCGAGATTCGTGCCCGATCAAGATAATTTTTTGAGGATTTATAAGTGCTTTCTTGAAACTCAAGATAGGGTTAAAGACTCCATCTCTAAGCTCGCCCCCTTTAGTTAGAGAATGAGTGTCTATTTATAAATTTTTTAAAATAGGTCATGCTACTTTATGCCACTCCATGCCATAGTTACCCCACAAAAGGCATTCAATTAAGGCCAAATTTTAAAAAGGAGGTTGATTGTAAAGTAATTAAGCAAAAAATTACAATTATTCAAAAATTTAAAAAGCAATAAAAATGCCACATAATTTAACGTTTTCTTAAGAAAAAGCTAAACTACAATAGTTTAGGGTTTTCTTCAAAAATATTAAAAAAATGTCATGTAACCTATTTTAAGAAAGCGCCAAACAGATTAATATTTTCTGAAGAAAATCTCAAATTATTTGATGTTTTGTTCTTTTTTTAATTTGTAAATAATTACTATTCTTATACTTAATTACTCTATAATTATTATTATTATTATTTTAGTTTGCCTTCAATTCGTTCTATAACTTTTCGTCGTCCTTTCAGCTTCTACCTTAATTCGGTCTTTTATTTCCTTTTGGAGTTAGGGCTTTCTTCATTGGAACCAGAAATGGCTTCGTCGAAGCCTTCAATGAGGAAGCCGGTGTTCGTGAAAGTGGATCAGTTGAAGCCGGGGACGAGCGGTCACACACTTACGGTGAAGGTGCTTGAGTCGAAGACAGTGCTGCAGAAGGGCCGAGCTGCATCGGCACACCTCCGGCAGACGAAGATTGCCGAATGCCTTGTTGGGGACGACACGGGAACCATCATATTCAAGGCCCGAAACGACCAGGGTTCGCTTTCTTTATCCCTCTACATTTCGGCCAATACTTTGCTTTGGAGTGCTTTATTCTTTTCGTTTGAGTTGTTAATTTGGATCGAATTCCTGCTAGATCAATTCTTTTCTCCATTGGTGGGGTTTTTGTTTCATGAAGGAAAGAGGAGGTGGCTTGGATGCTTAATGGTTATTTAGATTTTGTTTTGGCTTTATTATTATTTTTTTTAATACATAAGGACACTTACAAAACTCTAAGAATTTTTTTCTCATTCATAATTTTTCTTTTCCTTCATCTTCATCTATTCTTTTTTTTTTCTTTTCTAAAAATTTTTTAATGAAAATTTATCTTCATCTATTCCTTACGCATGTGTGAGGGGGACATTTACATACATACCACATAATTCTTATGATTTTATATATTTAACACCTAAACTATTTTATTTACTGGTATAACACCTAAATCCTTAAATCATATCAGAAGTGCCATTAATATTAGTTTTTCTAAATGAGATGTACCTTTTGATTCATAGTTTTTGATGGGATTGTAATGCAAAAGTATTATGTTAGTAATTGTTGAAGTTTATGTGTGAGCATATTTGCCAACGGCGAATGAAACATCATGGCACAAACTATTCTATAAAGCCGCGATGAATAACGCACGATATAGTGCTCCTTATTATAAACATGGTGTAAAATATAAAATAATTATAAAAAGTAGATAGTAATATGAAATATCATTAATAACAAGCCTTTATCCTACTATGTGGGGTCAGCTACATATTTTTTTTGTCCATTGTGTCTTGTTAAGGGTCAAATTCTCATCAAAATCTCATATAAATCTAAATATAATATGAAATATCATTAAATAGCAAAAAATAGTAGTCATATGTCAACAATTTGAAAAATAAAACAATTAAAAAACAAACATAACATACTCATAATCTTATGTCAAGTAAACTATCTTCATGCTACTTATTATGTCCTAAGTAATTGGCTCAGCCTCCAAAACTCAACTAAATAGACCTAGTCATATCAGGCCATTTGTGTATGGTTGATGTAAAATGTAAGGATGTATATGATAGGTTGTGGACCTCACCTCATTTCAAGAGTCAAAAGACTCTTGTTTTGTGGGTCCCAGCACCTCATTTTAGACCTATAAGAGGAAAAAAGTTTAAGGGGAGATCATTGGAGGAAATGTGAGATGCATTTATGATGGGAAAGAATTAAGGGGAGATCATTGGAGGAAATGTGAGGTGCATTTATGGTGGGATTAGGGCTGATTTTATGGGGGAAAGTTTGTATGTGGGAGGAATTTATGTGAAGAATTTTCTAAAGTAGTTTTTCTTAGGTGATTTTGGGTTCCTTGTTACTGCTAGGAAATTGGAGGAGAGTCGATTCACCTCTCGAATAGTGAATCAATATTATCTTATGTTTATTTGATCAAAGATTATTATTTCAGCTTTATTAGCGTTGTTCTTGCATGCCATTGTTATTTTCTCTTGATTTTGTTGGCTATTTTTTGTTGTTTGGTGTTGATTTCATTCTAGTGGTTGTTTTAGGTGTTGATTTAATTTCCAAAACATATCAAATTATACGAGAGCAAGTTTTTGAGATCGATGGTTGGGAGAAGAGTTGAGGCATTGGAAGAAAGTAGGAGGGGGAAGTAGAGAAGATGCGAACGGATTTGGGATTGTTGAATAAGCATTTTCCAGCGATGGAAGGAAGATTTGAGAATATCCTGGAGGAGATGATGAAGTGAATGTTGGAGTTTCAAACTAAAGCGGTTCCATCATAAGGGGGAATCAAAGAAATGACATGCCAAAGGGAGACAGCGAGGTGAAAATTTTAGGAGAGGAGGGATTATGCTACCTTGAGCCTCTACTGAGAAGGGAGGTTGATAGGGAATGTGGAGGTAGTAGGGAATGAAAAGAAGAGTATAAGCTAGCTGAATTTGAAGGAAGAGAGGGGTATGAAAGGAGAAGGGAGGAGTGAGAACCATGGAGAGACCCGTATGCTCGCTTTATGAGAGGCATGGGGGGTGGAAGGGGAAATTGGGGTGGAGGAGATCCGAAGGTCAGGAAGCTGAAAATACCAGTGTTTGAAGGCGAGGATGCACATGGGTGGATCTATAGAGTAGAGAGATATTTTGGGGTGAATGAGTTGATGGAAGGGGAGAGGTTTATGACAGTGGCTCTATGTCTTGAAGGGAATGTACTGGCATGGTACCAATAAAGGGAGACAAGGTACCCGATCCATTAATGGGAGGATTTCAAGAACCATTTAGTGGAGCGCTTTCAAACTAAGTAGGAGGGGGGCTATTATGAGTAGTTTTTTGCTCTGACACAGGTGGGAACGGTAATGGAGTACCGAGAGAGATTTGAGCTTCTGTCAGAACGTTTAGAGAGACTACCAGAGATGATGTCAGAGAGCAATTTCATGAAGGGACTTAAACTAGAGCTGAGAGACGCTGTGCGGCTGGCAAGACCCTGTGATTTGGGACATGCTATGGAGTTAGTCCAGTTGATAGAGGACAAGAACTCACTAGAGAGGAGTAACAAAGGGGGTAGTTTTGGAGGCTCTTATTTAGACCTGTCAAAAACGGGTCACGGGTCGGGTTCGGGTCCAACTCGAAATTGACCCGACACTGTTCAACCCGACCCGAACCCGACCCGTTTTTGCAAACGGGTCGATTTTTCGAACCCGAACCCGACCCGCTTCGGGTCCGGGTCAACCCGACCCGACCCGCTTCGGGTATATTTTATTAAATTTTTTTTATTTAATTCATTTTATTTAAATTTAATCAAATTAAGGTTAGATTTACTTCAATTAATTTAAAATAAATCAAGATTAATTTGATTTGGGCAACAATGTTTATAATTTTTTGAAATATTATTTACTTATTTCATAAAAATACTTTAAAATCCTCCAAAATTAATTAAAAATGGGTCAAACCGGGTCGATTTCGGGTTTCCGGGTCAACCCGAACCCGACCCGGTTTTACAAACGGGTCGAAATCTCTAACCCGAACCCGACCCGGTTCGGGTTTGGGTTTGGGTTGACCCGAACCCGAAATTTTCGGGTCGGGTTCGGGTCGGGTTTCCGGGTCGGGTCCAATATTGACAGGTCTACTCTTATTGCACAAAGATCACCTTCCTTGCACTTAGTGTGTTGATAGTGTTGGGTAAAAGAGAAGTTGCAAAAGAGAAAGGTTTGGCAGCTCGGCCGGGAGGGAACTTTAAACGGCTAATTGATACGGAGCTACAGGACAAGCGAGCTAAGGGGTTATGTTTTATGTGCGACAAGAAGTTAATAAACCGGGCCATAGGTGTATAAATCTCACCTTTAGGTTCTTTTTTGTTTGTGATGAGGAGATAGGTGGTGTATAAGAAGAAAGAGAAGTGGTAGAGGATGAAGAGCCCTTACGCTTGGAGATGGCAGAGGTTTCATTAAATTATGTAGTGGGATTCACCCTAAATCACATTATGAAAATGAGGGGACAGATAGGAGGGGAAGCAGTGGAGATTTTAGTGGATAGTGGGGCTACTCAGAATTTTATATCAAATCAGGTGGTTGATAAGCTGGGGCTAAAGCTTGTAGACACGGGATGTTTTGGGGTGATGATGGACACAAGGCAGGGGTATCTGTCAGGGATTGGCGGTGGAGTTGAAGGAGATTCACATCAGAGAGGATTTTATTCCACCTGAGTTGGGAAGTACGGATCTGATCTTGGGTATGAAGTGATTACAAACTTTGGGGGAGACCAAGGTGGACCGGAAGGCCTTAGCTATGGAGATCCAAGTGAAGGCGAGAAAGGTGGTGATTAAGGGAGACCCTAGTTTATCCAAAGCAATGATTTCTTGAAAACCATGGTGTGTGCCATACAGTGTGGAGGATTGGGATTCTTGGTGGAGCTCCAGAGCTTGGAGGGAGATGCCTGGGAGATAGAGGACATTCTAAAAGTAGTTTAGTTGGTTCTCCAACATTTTGGTGAAGTATTATAACCTTCCCAAGGATTGTCTCCTCCACGGAGCATGAGCATGCTATTATTTTAAAGGAGTCACTCCCATTAGTGTTCAACCATACTGCTACCTACAGGTCCATAAGGATGAGATTGAGAGGTTGATTTGGGAGATGCTTGAAGCCGAGATCATCAAGCCCAGTGTGAGCCAATTTTCTAGTCCGTGTTGTTGGTGAAGAAGAAGGATGACAGTTGGAGATTCTATGTAGATTATCATGCTTTGAATAAGGAGACTGTGCCGGACAAGTTTTTCATATCGGTCATTGATGAGATGCTAGATGAGTTGCATGGTTTGGTAGTGTTCTCAAATATCGATTTGAAGTCCGGGTATCTCCAGATTAGAATTAGACCAAAAGACACCCACAAGGTGACTTTCAGAACTCATGAGGGACACTATGAGTTCTTGGTGATGCTTTTAGGCCTCACAAATGCCCCTGCCACTTTTCATTCACTTATGAATAGAGTGTTCAAAACTTTTCTTTGGAGATTTGCTCTGGTATTCTTTGATGGCATCCTTTTTAATAGCAAGTTGGAGGAGCACTTGGAGCAAAAAAAACACTTCTTCAAGGTGGCATATAATTGGTGCTCCTTCAAAGTTCCTAACAGCATCCCCAAGGGTGGCGTACTTGGGACATATAGTTTCTAAAGCTGGGGTGTCTGCGGATTCAACCAAGATAGAGGCAATGGAGTGGCCAATGCCTAAAAACCTGAAGGGGCTAAGGAGATTTTTAGGACTCACAGGATAATACATGAGGTTTGTGAAGGGATATACCTCTATAGCCTGGCCGTTAACAGAGCAGCTGAAGGACAATTTCAAATGAGGGGAGATAGCAACTCAGACATTTGAGCAATTGAAGAAAGACATGAATAGTGTCCCTGTGTTAGCACTACCAGATTTCAATCAACTGTTTATAGTAGAGACTAATGCATTAGGCTATGGTAGCCAAGTGTTGATTGCTAGGGTCATATTGAAATCAGTATATGAAAGTGAACTGATGGTGATTGTGTTAGAAATTCAGAAGTAGCGACCTTACCTTTTGGGGCGGCACTTTGTTGTCAGGACCGATAAGAGTAGTTTGAAGTTCTTGCTAGAACAAAGGATGGTGACAGAGGAGTATCAACGGTGGCTTTCCAAGTTGTTTGAGTATGACTTTGAGATCCAATACAAGCCCGAGTTAGAAAATAAAGCTGCATATGCTCTCTCCAAACATAGTGAAGATCCTCAAGTTATGACTATTAGTCCCCATGGTGGTGGATTGGGATGCCTTGAAGCTAGAGAGCGAGTAGGATGAAGAGCTGAGTAAAATCATAGGAGATTTATTGCAGAACAAGGATAATGATCCTGGTTATTTCGTGGTGGGTCAAAAGTTGCTTTACCAAGGATGGTTTGTGCTATTAAGGACACCACACATCCCTCACTTGCTGCAACAATTTCATGGCACAACTGTAGAGGGACATTCGGGAATGCATGAGACATACCGTTGACTGGCAACAGAACTATACTAAGTGGGCAGGCTGAAGGATGTGGAGAAGATGGTGGCCAGTTGTGATGTATGTCAAAGACGCAAATACTAGGCTATGACTCAAGGTGGTCTTTTATAGCCTTTAGCGTTACCTGAGAAGGTGTAGGAAGCGGTGACTATGGACTTCATTGAGGGATTGCTTAAGTTAGAAGGATTCATCATGATTTTAGTGGTGTTGGATAGATTAAGCAATTACGTTCATTTCATTCCCCTACGCCACCCATATACTACGGTGTCAGTGGCAACTGCTTTCATTAGAGAGGTGGTCCATTTTCATGGCATACCTGAGTCAATAGTGTATGATCAAGACAAGGTCTTTTTGAGGGACCTATTCAAGATGTAGGGGACTATCTTGAAGTGGAGTACTGCTTATCACCCTTAGACAGATGGCCATATAAAGGTTGGAAATTGCAATGTGGTTACTTATCCTCGTTTCTTTATCTCGTATACCCTAATGATGTGGGCTATATGGCTAGCCTGGACAGAGTATTGATATAACACTTCTTATTATATAACAGCCTAGATAACACCATTTAAAATCCTATATGGCCCCCTTATTTATTACATTATGGGCATGCAAACACACCAGCATCGTCAGTGGAGCAGTATTTGGGGAAAAGGGACTGGATCTTTAAAGAATTGAAGGGAGATTTTAATGTAGAACGGGGGCGGGGGTAATAAAAATTAAGGATCTAAAATTCTATCTCGAATTTCCCTTAATTAGTGGATTTGAATTTGAAATTCAAACAAAAAAAGAAGGGAGGAAAGATAAGAATTAATTATCTCCTTAATTGGGGCCTTTAATTAGGAAGGAAATCATTAGGATAAAGAGGAGAGAGGGGCCGACCAAGTGAGAGGGAAGGATGAGGTGTCTAAGTTAAATGAATGTGAATCAAGCATTAATTGGGATTTGGGACTGAGAATTAAATCTGAAATTAATTTCAAATTTGGAGGGATTGGAGGGGCTTCTTAAAATAGATTTATTAATTCGGAAAGGTTTTTGAAATTCAAATCTATTTGAATTCAATTTAAGAAGCTTTCCAAATTAACAATGGACTAATTTAGGAAAGTAATCAAAAGGCTATTTAAATTTGAAATTCAAACTTGTGGATGAAGAGGGGCCGACAGCTTCAAGGAGGGGAGGGGTTTAAGAGAGGGAAATTAATGCTTGCTTGAATTAGAGCTTTAAATTAGGAAGGATTGATTTAATTCCAACCCTATTTAAAATTCAAATGTGCATGAATTTAGGAACTTTCCTAAAATAGAGATTCTCATTTTAGGAAACAAATTCAAAATTCAAATTTATTTGAATATGAAATTAAATTGTTCCCAAAATAAGAAAGGCTCAATTGGAAGGTTTTGAATGCATGATTTGAATGGGTGGAGCCAAGGGAAGAGGGAGGAGATGTGGATTTCAGTGGGGAAGGGGACTAATGCTTAATGGAGGGGATGGGGTTGCCTGCTAGGAGGTGGTGGTGGAGTTCGGTTTAGAGAGTGGGAGGAGAGAAGAGTGAGCTTGGACGGCGGCTATGGAGGGGGTATAGCCGGTGGTCAAGGGAGAAGGAGAAAAGGAGTTCAGGGAAAGAAAGATAAAACCGTGAGCCTGGATGCTTCGTATGGCTGACGGGTAATACGTTGCCCTTCGCCATGGGTCTTATGATTCCCTCCCATAGGGATCTTACTAAAGTCCTCCCAAGGAACATAAGTATAGAACAATTTTTTTATTAAAACTCCATTCTCTAATACAAGAGCAAGGGCCTTAAAAAAACTAAAAGACAACTTTGCCCTTGGGCTTACTTAAGACAAGACTCTTAAGTAAGGGTGAAAATGAAAAATGCATAATTAACTCAAAAATATAATTAATAAACTAAGATAAAATAGAGGAGTCTCGGATGTTAATCTTCATCTCTTCCTTTGATTAATGTATACCGTCGGATATCTGCATCACATTTATTACGAGCACAAATTATGAAGAAACAGACAGATGGACGCAGGGTGGATGTGCAGTTTTAGATTGGAGACAGAGTTCATCTGAGGATCTAACCTTACAGACAGAGGACTCTAGATAGACGGAGGAATGAAAAGCTTTCCCCTCGATACTTTTGGCCATGCGAGGTTGTGGAGTGCATTGGTGCGGTCGCCTATCACTTACTATTACTACCAACTTCAGCCATTCATCCATTATTTCATGTGTCGCAGCTAAGATGAGCCAGGAGATCATATACCCTTGCCCGTACTATTGACTACACTGCCATAATATATGGAGGTAATATTAAAATCACTAGAGGTACATGGGGTGCGCCAAGGAGATAAAGGGTTCAAGTAAGTGTTGATTAAGTGGAAGAATTTACCAGAATATGAAGCGACATGGCAAGCCTACAACACTATCCAAAGGCAGTTTCCTTCTTTCCACCTTGAGGAAAATGTGATTTTTGGGGAGGGGAGCATTGATACGGTTGTGGACCCCACCTCATGTTAAGAGCTAAAATGCTCTTATTTTGTGGGTCCCAGCACCTCATTTTAGACTTATAGGAGGAAAAAGTTTAAGGAGAGATCATTGGAGGAAATGTAAGGTGCGTTTATGGTAGGATTATGGTTGGTTTTAAGCGGGAAAGTTGGTATGTGGGAGGGATTTATGTGAAGAATATTTTGAAGTAGTTTTTCTTAAGTGATTTTGTGTTCCTAATTGCTGCTAGGAAATTAGGAGAAAGCCGATTCACCTCTCGAACAATGAATCAATTATATCTTATGTTTTTTTGATTGAAGATTATCATTTTAGCTTTATTAGTGTTGTTCCTGCATACCATTGTTCTTTTCTTTTGATTTTAATAGCTATTTTTTGTTATTTGGCGCTAATTTTATTTTAGTGTCTATTTTGGGTGCTGATTTGATCTCCAAAACATATCATTATATTAGTCATGTCAGGTGATTGTTACCTTCGACAAGCTAACGTCTTCTGATCGACCGGACATGAAAGGGAGATCATTAGCTTAGCAGGAACGTCCGTCTTGACCTTCAATCAGACAATAACGCTTAACCTTGAAGCGAAGGGAAGAGAGCTAGTTACCTTCGACGAAAGAAGGAACAACTGAACTAGCATAGCGGCGTAGGGAAGAGCATAGGGAAGGCAAATCTTACCTTAATAGTGAACTTCTCTTGTGACCTTCGGTCCGATAGAAATGCCTTTGTCGAAGATTATATCTAGCGGCGAAGAAGAGAAGAGCGTAAGGAGGCGACTAAGCTTCGTGACCTAGCGGCAAAGAAGGGAAGAGTGCTCGTTAATTTAGCGAACTCATAGTAAGAATGTCATATCTTCTTATTTGAGAAGCTTCCTTCATGATGAAAAAGATAAGCGTGGAATGTATTCGTCGACCAACAATGTGTTGGAGTGAATGAAACCAAATAAAACCCTAACTAAATCCTTTATTCCATATTAAATAATTTTAAATTTCATGATTATATTAATTTAAAATTTAAAAAGTTTATAAGTATTAAAAATATTTTATAATCATATTAAATTATCCTTAAAAAATTTGCGTGCACTATTTGTGCCATGCGCCATGGCGCACACATGGCGCAAATAGTGCATGCCATTTTAAACCTATGCGCTGTGCATACATATTGCATCATATATGTATCGTGCTGCGCCGTGTGCCATGGTGCACGCTAGTTTGCGCCATTGACATGTATGGGTGTGAGATATGTAAAATATTATATATATGTATATAAATCCTTCAATTATTATTTTTTTGTTGGGCTAACCAAAGATCTTTGGTCGTTTAAGTAGTCATTTTGATCTAATCAAACCTTGGTATCTTTTCATGTATACCATGCAAAAACTAGTACATACCAAAATATTTAGAAATTAATTAGGATTTGGAATAATTTTAGTAAATTACCATTTTTCAGTGGAATGCTAGTAGATTAATGGGGTTTGTGGAACCCTTGTAATTTACCAAAGCATGAGTAAAATTAGTAGTAATCTATGGAGCTTTGGTAAAATTTCCCAGAGTTGATGCTATCCAAGTAATCTTGCAAGGTTTGAAAATCATTAGAGCTTTCCATTGTCACTGTTCTTAAAAGTTGAAAAGTTAATGGCTTCTTAATTAAAGTTGAAAATTATTTCTCAAACTATCGTTATTGCACTAATTTCTCTATATGCTAATTGATTTTTCAGAGATAAAAAAGAAAGTTCTAAGCACATGCTAGGTTAGAAATTTCATCACTCATTTGTGCTGTCTCAATACTTAGTTTATTAAATATCACGCTTCATTGGAATATAATTTGGAGCATGCATTTTTTACTTTATCTTGTCAGTCCAAATTTTTTTAAAATATTTGTACTGGCCAAATCAAAGGTAATAATTTTTTCTTAATATTCATGAAGACAATGAAAGATGCTTATATAACATCAATATTTTCTTTTTCATAGTTGCATTATTAAATACATAATATGTTATAGTAAATTTAATAAAATATTTTTTGAATGTTGATAATGAATCAATCTAGGTCATTCTTCCAAATGGGTTTATTGTTGTGCCACAATTATCATATATGATGGAGAGAAAGTGGTGTCTTTGTCATTGGGAGGTTAAAGTTTGAAAGATAAATTTTCCATGAGGATGTTGCTTTGAGAAAGGATGGATTTAAGGGGATGAAGAATAGATGGTAAGGAGTTACTCATGAGATTGCTTTATTGAGGGTAATGGTTGAATTGAGAAGGGCTGTAGGAGTCTTTGGGTGCCATTTAGATTGTATGAGTCTCGATGTGGTGTTTAACACAACATTAACAGTTCTATGCAGCAATGTGTATTTTTGTGCTGAGAAGCACCTCAAGTACTGTCACAATATTTATAGATTTGGAGTTTTGTTGTACAACAATAAAAACATCAAGTCTTCACTATATTGGGTCGGTTACATCAATCTTTTTGTTGTGCAAGATAAAATTCTCAAATTTGTAGGTGCAAAATAAAATTCTTAGATTTGTAGGTGTATTAATGCTCTTTATTGTTGGGGAAAAGCATGCACCTGAGAACAATGACAACCATGAAAATGTAAAAAACAATATACAAGGAGAATACTTAGAAAAAAAGAGAGAGTTTATGATAAAATAAATCTTCAATTAAGCAAGATATCAATTAATTATGTAATCAAATGATGAAGATTTTTGACCTTCTTAACTTCATGAAATTATGCAGTGATATGTATTTTAAATTTTTAATTAAAGTTATGAAAATCAGATTGGACATAGAAACAGGAGAACGAGAGATTCAAGGCTTAATTGTTTAAATTGGGCTGAACCCGAAGATGTAAAAAATATTAAATTTTTTTAAATAATGTTAAAATGTTATAATGATGATGTAATAATTATATGATAATATAATATTATGACTAAAAAATAAACATAATTCATTCACATTATCTTCTATAATTTTAAATTTAAATAACTTCAGTCTATAAATTTGTTTTAAATCTAAATTGAGTTTATATATATAAGCATATAATTTAAAATAAATTATTATTAATTTATGTTACATAGTATATAAAAATTATATGACAAATTCACATTATAAAATACATATATAAATCATTCATGTGTATGATTAAAATTAAATGTATAAAATTTAATTATTTATAATGTATAATTAAATATATAAAAAATTAAATAGATAAAGAAATATTATTCTGAACTAAAAAAATAAGTATTATTCATATTATTAAAATTAATCAAAATTTTTTTTTAAAAAATAGTTTATGTGTTATAAATATGAGAATTTCAACTTAGTTATTTAGTTTCACATTTCTTGGAAAGTTTTCTTTGTATGGTTTATATAGGTTTTTTGCTTTGTACATCTGAAGAATTTGTATGGAGTGGTGTGGCTATGTGAGAATTCTTCGTTAATGCTTTTAGTAAATGATAATTATGTGTATTTAATGCTCATCTAAAAATTAGAATATATTATATTTAAATTAATTTTTAAGTTTAATATTATATTTTATACTTGGTTTATTAAATTAATTTATTTAATTATTTAAATATAAAAAGCACTTGGACTGGTCAGTTTAAAAAAATTGGGAATTGTTCAACAGTTCATCAGTTGAACCGACGAATCTAGTCGATTCAATTCGGTTTGATGCAATGTTTAAAATTGCGTATTCGGGTATTCAGGCGTTTTTCATTCGTGAGGCTAGGCGTAAGCCTCAAGGCGTTTTGAGGCGTAAGCCCCAAAATCAAAAGATTGTGTAAACATAAAATGATAAATTTTTTATATACTAATGAGTGAATAATATAAAACATAAAAAGCATAAGATATGAAGTGAAATCAAAATATCCCAATAATAAGACAACATGAAATATAGTTCAACTCAAAATTCTCTTTCCCAAATCCCAGTATTATTTTCATTAACATATAATTCCAATTTCCAAAAATAAATAGCAATGATATATCATATAAGAACTTATAAGTCATCAGCACTGTCATCACTAAGGGGTTCTTCATTTGAATCATCATTATGATGAACTGCTCTCTCCCCTTCCTCCTCTCCTATAGAGTCTAATGTCGGCATTTACTTCAAGATTTATGTAAGTTTTAATATATATAGCGTGAGGTGTAAGTCTCATGCCAGTGAGGTGAGGCGCGCCGCGGGTCTCAATCAAGTTGAGGTGCAAGCCTCATAAAAAAAACTCGAGCCGTAAGCATTGAGGCATTTTTTACTAGAATTGCGCAAAGGCGAGCCTCATATTGCGCAATTTTAAACCATGGTTTGATGTAAAGCCATTATTTAAAATTGATAAGATTGGTCATTTGACCTGTTTACGGTTGAACCGGTCGAATCGGCTAGTCTTGTCTGATTTTTAGAACCATAATTTTAATGTTTATAAATAAGGAGTGAGTTGCATTAGAAAATTGTATCAGTTTGCATCATGTATTAAGGTTGCTCGATGGTAATGTAAAATGAGGTTTGGTGGCTTCTTTTTTATGAAGACTTAGGTGACCCTTCTATCAAAAAAATATTGCATCTCTTTTATGTTATTGATTTTCTTTGGGCATTAACATTTCTTCCTTTGCTATCTTTATGTTGTACTTGGTAGCTCTTTTTCATCTCTATCATTTGATATCAAAGCTAAAAGCATGAACATTTATTGTATGTTAAGAAAAATTTGGTTACTTCTCCTCTCATTGTGATATTTGTTTTCATTATTAGTTGTATTTTGAAAATCTCCTCTTATATATATTTTCTCCTCAAAGATTTAAAATTTTTTTTGTTAACAATTCTACTAGAAATTAAGGGTTTGATGGTCATCTTGTTTTGATTCTTTTGTGAGTTTCACCCTTTTTAAAATATTGCTTGAAAAGTGAATTTGTGTTTATTGTAAAGTGTTTAGAGTTCCCTTGGCTTTTCATAAATATTCTCTATTTTCTTTCCTTTCAATCTACAAGAAGTTGAGGGTTTGGTAGTTACCCAATCTTGATTTTTTTGGTGAGTGTAACCCTCAGAAATTTAATTGAAGTTAATAATTTGATTTCCGTATGTTGAGTTAATGATAGTTTTCTTTAAGAGTAAAAGCTCAAAAATAATCCCAAGACTATTGATAAATGTTTAATTTAGTCACAGAGTTTTGCATTGCCCTATTTAGTTCCTCTATTATTAGAAATTGAGTCAATTTATTCCAACAACAACAACAACATCAAGCCTTTATCCCACTACGTGGGGTCGGCTACATGAATCCTTTTTCTCCATTGTGACCTATTAAAAGTCAAATTCTCGTTTAAATCTAATAAAGAAAGGTCATTCCTAATATTTTCTAACCAAGTCTTTTTAGGTCTACCCCTACCTTTCTTAACATAAGTCAAATCTAATACCTCTACTCTCCTAACCGGGTCATCGGAAGGCCGCCGTTTTATGTGACCAAACCATTTAAGGCGACGCTCTCTAATCTTATCTTCTATTGGAGCTACTCCAACCTTTTCACGTATATGCTCATTTCGTATCCTATCTCTAAGGGTAAGGCCACTCATCCACCTGAGCATCCTCATCTCTGCCACACTTAACTTAGTATTATGCTTCTCTTTTAATGGCCAACATTCGGCACCATAAAGCATTGCAGGCCTCACTACCATCTTATAGAATTTTCCCTTAAGTTTGAGGGGTACATTTCTATCACATAACAAGCCCGATGCATTCCTCCACTTCAACCATCCAACTTTAATTCTGCTGATAATATCCCCATCTGTTTCACCATCACTCTGAACAATAGATCCAAGATATCTAAAACGTGTACTCTTATTAATGACTTGATCGCCCAAAGTCACAATCCCCTCACTAGGTCTATTACTACTAAAATTACACTCCATATATTCCGTTTTAGATCTACTCAAGCGAAAACCTTTAGACTCTAAGGTTGACCTCCATAATTCAAGTTTACCTTCAACTCCCTCTCTAGTCTTATCAACAAGAAGAATATCATCAGCAAAAATCATACACCAAGGTACATCCTCTTGCAAATGTCTAGTGAGAACATCCATGACTAAAGCAAAAAGATATGGGCTTAAGGCTGATCCTTGATGTAACCCAACCGAAATAGGGAAATCCTTAGTCAATCCACCTTGTGTTTGAACACAAGTAATAGCTCCTGCATACATATCTTTAATGATTTGAATATAAGCATTATTGACTCCTTTCTTTTCAAGAACTCTCCATAGCACCTCTCTTGGAACTTTATCATATGCTTTTTCTAAATCAATAAATATCATATGTAGATCCTCCTTATTTTCTCTATATTTCTCCATCAAACCTCTTAATAAATGTATGGCTTCCATAGTCGACCTACCCGGCATGAATCCAAATTGATTATGAGAAACATTAGTATCACGCCGCAACCTATGCTCCATAACTCGCTCCCAAAGTTTTAAAGTATGACACATTAACTTAATACCTCTATAATTCGCACAATCTTGTGCATGACCTTTATTCTTAAAAATAGGAATTAAGACGCTCATTCTCCACTCATCTGGCATCTTTTTAGTCTTCAAAATAGTATTAAAAAGTTTAGTAAGCCATGAAATTCCTTCATCTCCTAAGCATTTCCACACCTCTATTGGAATATCATCAGGTCCAACAGCTTTTCCACCCTTCATTTTCTTTAAAGCATCTCTAACTTCAGTTTTACTAATACGCCGATAAAAACAGAAATCTTTATTTTCATTTAGGGTGCGAAGGTCATTATAATCAATCTTATATTCACAATCTTCATTAAAAAGTTTAGCAAAATATCTCATCCATCTTTGTTGAATATCATCTTCTAAGAAAAGTATTTTTTGATCTTCATCTTTAATACACTTCATTTGAACTAAATCCTTACTACTCCTATCTCTTTGTTTGGCTAACTTATACATATATCTTTCTCCCTCTTTAGTATCAAATCTATTATATAAATCACTAAAAGCTACTGTCTTTGCATCGCATATTGCTTTCTTAGCATCCTTACGAGCCATTTTATATATTTCCCAATTATCAGAATTTTTAAAATTAAACCAATTTTTATAACAAAGCTTCTAATTTTTAATCTTTTCTTGCACATTTGGATTCCACCACCAACTACTTTTACTATTAGGAGCTTTTCCCTTTGATACTCCAAGGATATCTTTTGCAATATTTTTAATATCACTAGCCACTTTTTCCCACATCACACTAGTCAGTTTATTCCAAGAACCTAAAATTAAAGTTAACTCCAAATTTAAATATGAAGGGTATTTTAGATATTATAAGTGAATATAAAATTATATTGCTTACATTGTTCTATTTTATCAGTTAATAAATTATAATATATATTTTATCTAGTATATAATAAGAATGAATGAATAGAAAAAAAATTTATATTTTTAAAGCAAAATCTAATATTGCTCTTCTTTATCATATTTTAATATAAAATAAAATTTATTTTAATAATTTTAAATATATTACATAATCTATAAAATTATTAAAATATGGTAAAAAAGAGCAATGCTAGATTTTACTTAAAAAAATAAAATTTATCAACTGTTTATTCATCATTATCAGGGGTGTAAATGAGTCGAGTCGAGTTTAGGCCCTTATCGAGCTCGGCTTATCAGTTGGAAAACGAGCTCAAACTTGAGCTCGTCTCACTATAAACGAGTTGGAGCTGGCTCATGAGCCATTGGCGGGAATTTTAAAATTTAGGCTGAATTTTTAAAAATTAGGCGAGATTTTTAAAACAATATTTTTAAAACTTAGTCAACATTTTAAAAAAAGAAGATGAAATGTTTAACATTTAAATAAAACTTAAGAATTTTTATTAATATTTAAATTTAATAAATAAAATAAAATTATTCTAAAAATATTAATATTTATTTGAGTTGGCTCGCGAGCTCACGAGCCAAGCCGGCTCAAGCTCGAACTTGAGCTCATTTACTAAATGAGCTCAAATTCGAGCTCTAACTTGACTCGTGAGCTCGATAAATTGGGCTTGCGAGCTTATAAACGAGTCGAGCTCGAGTTGGCTCGCGAGCTGGTTCGACTCACTTACACCCCTAGTTATTATTATGTAATAGATTAATTATATATTTTAATTTATTAAATGATAAAATAAAGCAATATAATCGCATATTTTCTTAACACCTACAATACCCTTTATATTTAACTTTTGAGTTAACTTTAACTCTTATTTTAGGCTTTGATACTAAATTGACTCAATTTCTAATAGTCGAGGGACTAAAATGAGATAATGCAAAACTATAGGATTAATATGGATATTTATTAATATTCAGGGGACTATTTTGAGCTCTTACTATTTTATTTAAAATTATTTTAGTTTGCTTTTTCTTCCTTTGTTATTGTACGGTGTTTCATCTACTTTTTGTTTTTTTCTTTCTTTGTCATTAAGTAATATTATTTTTAACTTGGGTTAAACATTTTTAAATCTACAAAGTAGAGTTAGAAGGACAGGATGATGGAGAACACGAAGACCATGGTAGAAATCTTATTTTTTAATGTTAAAATTTTATTTTATTTTTATTATGTTAAGCTTTTGAAGTACCTTATAAGTAGAGTTTGTTATCTTCATCATGAAGATGCAAACATGGAGATAATTCATTCGCCATCATCACCGTCATCCAATTATGAAAGATTTCATAATTTGAAATTGGAAATAATTGATGATTTTCATCTTCAATAAAGGGCAGGAATAGTCAAGGAGATTATCAATCATCATGAATTCTATAAAGGACTTGGTCAAAATCTATATGTTAGGAAACCTGCATAGATGCCCTTATCCTCTTTGTCAACCTCCAATTAAAATCCTAATGCATGGAAGAAAAGTTTTGAATGCTTCATAATTAAGGATCTCTTCAATTTAGCAAGATGCCTATCAGTTATGCAATGTAATCTTTAAAATTTTGGGCATTCCTTTTACCTCTATGAAATTGTGTATTTTAATGCTTATATATAAGGATCAATTTATATTAGATAGTCATGTTAAGTTGAAAACATATGAGATGTTGCTTACATGAAATGAAAGTTGCAATTTGGAGTTGTGGTGGGTTCCTCCTAGGATTCTTTGGTGAATTCTTTAAAAATATTAATTATCTCTTTTTGTATTCTTTGGTGAGTTCTTAGGTATAATATTGTTATCTTTTTATTTTGTGTCATGTTCTTTTATTCATGTCATGGGTAGCCCAAATTTATATCCTCTATCATTTGATATCATAGATAAAAGCCTGATCATCTATTGCATGTTATATAAATTTAGGTGAATTCTCCTCTCATTTTAACATTTATTGATATAATTAGCTATGGTTTTAAATTCCCCGTATGACTTTTTTCTCTTCACAAACTTTCAAAATTTATCTTACATCAATCCCACAAGTTAAGGTCTTGGTGGATATCTTGTATTTATATTTTAATGAGTTTCAAATCTTTTTGGAATATTGTAATGAGAGTACCTTCAGAGAATACCTTCTGTGAGTGCCTTTAGTGGGTTTCTCCTACGAGTGAGTCTTTTGACTAAGTCACTGGTTAAATTGGTGAAGTTGTTGTTAGGTGGATGAGTGTATCCTACCTACTAGGTGTATAATCCTTTGTTCTATGTGAGTTCTCTTGTGGTGAGTTCATCAATTAGGCAAGTTTGATTGAGACGGATGCCTGAATTAGGAGAGTTCTTCTAAGTGAGTTCCTCTAAGTTGGATCCTCCCTGGTTGGGGCAAGTAGGCTAAGGGGGAACCCCTTATGGCCAGGGTGATTGCCCTATTCGATTAAGCTCTTCTAGGATGAGTTTGCTTAATCTCCTTTGATTTCTCAGCGATCCTGTCCAATTGTCGTGACTCACTAAGATCTTTGCTTTGAGATATACAATTCTCATCATCCAATTATGAATATATGATTTGAAAATTATTATGTTGTCATTGTCATCATTATCATAAATGAAGTTGTTTAGTATCATCATCATCATGTAAATTTGAAAAAAATCCAAATTTTAATTTCATCATATAAATATAAAAATAAATATTGTTCCTTCTATGAAAAAAAATGTCAACATCATCTTCAAGTAAGGTGAAGCACTTGGAGAGGAATTTAGTCATCACGGAAGCAATAATATGGAACTATTCACCTTTCATATGAGCATGGCTAAATTTTACATATTTGGAAGCATGGTTGGACATCCAAAACTCTCTTTGTACCATCCATTAAGGCTCTAATACTATGAAGTTTTGAATATTTTACAATCAACGATGTATTTAATTAAGCAATATAGCAATTAATTATACAAACAAATTATGAAGATTTTGAAACTTCCTTTTATCTCCATTAAATCATGTAGTTTTTTTTTTAATGAAATCATGTAGTAATGCTTATAACTAAGGAGTGAGTTATACCGGAAAAAATCATATTGGGTTGAAACATATATTAGTATTGCTTGATGGTAATGTAAAGTGAAGCTTGGTGGCTTCATCCATGCAGATCGGTTAGTTTTCCATCTAAAAATATGTCTCTTTTATGCCACTGGTTTTCATTGAATAATAACTTCTCCTCTTGTTATCTTTATACTGTTATAAGTAATCGCACTTCCATATAAATTTTACTAACTATGAAGCTTGTGTACAATTTAGTGATTTATAAATAGATAGCTGATGTTAAAGAGAAATAATATCAACCACAGAGAAATTTGTTGGATATAACTCTACAAGATGAATTAACATTCTCTTATCTTAAGAAGAGAATATATCACTCAGATTTAGACATATCACACAAAGAAGTAACTCGGTACTAGTTTCGAAAATCGATTATTCAGTTTCTGTAGTTGCATATCAATAACAACATAGAATAAATCATCTCGATAATGATAAAAATTTGTTAATTCTGTACTTTTTCGTATTTCGAGTCTTTAATTTAGAATCTATATTGGGAATTTCAATTTCAAAAATATTACAAAATCATGACACTTTTTTCAAGTAAAGGCATCCATCAATTTTTTCTTATTATCTGCAATCGTTACTTTGACACTTGTACCAATTTCATTGCATTTATAATATCTTGATCCTTTTTTTGTAAGGCTTGTGATAATTCATTTGTAATCTCTAAAATATCAATCATTAAATGCAGGGTCCAGACAAAGTCAAATGATTCCTTGGCATGTATTAAAATGCCAGCTTCTACTAATTGTTGATTATGTATCCCCTCTTCCTTAACAATTACAAACACATCGAGTATAAAAACATAGATTTTGGTTAGACTTATTAATGTTTGAAAATGTGAACTCCAACGGGTGTCACCAGCACGATGCAAATTTGTTTCTTGGTTCAAACCGCGACCACTATTTAAATCTCCATAACTTAAATAAAAAACTATCTTATCACATTGAATTACTTTTAGGATATCATTTTTCTTTCATGAAGTTCCAACAGTATTGATAATTTTTGAAGTGATCTCAAATAAATATTTTATTTGCCCATGATTTTTCGCAATAGACATTAAGCATAATTGGACTTGATGAGCAAAACAATGAATGTAGAAAGCCTGTGAATTATCTTTCAGAATGAGTGCTTTCAAACCATTAAACTCACCCCGCATATTAGATGTTTTATCATAACATTGACCCCGTATTCTATGTATACTTAATGAATATTTTGTTAGAAAAGTTTCAATTGATGTCTTGAATGCAATTGCATTTATTGAAGATACATGACTAATACCAATGAACCTCTTTATTACCTGACCTAATTTGTCTACGTATCTCACTGCAACAATTAATTGTTCTTTTATATACATATCATTTGACTCATCAACTAGAATGGTGAAATAATAATTAATAATATCATTATTGATTACAGCCAAGGTCTCAGCAGCTATAGAACTACAATTTTTTTTTTGACTTTTGGTGCAATCAATTTAGCTTAACACTTGCATTTTCAAATGTAACCTTTTTTATTTCTTCATTTTGATTAGCAAGAAATTGAAATAGTTCTATATAATTCTCTTGGTTGTTCGAGCTAGATGAATCATCATGCCCACAAAACGATATCCTTTGGCGAATAAGAAAAAGAACACAATCAACAGCTACAGTTAACATGATGCGATATTCTTTTTTATTCTTATTTTTCTTGTTCAGCCATAAAGTATGAATACTCTGTTCTTGAAGCTTCATTAAAGCCTCATATTTTTATCTTGTCTTATTGTGTGTACTGCTGTGTTGTCCGACTTGACCAAAAAGCTTCTTTTTTTTCAGTTTTTGAATCTCTCACCCACAAATGTGTCTCCAGCGCCTTGGCAAATACTAACTTGCTCTTGAGGCTTAAATAAGTAGCAATAAAGACAAAATGCAACATCTTTTTTTACACTTTATTCTATCTAATCAGAAAATTCTTCAAACCATTTTGAGTTAAATCTACATACAATATTTCCTATCATTGTTTGAGGGAAACAATGATTTTTTAAATGATTTTTTAGTTGATACGGACCCTTTAACAAATAAGGTTTACGAACTTTATCTCGCTCATTTACATCATAACTCCAGATTGATAGTTTAAGATCAGGGTTAGCAGGGAGATTGTTAATATCAATCTCGACACATTCTTTTCGCTTCAAAAATTATTTAATTTCTCAAAAGCCTAATATGAGAAGTGAAATAAACATCAAGGATATTATTATAATGTCTGGATTTCATCTAAGAAGTTTGCACTGTTCATTCCTAGTCAAAATGAATCTATAGAGAATTTTTTTTTGAAGACATATCAAAATATTAATCAAATATGGATCAGTAAATTTTTAGAAGACTTATAAAAACTATTAACATTAGAAAAAAAGAGCAAGCACAAGGTGGGTGCATGTAGCAAGTTGTCACAAGTGAAGCTAAAGGCAGGAGAAGGTAGAGGGGAGGTGAGATCAATCAAAGAGAGGGGAGCATTGGCTAATATTAGACTAAACCTGCTCTAAATCATGTTAGAAGGAAAATGTCTTTATGTTATATCTTATTCACTAGAGAAATGTTCTAGTTATAATGAATATAAGATTCTAAGAAACACCCAAATAAACAAACACACTCACCAAATAAATAAAACTTCCTAATATGATATTTTACTACACTAATAGTGACAAATTACTAAATCATACAAACAAAAACAAGCACTAGTACTGTCGATGTAAGAGAACAAACCAGAAATATAAAAATAACTCCACAAAATCAAACACAAACACAATGCAATGCAATACAATACATAGGCATGATTTGCATTAAAATCGTCGGGCCAACCAAAGCACAATTAAAAAAAGCAAATATTGTAGTTCAAGGAAATTACTGGTTCAAAAAGAAAGGCCTCCGTAGGTGTTTAGCTGGCGAACTAAACTCGAGAAGTTGTTTTTCTTAAAGTGCTTGGGAAGAAGATCTCTCAAGAACCTCCAAAATCCCTTTACAGTGTGCAACAATATGTTCTTTTTAGAGCAACAAAGAGGGCATCGAACTAAATATAAAAGAAAAAATGTTTCGCATCACTTGATTAGTAGCAACAAATAGGGCATCAAACTAAAGATAAGCAAGATTTAAGACTTGAAGTTACCTTCAATAGCAGACGAGCGCCTAAGCTATGAGAGAATGCGCCTGTCAGCCTGTGAAGAAGATTCGGACATTGCAAATTGAGAACGACTGGCCGGATGCCGGAAGAAGAGGGCCACGGAACGCACCACACGTCTGTGTAGTCTATGCTAGTGAATTGATCTTGTACATTTTACCAAATGCTTAGCCAATTAGCCTTGCCCATCATGGGAGGATCCTAGCTTTGGTCAGAGTGAGAAAAATACCCACCCTAAAAAAAGAATATTAGAAAGGTTATTTTCGGTATCCCCCCCCCCCTCGCCCCCTCTCAAAAAAGTTTTTTTGCCCTAATTTTATTAAACCTGCCCATCAGCCTTCTATGTAGCCCCCCACATCCCTTTCGCGAAATATCCTCTTCGAAGCCCTCCTCTTTGTAGTAGACATCCCTCTCTCAGTCGACACTCGCCCAGTTGATGCCCTCACGTGTCGAGATTGATATTAATAATCTCCTTGCTAACCCTGATCTTAGATCATCAATCTGGAGTTGTGATGTAAATGAGCGTGATAAAGTTCGTAAAGCTTATTTGTTGAAGGGCCCACATCAATAAAAAAATTAACAATGATAGAAAATATTGCACGTAGATTTAACTCAAAATGGTTTGAGTAATTTCCTGATTGAATAGAATACATTATAAAAAAAGATGCTGCATTTTGTATTTATTATTACTTATTTAAGCCTCTAGAGCAAGTTAGTACTTTCCAAGACAGTGACACATTTAGGTGTGAGGGATTCAAGAACTGGAAAAGAAAAGAAGCTTTTAGGTCATGTCGGAGAACACAACAGTGCACACAACAAGACAACGCAGAAATGTGAGGCTTTAATGAATCTTTATGAGCAGGGTATTCCTGCTCTATGGTTGAGCAAGGAAGATAAGAATAAAAACGAATATTGCATCATGTTGACTGTAGATGTTGATTGTGCTCGTTTTCTTATTTGCCAACGACTATCGTTTCTTGGGCATGATGATTCACCCAGCTCGAACAACTAAGAAAATTATATAGAACTGTTTCAGTTTCTTGCTAATCACAATGAAGAAGTCAAAAAAAAGTTATATTTAAAAATATAAGTGTTAAGCTAAAATTGATTGCACCAAAAGTCCAAAAGGAGATTTGTAGTTCTATGACTGCTGAGACCTTAGCTGTGATCATGAATGATATTGCTAATTCTTATTTCACCATTCTAATTGATGAGTCAAGCGATATGTTTATAAAGAACAATTAATTGTTGCAGTGAGATACGTTGACAAATTGAGCCAGATAATAGACAGGTTCATTGGTATTATTCATGTATCTTCAATAAACACAGTTGTATTCAAGAAATCAGTTGAAGCTTTTCTAGCAAAATATTCATTAAGTATATATAGAATATGGGGTCAAGGTCACGATGGAGCATCTAGTATGCGGGGTGAGTTTAATGGTTTGAAAGCACTTATTCTGAAAGATAATCCACAAGTTTTCTATATTCATTATTTTGCTTATCAACTCCAATTATGCTTAATGTCTATTGCAAAAAATCATTGACAAATAAAACATTTATTTCAGATCACTTTAAGAATTGTCAATATTGTTGGAGCTTCATGCTAGAGAAATAATACTCTAAAAGCTATTCAGCGTGATAAGATAGTTTTTATTTAAGTTGAGATTTAAATAGTGATCATGATTTGAACCAAGAAATAAATTTGCATAGTGCTTGTGACACCTATTGAAGTTCACATTTTTAAATATTAATCAGTATAACTAAAATATATGCTTCTGTACTCGAAGTGCTTGAAATTGTCAAGAAAGACGGGATACATGATCAACAATCAGTGGAAGTTGGCATTTTAATACATACGATGGAATCATTTGACTTTGTCTTGGCACTGCATTTAATAATTGATATTTTAGGGATTATAAATGAATTATCACAAGCCTTACAAAGAAAGGATCAAAATATTATAAATGCAATGAAATTGGTACAAGTGTTAAAATAATGATTGCAGATGATAAGGGAAAATGGATGGGTGACTTTATTTGAATAAGTATAACGATTTTGTAAATTTTTTGAAATTGGAGTTCCCAATATGGATTTTAAATTCAAAGCTCGTGAACGGTTAGTACGAAAAAGTGCAGAATTAATAAATTTTCATCATTATCAAGTTGATTTATTCTATTTTTTTTTAAGTTGATTTATTCTATATTGTTATTGATATGCTATTACAGGAACTGAATAATTGATTTTCTGAAGCTAGTATATGGTTACTTCTTTGTATGACATATTTAAATCCGAGTGATATGTTCTCTTCTTATGATAAGGGAAAGTTAATTCATCTTGCAGAATTATATCCATCAGATTTCTCTGTGGTTGATATTATATCTCTTGAACATCATCTACATAATATTATTGATATGTGCACGAGCGATGAGCTTACATCATTGACTAGCATTATTCATCTTGCAAAATAGATGATAAAAGACAAAAAAAATATTGTGTATCTCCTGGTTTATAGACTTATTATTTTGACACTGACTTTGTCAGTTGCTACTGCTACAGTAGAGATAATATTTTATGCAATGAAAATTATTAAGCATCGGTTGCGTAGCAAAATGGGTGATGCTTTGCTCAATGACTGTCTAGTGCCTTCTATTAAGAAAGAAATATTTGATTTTGTTCCGAATGAAATAATTATGTAACATTATCAGAAAATATGAAGCAGAATATAAATTTTATAATTATCTTTTTTTATTTCATAAATTATAATGAATTACAAGACTTTGTATTTATTTTTTTATATATTGAGTTTGCCCACCCTGAAAAAACAATCTGGATCCGCCATTGTTGCCCATGTATTTCAATTATTTTTTTTCCATGTATTTCAATTATGTTTCATTCTATCATCCTTTTTCTCGTTCAGATCATGCTGTTCATTTGAGATATTGTCTTGTTTGCTAACATTGCCTGCTCTACTGTTTTATTCATTATTGATGTTTTAACATGAGATGATGCGCTTTTAGAGTGCCTGTCATTCCTGATTTGTTTCCTTTTCTATTCTCTCAGATCCCCACTTTATTATTTATTTTATTTTGTTTTATTTTGTTTTATTTTGCATAATACAGCACTTTCTAACCAGTAGCATTGTGGGCTTATCGCATTTTAAACAACGGCCAAGCAGGCAGGAATTCCTACCTGCCTGTTGACCCAAAGGCTTAAATATTTATCTGTTTCCCTTGCTTGAAACTTCCCTTAAAAAATGGAAACATACATTCTGTCTTCAGTCAAGTCTGATGAATATTCATATATCTTGATGACTTGATCTCTTTGAGCTATGCCTTGTGTTGTTCCATTGGGGCCTGGTGCTGGTGTGTTCTAAACTCTCACTAAACCCTTGTCATAGTTTTCTGGCATCTTTCTGTATCAAAAATTGACTGAAAAAATTTTCAAATCAGTTTTTTAGTAATTTTTTTAATAGTAAATAAATAATTGTTAAAAGATATCCCAAACGAAACCTTAATAGCCTGATTGCTAGCAAAAAAAAAAAAAACTCTGTTGAAAGTTTGTTTTTAGCATATATTATGAAATAACACTAAATGTCCCACGAAAAAAAAAAAAATTATAACAAATTATAGTTTGATAACAAAATTTCTGTTGGCTTTGATTACTTTTTTACAGTTGACATGATGAAGCCTGGTGCCACAGTTATCGTCCGCAATGCAAAAATTGATATGTTCAAGGGGTCAATGAGGCTGGCTGTAGACAAGTGGGGACGAGTTGAGGTCACTGAGCCTGCTAGCTTCATTGTTAAGGAGGATAACAACTTATCTTTGGTGGAGTATGAGCTAGTTAATGTGGAGGCTGAAGAGTGACGCAGTCCCTATGTTAAATAGATCTATTCTGATGGAGAACCTCTTCAAATGCCCTTTTTTTTGTTTGCTTAAATCGGTTTCTCTCTCAACAAAGTAAAATTTGAACTTGTAACCAGTTTCATATATGCAAATAGCCACTGTGCAGTAGTAGATATCTTCATCTGTCTATTAGTATTATGGTTTGTGGATGGGTTGTAAATGAATTAATTACTGATGTACGTAAAGACATTGACTCCTATATCAGAAGTTATCTAGTTTAGATGTTAGAAAATTATTTGTTAATGTTTGTGGCCTGACTAGGGTTATGCTGCAGTATTTGAGTATAACTGTTACTACATGATCACCACTCGCTTATTTTTGTTCCAACATACCTTTTTGCCTATAGGCCATGTAGGAAAAATTATTTTGTGTGGGCTCCGGATGGCATCTAGAGACTAACTAGAATGCGTCACATCACTTTTTTGTTCGGTATCGGTGTTCAGTACCATTGTGTATTGGGTGACGTACCATCTGGTGTCAGCATAGAATAATTTCTCTAGGTTTTTGAGTGTCAGTGTATTTTTGTCTCAGGGCAGATTCATCCGTTTGTTAAACACGTGGAGGGCGTGATTGATGTTTAGCATGCAACAATATGCCGACGCTCTAAAATTGTAGGCTCAAATGGTCCTGAAGGTGAGCTTGGGTTCAACTATTGACGGACGCAGCTAAATTAATAAACTTAGGTTGCTAAAAATGTCAAATGAAGGTCTAACGGCTAAAAATTAGGGTTTCTGTTGAGTTGAAGTTGAGTGAGCTTTATTTAAAATCATAATTTATTTTGGACCGAAGGCAGGTGGTTCCTCCTTGGCTTGCAGGAATCATGATCATTGTCATGTGAGGAAGCGATTGTCCTTGCGTGTAGGATTTGTTGTGGTGTCGAGTAGCTTTGCCCCTTTTGTTTGCTTGTATATGTAATAATCTACATAAAAATTTTGAAGTAATAAAATTAAGTGATTGGGCAAATGTTTGTATTTGATTATCTATATTGAATTGCATGTGCTATTAGTTTATAATATTGTGATGAGTGTTTGTATGTGTTCAAGATTGTGATAAGAAAATTTGAAATAATCTTATAATTTTTGCATTTCTTTTAATCATGGTGAGTTGGTAATTTACCTATGTACAATAAGTGTGTGATAAGAAGACCACCATATCTTGAGGTAATGATGGAAAGCATGGGAGAAATTTGGGCATTTAATCCAAATGGGAGTGGTGCTTTGATATATGTGTAATTTCGCCTTATATAATTACCCCTCGATTAGGTCTACAAACGTGCATGCTCTTCATTGCAAGCCTTCTTTCTTTGCAATCTCTTGAGCGAGTGTGTTAATAAACCTAATAGTGGTCCCTCTTGTGCAACTGCCTTCACAAATCCTATTTGCTTGTAGCTGTCAAGGGTCACCAAAAAGTTCACTTATCACATTTTCCTTGCTTATTGTTTCAGGAACTCGACATGTGATTTTTCATACCCTTGAACGTGTTTTATGAAGAGATCTACATCCAGTGTGATCACTTTATGTTGGGGTTGTGACTCCCATTATATCGAGTTCGTGGAGATACTGAATTACCATGAAATCGTCTTATATCTTGCCCTACTCGAAGGTGATTGTTATCTCTTTTATATCATTCTTGCAAGAGTAGCAGCTGCCCTGGACA
Source organism: Dendrobium nobile (assembly GCA_022539455.1). Taxonomy (NCBI): domain Eukaryota; kingdom Viridiplantae; phylum Streptophyta; class Magnoliopsida; order Asparagales; family Orchidaceae; genus Dendrobium; species Dendrobium nobile. The sequence goes on along the minus strand of CM039721.1, from coordinate 13,804,062 downwards.
CTAACCTTTTGTTACATCTTAACAATTGTGTTTAAGGAATACTTCATTCAATTTTCCTCCACAGTGATGCAGATTGGCGGCTTGGCAAATAAGGTGTGCAATCAGAAAGCCAAGTTTGTATTCGTACATAGGTTGATGGAATGATTCATGCTGATAGCCCCTAGCACTATCTTATATGAGCAAGGAAACAATCCCCATGTTGAACAAGTAACCAAAGATGATGAGCTTACTCTTCGGGGAGTCACTAATTATCCAACACCAACTCACCTATTGACTTCTCTACAACACCTTCTATAGTAAGAATTTTGAACCCACCTTGTCTTTTTTAAAAATTTGTCTTTTTTCGCTCTAATATACTTTCCTCTCCTTATAGATGGTATGTCGAACTGTAACTTCCCTATAGACCCCTACGGTGCTAAGGTATTTGGGTGAAGGCTTCCCTACATGAGAGGAGGGAGGAAGAAAGCAAGGTGAAGTAGGGCCATCTGTGGCCATCCATAAGGTGCAAGAGATGCCTAGTAAGAAGATTAGAATAGAGGTGGTTACTCTTGCTCACCCAAAGGAGTCAACCTTAAAGAATCCTATGACGAGTAAAATGATAAATACACCTTCGAAGAGGAAAGGGTGGCTTCCACCCAAGTGTTAAAGAAAACCAAGGTGCTTCCTTCGATTGTGATTGATGAGGATGACCCAAGAAGAGAACCGAGGAAGTAAGCTACCATTGGCCGTTGATTGTAGCACTAGGAAAAGAAAAACTTGTCACATCTGAAGTGGAAGCGGAAGAGGAGGAGTCAAGCTTCTCTTTTGACCCTTCTTTCTTGGAGTAAGTAGCATTCTCAGATGGTATTGTTGGCATAGTCCACCCTCTTAGAAGGTGCTATGATCAAGGGCTAGTGGTCTTCTTGAGGTCACTAGAGATAATTCAAGATAATCCTAGAGAGTGAACTCTGATTTGTAGCAATTAACTCTATGGGAAATGCTAGGCAGACTACCTTCGCATTAGCTAACAACCAAAGACGAGCTATGAGGGTAGCCTCCTTGGAGAAGGCCATGCCTCTATTTAGGGTTACATAAATGAGGAGAGGTTGGCACAAATTGTCACTAAGGACAAAGCAAATGATCTACAAGATATGTACATTGAGAAGGAGGAGGCCCTCAAGGCAGGATTGGAAAAATTCTCCTTGAAGGAAGTTGCACTCAATGTGAAGGATATTGCATAAGATAATATAGTCAAGGTGTTGGCAGAGGTCAAGGTGATGGAGTATAAATACACCACCTTTTTCAAGTCCACCCAATACAACGATATCCTTGGCCTTAAATATAAGGAGGGGATTGAGTATTGCCTAAGGAAGTTCATCTCTATTACTTTTGTTTACACGCATGCACGCACGCATCCTTAGAGATATTGTCATAAAGGGAGAGTTGGATTATATGGCTAGGTTATTGAGTATGAGAATTTTTCATAATGGTGCTTGGAAATTAGGTTTTAATGGACTTTCCCTACAATTAGTGCTGCGAGTTAGCATAAAACATTAGTATATGAATGAGTGCAGCACTTGGAAAGTGCACGAGAATAACTCTAATTTTTTTTTTCACTTTTCTCCAATTTCTCTTCTTTCTTCTTTTTATTTAGGATTTTAAGAGGTGAGCTTGTCAGATTTTTTTGGAATTCATGTATGACTTACTAGGGTATGACTTACTCAGTTGACTCGATATAGAATAGAGAAGTGACTTTGTTGAGTATATATTTTTCTTCTTATGAGGGCTTTATCCTTTTATAGATCCTTATGGTTGAGGGCCTCATCTATCCTATATGGAGTAGACCAAGTGGAAACACACATATAATCTTCAGATTTTAAGTCATAGAACAAATAGTTCAAACACTTAGCATTCAATTGTGCTAGCTCTCTATTAGAAGTAGTACAACCAGTAAATGAAATTTCAATTTTAACACCATTTACTAATCTGTAAGGTACACAATAACCTTTATTAACAAACATCCATATATGATAATTAATTGATTGTAAAAAGGTAGACATGCAAATTTTCTAAAAATCAAAAGGTATATTATAAAAAAGAGGTGGTCTAGTAAATGAATATTTTTCCACGATGTTTCTATTTCAAAAGTTAGCCATATATATAAACTAAAAAGTTTCTAAAACTTGATCTTATGAATCCTACTCTTATATCACTTAAAAGTTTGTGAGGGGTGTTAAACCCTAAAGAACTAGTCCCAAGGCTAACCGGGGGGGTGAATTAGTTATTTAAAAAATTTCTTAACGAATAAGAAAATCTTTTTAAATATTTTAAAACCAAATAATTTATGCAGAAGCAAAACTAATTTATTAATAACAGTGATCTGAGATTTTGACATAGATTAAATCATAGAAATATGCAAAAATTGAAGTGTGAAAAAATAGAAAAAACGCATCAAGATTTATAGTGGTTTGGTCAACATGACCTATGTCCACTTCTTAGAGACTCTCTCTCTAAGTATTGCACTAAATAGTAGTGACTCTCATTTTGCCGCCACAACAAAGTGGAGAAGCACTTATAAAATCTTTCTACTAACCTAGTGAGTCAGAGAATCTTGAATTCTTTTACTTCCTCCTAGAGTAGGCAGAGAACCTAAAAATCCATTTTCACTCACCAGGTGAAGGTAGAGAACTAGGGAATGCTTTTACTCCCTCCTAGAGTTGGCAAAAAACCTTAATCTAATGATGATGAAGATCTCCCTCTTCTTCGCATTCATGTTTTGGCGATCAAGTTTTTCATATTGCAGCTGGTCGTTCTACTATAGATTTTTATGGATTTAGTTTATTATCTTCGATTTTGTGGTTCTATTTTTACATTATGCTGACCTAAGGCCTTTCATCATTTAGTTTCCTTCTGATCTTTTGTCATGGCGGTGAAAGTACAAGACGCGCCAAGAAGGGGGTGAATTGAATATTTTAAAAACTTCTTTAATGAAAAGAAAACCCTTTTTATAACTTGATGCGGAAGCGAATTACGTTCATGATAAAAAAGATAAATTATTAATCTCACCAACGTAATTAATCACAATAAAAATAAATACGAAAATAGTAAAGTGCGGAAATAATAATGGAAAGATCACACCAGATTTATAGTGGTTTGGTCAAACCTTGACCTACGTCCACTCCCCGGAGTCACCCTCCAAGTATTACACTAAACCTTTAGTGATTCTCCTTTAGTCCCATAAGATAGGCGGAGAAGCCCTTACAAAATCACTTCCACCATCACCGGTGTAGCGCAGCCGGGTTTTTTGACACCAAAGAGATCTTCTTCTTCCCAAAACTTCTCTCAAGATGAACCTTGAATCTGATGGTACTGAGGTGCAAGCTCACCAGAGCAACTGTGTGAAATCTCCTTCACACTACCTTGAAATCCCCTTAAAGGATTTTCTCCCTCTCTCAAACTCCACCCTTTTCTCTCTCCCTTTCAAGTTCTCTCTTCAAGTTTTCTCCAAAAAAATGAAGCTTCAATAGATACCAAAGACTCTTATAAAATCTTCTGAGAGTGCTTAAATAGAGGGCTAAAAAAATCCTAAAAAACTCAATTCAGCCATCAAAGTTTGTCTCGTACGATCTCAAGATCGTCTAGTATGATGTATAGAAATTGACCTATTAGTACTGTACGATCACCAGTTAGTACAGTACGAACAATTCAATTACCTGTTGAGGTTGTACGATGCCCAGTTAGTATTGTACAAATAGTTCAATGAAAATGCAGTACTATGACCCGTTAGTACTGTACAAATAGTTCAATTTGCTTGTTTGTACTATACGATGTACAGTTAGTACTATATGAATATTTCAATAAAAATATAGTTCATCCATGATGAAGCATGGGATGGTCAAAATCATCTCTGTTGATCGTACAGTACGATCCAGTTCGTACAATACGATCAAAATATCAAAATTAAATAGTTTTGATTTACTAATCACAGGATTAAATTAAGTAATATTTTAAACATCGTATAGTACAATAATGTTCATATATTACGATTAGAACAACTTTTCAAATTCAAAATTTTGCCTAATTTTATGGACGATGGCCTTTCTAATTATAACAGATCGTCTAGTACGATGTTGTGTTCATACTATACGAATAGTTATATTTAAAAATATTTTTTAAGAAAATAAATATTTTAATTAATTTTTGTTACACCAGATTATACACTATGATCCAGATCATACAATACGATGTATAAAAAAATTAAAATATTTAAAATTATTTTTTGCTCCCCCTATGTGTGTGCATGATCACCAATCTAACATACATCATTATAAGACTTGACTCAAAAAATAAAAATTATAGACTCATTTATTACAACTAGTTCTATACAATCTTGAGCCTTGAATCTTTAAAGAATGGTGTATGGTGTACCTAAAATATTAGTCAACACACAAACAAATATGCACTATAAATACTAGGAGAAATAAAATATTAATTAATATTATTTGGTATCATCAAAATAATAAACTCGAATGTCTGAGTTGCATTAATCTCTCCCTTTTTTATGATGGTAAATAATATTGATTGAATTTGTAAAATAAAAATATTTTTTTCTAAACTCCCCCTGACTAAAAGAATTAAATTAAAAAAAAGGGGAAAGTATTTTTTTTTAAACTTAAATAACAGAAAAAAAAGTTAAACATAAATACAACCAACTATAATACATTCTTTCTATTTGACATTATCAAAAAGAAGAGATAAAATAACAACATAATAAAGAAACTAAAACATAAAATTATGCTTAAAATATAATAAAAATTAAACACATAAAACAAATAAACAAACACACAAAAACACATAAATAAAACACACAAACATACCTTAACATACTTATACCTCATTGTCATGCTCCTATTATGATGATTCAGAAGCTAGGTCTACCTAGGAGATTTTTTTTCTTTTTATATTTTCCCTATATTATAATCGGTTTATTCTTACTCTTTTTTGTTGCAGGAAGAGATTTTAAGTGTGGGCATTCAAACTTAAAATGTCTGGGTTTCCTACACCCAAAGTAAATAATGTTAGTGGAAATCTTAGTATTCTTTTCATTTTTACCTTTGTTCCACTTTTGTTGATGCTTTTACTTGTGCTTTAGTAGGCTTTCCAATTTTGTTGTTAAGTCATTACTTTCGTCATCTACTAAGCCACTTTTTTCTGTATATTCAATTTTTAGTACTATCATTTCACCTGCATCTAAAAGTCTTTGACCCAAACTTTTCTCATAGGTAATGAGTGAGCCAATCAAATTATCAATAGAATATTCATCCAAATTCTTCAATTCACAAATAACAACAACTTTGACATCAAACTTATCAAGTAGATAATATAGAATTTTATTGACATTTTCAAAATTTGAAATTTTTTTACCTAAAGCATGTAATGAAGTCACAATTTGAATAAACCTAGTGTTCATATTTGATATCATCTCATAAGGTTTCATACAAAATAGTTCATAATCATGCATTAAAATATTCAACCCGGATTGGTTGATTTTACTAGTGCCTTCATATATAGTGTATAATTTATCCCAAATTTCCTTGCTAGTAGTGCACATGGATACTTACATATAATCTTCAGAATTTAAAGTACAGAAAAAATAGTTTAATGATTTATCATTCAATTGAGCATTGATTTGTTCTATCATACTCCATTGATTAAAATGAATATCAATTTTAATTCCATTTATAATACGTGACGGTATAGAATAACCAGTTAAAATCATTTGCCACATTCGATAATCAATTAATTGTAAGAAAGTAGACATGTGAGTTTTCCAAAAATCAAAAGAAATATTTTTAAATAAAATTGGTCACATGATTGAATAGCCTTCCGCAATATTAAGATTTTCAAAATGAGTCATGATCGGTTTTTCAAGATTTTCTAAAACTCTATTTTTGAAAATTCTTCTAATACCAATTGAATGTATAAGATGTGCCAAGAGGGGGTGAATTGGATATTTTAAAAACTTCTTTAACAAAAAGAATACTCTTTTTATAACTTGATGTGAAAGAGAATTACATTCATGATAAAAAGATAAATTATTAATCTCACCACCATAATTAATCGTAAGAAAAATCAATGTGAAAATAATAAAGTGCAGAAATAATAATGGAAAGAACACACCAGATTTATAGTGGTTCGGTCAAATCTTGACCTACGTCCACTCCCTGAAGGCACCCTCCGAGTATTACACTAAACCTTTAGTGATTCTCCTTTGCCCCAACAGCTAGGCGGAGAAGCCTCTACAAAATCACTTCTACGTTTTTAGGTGTGGCGGAGGAGCCAGGTCTTTTGACACCAAAGAGATCTTCTTCTTCCCAAAACTTTCCTCAAGACGATCCTTTAATTCGATGGTACTGTGGTGCAAGCTCACTGGAGCAACCGTGTGAAATCTCCTTCACACTCCCTTAAAACCCCCTCCAAGGATCTTCTCTCAATCTCTCAAACTCCACCCTTTCCTCTATCCCTTTCAAGTTCTCTCTTCAAATTTTCTCTAGAAAAATAAGCTTCAATGGATGTCAAAAACTCTTATAAAGTCTTATGAGAGTGCTTAAATAGAGGGCTCAAAAAATCCTAAAAAACTCAATTCAACCATCAAAGCTCATCCCGTATGATCTCAAGATGATGGTGCGATGTGTAGAAATTGACCTATTAGTACTGTAAGATCACCAGTTAGTACTGCATGAACAGTTCAATTACCTGTTCGTACTATATGATGTCAAGTTAGTATTGTACGAATAATTCAATGAAAATGCAATACAATCACCAGTTAGTACTGTATGAATACTTTAATTTGTCTCTTCATACTGTACGATGTACAGTTAGTACTGTACGAACAGTTCAATAAAAATGTAGTTCGGTCAAGATGAAGCATGGGATGGCCAAAATCATCTTTGTTGATCGTACAGTACAATCCAGTTCATATAATACAATCAAAATATCAAAATTAAGTCATTTTTATTTACTAATCACAGGATTAAATTATGTAATATTTTAAACATCATACATTACGATAATATTCATATAGTACAATTAGAACAACTTTTCAAATTTAAATTTTTACCTAATTTAATGGACGGCGGGCTTTCTAATTAATAACAGATCGTCCAGTACGATGTTGTGTTCTACTGTACAATTAGTTATATTTAAATTTTTTTTAGGAAAATAAAATATTTTACTTAATTTCTATTACACTAGATTATAAAGTATGATCCATATCGTACAGTATGATGTACAAAAAAATTAAAATATTTAAAATTATTTTTTACTCCCCCTGTGTGTGTGCACGGTCACCAATCTAACATACATCATTATAAGACTTGACTAAAGAAATAAAAATTATAGACTCATTTAATACAACTAATTCTATGTAATCTTGAGTCTTGAATCTTTAAAAAATGGTGCATGGTGTACCTGAAATATTAGTCAACACACAAATAAATATGCACTACAAATACTAGGAGAAATAAAAGATTAATCAATATTATTTTTATCATCAAAATTATAAACTCGAAAGCCTGAGTTGTAATAAGTGGCTGGTTTGTCTTCATCTAAACCCTCTCGTTGGGGTAATCCACCTTCAATTTTGATATTTAGCAATAAAGGATTTTTTGGTGGTTCTGGTAATGACTCTAACACTAAATCTCGCTCTTTTCATGATGTTCTCATGGGTGAAGCTCCATTGAAAGATATTTACTTTTTTATTACTAAGTCTTCGGTTAAAGGTGTTCCTCCTTTATTTATTTCTGAAGATGATATTGTGAAACTTGCTTCTCCCTATCAATATACGTTGGTAGAGAAGTTTTCCTTATGGCGGCCTAATCTTGACTCGATCAGGTCTTTCTTTGGCAACCTCAATCATCTTGTTTTTTTTTTCTATTAGATTACTAGATGCTTGGCATGTAGCTATTCAACTGTCTAATAATTTGGATTATAGCCATATTTTTGCGAGACAATGTTATTACATTAACAACTATCAAATGAGATTTTTGAAATGGACTCCTTATATTGATATTAAAGAGGAGTCACCTATTGTTCCTATTTATACCTCTTTCCCAAATTTGAGATTGCATTTATTCAATATGCATATTCTTCACGCTTTGGAATCCATATTTAGAAGACCTTTTCAATCTGACCTAGCCACTGCTACAAGATCTTAACCTTCTGTTGTGAGAATTTAGGTGGGATTAGACATTACCGAAAAGCACCCATGTGAGGTATTGCTCGGATCAAAAATATCAGGTTATTTGTAAAAGGTTGATTTTAAAAACATACCATATTTTTGTTCTCATTGCAAAGTTCATGGACATTCATTAAATGAATGTTTTGTGGCTCACCCTAATTTAAAAAAAAGGGTTCAAAGAGGGAAAAAATGTGGATCATTTTGATAAAAATGATTGTATTGAAAATGAGGTTCATATCCCTTTAGAAATGAATAATGATAATATCGCTGATCAAGACAACAATGTTACTATACGTACATATATTCCTAATATTGACGAGGAAGCTAATGATGAAAATCATTCTTTAAAGGAATCTAATGTTGTGTCCCAAAAGGATAGATTGGTTGATCAAAACAATCAAGAGGAACCTACGGTTTCTAGAAGATCGCCTTTGAAGGAATTAGTCCAAAATGAAAATGAAGATAATGATCCACCCAATGTTTGTGTTAGTGGAGAAGTCATGCATAAATAATGTATTTTAAATGTTAGTAATGGTTAACAATTTGAGAATGAGGAAGGTGATGCGGAGGAGTATAGGGAGGAAGGAGAGCTTGTTCTTAATAAGGATGTGTCATTATTAGGAAAATCTGAAGGTATGAATGATGTCTCTATGTTGTGCACTCCTTCAAAACTTCATACAAATAATATGGAAGAGGGTTATACTAAAGTGGGAAACAAGAAATCTAAAAATAATAAACTTTCTGAAGGTGAGCTTCTCATATTTCTTCTTCCAATGGTTAACGCCCTCATTTGGAATATAAGTGGTGTAGGTAACCCTCCTTCTAGGGATAAGGTGAATAATTTATATAGAACTTATAATATTAATGTTTTGGTCTTACTTGAACCTTTAATTTTTACTTCCAATATTATTTTGATGCATACTAAACTTGGTTTTGATTGCTCTTTTGTTAATTGCTCAAATAAAATTTGGATTTTTTAGAATGATTGGATAACTTTAAATATTCTTAATGATTTTCATTAAATTGTGCATACTAATACCAATTATATTCAATTTTTATGCATTGCTTCTTTTATTTATATTTCTTGTTCTAAATTTGATAGGAGGATTTTATGGAATCAAATTATGGAATTTTTCTTCTAATAATTCTGAAACTTGTATAGTTGGTGGTGACTTTAGTACAATCATTAATGTTTTGGAGAGAGTTAGGGAGAACCTCTAAATTTCCAAGCTATGGAGCACTTTAATGATACTTTATTAGTTTCTAATTTACATGATATTGGTTTTTTGGTAAAGCATTTACATGGAATCAAGCTACTTTGTGGCAATGTTTAGATCGTATTATTTTTAATAGTGTTTGGATTTCTAAGTACCATAATAATCATATTGAGAATTTGTTTAGAACTCTCTCTGATCACTCTCCTTTGTTTTTGAATATTTCTATGAATGACAATTCTACTTTTTCTCCTTTTAGATTTCAAAATATGTGGCTTTTGCATGATTCATTCATTAGTAATATTAAAGCTAATTGGCCTGCTCCTATGTTTCCCGATAATAATTGTGTTGGTATGATTTGGCTTTGGCTTATGCTTAAGCGGCTCAATCAACATTTAAATTGGTGGAATAAATGTATTTTTAAGAATTTATTTACTAATATGTGGAAGCTGAGAAACAAGTGAATTTAGCTGATAATATTTACATGAATCTTCCTTCTGCACATAACCTTGTTTCTTTGAATGAGGCCAAAGATAATTTAGTTAATCTTCAAGAACAAGAAGAAGCCTATTGGAAACAAAAAGGTGCATGTAAGTTTTTAACTGAGGGGGACAAAAATATTAAATTTTTTCATAATATTTCTAATCATAAAAAAGTTACTAGTTATAGCCACAAGATTTCCACTCTTGAGGGATATCATTTTGATTCTCCAAACTTGGTTTTTGATTCTACTGTTAATATTTTAAGAATGTGTTTAATAAAAACTTTATTCTTGCTTTAGATTTAGATTTTTCTTTTATTCCATCGCTTGTGTCTGAAAGGGATAACATTATGCTAACTAAAAATTTGTCTAAGGAATAGATTGAGTTGAGGCTGTGTGCGGTGGTGGGATGGCTGGCTGCGATGGGGCTACTTAGGTTGACTTGGGCGAGCTGTTGGCTTAAGACATTTTTTAAATTTTTTTAATTTTTTTGGTGCAAAAATAATTCATCGGAAATATTTTTTGGCGAATTTTCCATCAAAAATTTGCTAAATTTTTTTGATGCTTCTTTTATTGCTGGAAGGACTTTTTCGGCGCGCGTTTTACCGTCTGAAAAATTTTTGCAGGAAATTTGTAGGAAATTCTAATTTCTAACATATTTTGGTCATTGTTCTAGTGAAAATGGTCCCAAAAAATGATCTTTTTCCTATAGTGGCTAGATTGGTTAACTGAAGTAACCGATGCAATGATTCATCAGCATTGGCAGCGCCATCCAGCCAATATTATAGCGCTCATTCAATTATTTTAAAAAAATTTTAAATATTAGCCTTAATTTTTGTGTAAAGGGTGGTTGGCACATTGTGGAATCATTTTGTATGAGTGTGAATGTTGTCTTGGGGAGCATATAGCTTGTGTTTCTGTATCTAGAGTCTTTTATTATAGTGGAATAAAGTAAAAATGTGCAAAAGCATTGTCTTCCTAATTCAGGGTCATTTGTTAATCATGTTTTATATTGTTTATATTGTTTTCCTTATTTTGTAAGCTTTTAATTTATGTTATTTTAGTAAAATAAAATATTTGATATGATTATAATGTGTAATAATGCCTCCATGTGTAGCTAAAAAATTTCTATGAAATTACGACTATTTTAAAGTTATATATTGCTTATAGTAGGTTTAATTTTTAATGTATCCATGTTGTTTTTAATTTCTTCATGCTTTAATTAGTTTTAGTATAGGTCATACATAAATTAAAATGTAGTGTTATCTAGAGCCTCAATAGAGGGATAGAAGAAAATTTAATAAACTTAAAATGTAGTCCAACTATAACATAAACATATAGTGAGGATTATGGGATCTTAAGAAGATATAAAAACCTTAGTTAGGGAGGATCCTAGCTTATGCTATAAAGAACTCGACATACACAAGGAGTACTATTGCTCTGATCGATACCAACAATAGTTAGTAAATATCTCTAAAGAAAACATGTTATTTTGAAGAGACATAGGTTTAAAATTTTTAAAATTAATAAATATACTTTCTATTTTTGTAACTTTTTAACTTTTAACCTGCACAACCCTTTTAAATCATTTAGGTAGATAAATTTAGCAATTCAGTAGGAAGTAGTAAAGTAAACTAAGGATATTTCTAGTTTGTCCTCAAGGGATTGACACTCTTATCATTATATTCTTTAGTATGACATGTGCACTTGCATTACAATGGGACTTACCATAGAAAAATCAAACTTTCATTAGATAACTAAGTAGTGTGTGTAAGCTAAATCATTAAACTCTACATTTGTATAAGTTAATAATCGCTATAGTAGTGTCCTGTTAGTAGTCCCTAGTTATTTACATTATAGGGGATATACTTGTTGGGATCATTCCTATCTTTTATAGGGAAGAGAATATTCATCTTGATCATGGTGGACTACTTCACTAAATGGATTGAAGCTAAGGTACTCAGCAAGATGGCCTCCACCATAGAAAGGAACTTTATATGGGTAAACCTTATCTACATATATGGTGTCCCTCTCACCATTATCACAGACAATGGTCCGTAATTCACCAATAAGAGCTTGATGAAAATTTTCCATTCCTAGGAAATTCATCTCAATTCAACCACCCCCCCCCCCCCCCCCCCCCCCCCCCCCCCGCGGTAGAAGCTAGTCGCCAGAAGCGAAGCGATCTTCCAGGCCCAGCCCCCCCCCCCCCGAAAAAAAAAACTAATAATCATGTTCAATTCCTTAAATAAGCATATGCTTAATCTCTTAAGGAAAAACGGAGAAGGAGTAAGAGGGTGGCTGGATGTGCATGGCAGCTCTTTATTCAATCTTTGAGGCACAAAGGATAAATCCCTCCTCAAATTTTGAGAAAACATCATTCTCACTCTCCCATGTCATTAAGGCACTACTACCTATCGAGCTTGCCTGTACAATCACTGAGCTATTGCCATTGCCAATTATAAAAAAAATGAACCAAGCTACTTGGAGATGACCAACCAATAAAGCTTGAGAATAACAACTAATCTTTTGGAAGAACTTGGAGCATAAGCTACCCTTAGACATGGGGAAGTAATCGAAAAGGATAATGGCCAACTACTATAACTCACATGTGGAGGAGAAAGTCATCCAGCCTGATGACCTAGTTCCAAAGAAACCAAACATTGCTACTCATCAATCTATACTCAACAGGCTAGAAACCAAATGAGAGGGTCCTTACATCATTAAGGACAAAATAGGCAATGGATTTTATCAAGTACGAACCCATTCTAAAAAAGGAGTGCCATGTACTTAGTGCATCAACTTATCATATATATATATATATATATATATATATATCTCAAACCCTTCTCTCCCATGCCTTCTCCTTTAACTATTTTAACATGAGTGAGTCCTAATCTTAGTTAATATTTAAATTAGAAATTTTTCATAAATGCTTGACTAAGTTACCCCTATATAAAAATAATGTTTGAGGAACTCATGCTTCCTTGAAACTAAGAATGAAAAACTCGACCATATAGAAAGCCACACAACACTAGGGGAACTTCTGCAAGTGATTTAAGTAATCACTAATCTCCCAAGTGGTGTGGTTGACTCTCCTCAATAACCTAGGTAGGCCCCTTGTAAATTAGGAATGAAAACTCATTAGTCTTTATTAATCAACTCTGTGATAACTAAGTTCAATTGACTATGATGGGAACCAACTAAATTCTCATCAAGGCTCAAGCTAAAAATTGAATTAGGCTAATCTATCTAGAAGTTTCAAGCCCCTACGCATAAGGACTTGTAGGTGAGCCAAAGCCTCAATGAAAAGGAAAGACTCCAATAAGGTGTTGTAGAAAGCCTCCTTTTAGGGCATAGATAAGAAAAATTAGAAAAGGATGTGCATGTGTGCCACAATCACAAGTCACACTCAAACCATCACTCTCGTCTATCTCATTGAACCTTTTAAAGAAGATGGAAGGATCTTGGAATATTAAGGAAACCTTACCCATTGAAGTGATCTTCCTCAAGCAATACTTGATCCTTAATATATACCACTAGCTTGAGATCTCATCATACTAAGTGTAGGTAAAGAAGTTGACCCACTTGTCCTTGGTCACCTTGACATTAACAATAGCCTTGGTGACCTTTGCCTAAGAATGATCCTTAGCTTAGTGAGATCCCTATTCTTCTCTAACATGCCTTGAAGTCCCTTATCTTGGCAAGTTCACCTTCAATTTCACTCACCCTTGTTTGTACAGTGAGATTCCTAAAATGTTCCTCTTCTATGTACTTTAAATTATCTCGTAAGCTCTCTCCAAGCTACCAACCTTTGTAAGAGCTTTCCAATGATGGCCAGCATGGAAGAAAGTTATTTGTCAAGCTTTTCCTATTGAATTCATCATCAAGAAGTTGATCTCTTCAAAGGGAGGCCCATCAAGTGGTCTTTGATTTCCTTAGAAGAGATTGTTCTTCTTTGATGATAACACTATAGTGAGACACAATGACTTTCAATCTTCTTAGAGTAATATGTGACCTCTAGGGGTACATAACCAACTGATAAGCTTTTTTTGTCACCGCTACACACCACCTCTACTGCTTGCTCGATAGGTTCCCTCCCTTTGATGAACTACACTACTATAAGTGCCAAGGGATTTCTCTCTTTCTCAGCCCTTCTATTGGTTGCCTCCTTATTTATGATAATTATATTGGTTGCAGGAGGAGACCCTTAATTCCTTAATATCCAAGGGTTTGGCCTCTTCCTTTATGTTGATAGGAAGGGACCACTACACTTTGGGCGTTAACAAATTCTTCAAGGTCAACACCTTAGGGTGATTGATATATGTCGCTTTGACCCTTATTCTTTGGGGGGCAGCCCCTAATATACTACAACGAGCTAAAAAATACCCCATGGTGTGTCTTATCTTCTTTTCTTGCCTCCTTCCCCAAGGACCCAATTTGGGATTTATTAACCATGATGTCCTTGGGAAACTCACACCCCTACACACCATCTACATATGAGATGACAATGTTAGAGCTAGTTAAACACTTCGAAAAAATTTCATGAAAATATCTAAAGATAAAACATTCACCATGAAAAATCATGAAGTTATTTTGATATCCAAGGTAATACAAAGTTATCATCAGTTAACCACTAATCCACAACATTACCTTCTTTATCTCCTTATTCACAATGAATAAGCTCTCCTTGCTATTCAAGATGTAAATTAGAAAGGTAGACATAATCCATACAATCAATATATGAATGATGATGAACTTTTCCTTCCAATCATGAAACTTGTTCTCCAGTCTAGTTTCCTTCATCTTTGTTGGTGAGAACTATACACACATATCCTTGAAAGACTTCATAAAGAAGACAAGCTAGAACAAGTTGAGTGACTACCATATCTTCTACTCATGTAGATATAAGAAAATGAGAAGATCGATGTCATGGAATTTGGTAGTACCTCCACTAGGATGACCCCATACTAGTTGAGTATTTCCTTGAACTTGTAGTATAATGAAAATTGCAGCTCCAAGCTATAGTTGTTAAAGGCATAACCAATGCATCCTTGTAGAGAGTTTTTAGTTAATCACCCTCACTTTCCTCTTGCATGTCTGGATCATAGCGCGAGAAGTAATATACATGATAGATAAACCCAACACATTTAAGTAGCAATCGTGACTTAGGAAGATAATCAACATTAGCGAATAATGTATCACACTTTCATATGGAAACCTTGTAATGACCCTTATTTTTATTAGATTAATGATTTGTTAATGTCCTGGTAAGAACTTGATATAACTTATTGCATGAATGAAATTTTTGTATGAAAACACTGTAGCATTATATTAGTGAGTGTGGCAGTGCTTCCCTTTTAGTATTATGGTTTATATACTAAGCAGTGAGTGGTGTTGTGCTCTCTATTATAGAGTGGTGCAGTGCTAGGAAGGTAGCGTTATAATGTTTATACAATAAAAAAAATTTAATAAAATATCTAAATCCATTTTGCTTAAATCCCTCACCACCATCCCTAAGCTGCCATTTAATATCTTTTAGTCAAGGTGAAGAGAGAAGAGAGAGAGAGAGAGAGAGAGAGAGAGAGAGAGAGAGAGAGAGAGAGAGAGAGAATGATTCTTGTATGGTAATTAGGAATAAGATAAGATTGGTGGTTAAGGGGTACAACTAAATAGAAGAGATTGATTTTGAAGAGACCTTTGCCCCTGTAGCTAGATTGGAAGCCATTAGAGTGCTACTAGCCTTGGCCTGTTATAAGGGATTTAAGCTTTTCCAAATGAACATCAAGAGTGCCTTTTTAAATGGGATAATAAAAGAGGATGTGTTTGTAGAGCAATCCCCATGTTTTGAGAGTTTCCAATTTCCAAATTATATTTTCAAATTAAAAAAGGCCTTATTTGGATTAAAACAGGCACCAAGTGCTTGGTATGAGAGACTTAGCACATTCTTACTAGAGAGGAAGTTTATTAAGGAGAGCGTAGACACCGCCATTTTTTTGAACAAAGTAAGATATGAGTTACTCATTGTTCAGATATATATTGATGATATACTTTTGATGATTTTTCTAAAATAATGAGTAAGAATTTTGAGATGAGTATGTGGGAGAGTTGTCATACTTTTCGGAGTTTATCATAAGATAATTGGATGACAAAACCTTTCTAAATTAATCAAAGTATATAAAGGACATCTTGAAGAAATATGAAATGGATAAAGTCAAGCTAATAAATACTATCATGATCTCCACTATTCAGTTAGATAAGGACTCAAATGGAAAATATGTTAATCAAAAGAAGTATAGAGGGATGATTAAATCTTTACTTTATCCGACTACTAGCCGACCTGATATAATATTTAGTATTTATCTATGTGCTAGATTTCAAGTTGATCCTAAAGAATTCCCCCTAACTACAGTTAAGAGAATTCTTAGATATCTTTTAGGGATCCAAAACTTAGGAATCTGATATCCTAGGCACAACACTTCTTTTGAGATTATTAGATATTCTGATTTTGATTTTGCAGGATATAAGGTGGATAAAAAGAGCACTTCTTTGACTTGCCAATCCATAGGACAATCTTTAGTCTCCTAGTCTAGTAGAAAGCAAAACTCTGTTGCACTTTCCATTGCTAAAGTTGAGTAAATTGCCTTAGGGAGTTGTGTGGCCAAAGTCCTCCGGTTGATGCAATAAATTTTGGATTTAGAATTACCTGTAGGCACAATTTCAATCCTTTGTGACAAAACTAGTGTCATTTGCATCTCTAAAAATCCTATCCAACATTCAAGGATCAAACATATGGACATAAGACATCACTTTATTAGAGATCATGTGACCAAAGGAGACATTGAGTTACACCATATGATAACTGAGAATCAACTGCCTAACATCTTTACTAAACCACTGGCTTTTGACATTTTTAACATCTTAAGGACCAGATTGGGTGTGATTGACATAAGTACATGAGCTCGATGTTTACTAAATTCTGAATTTTCTATTTTGTTGCTTATTGTTATTTTTCTACCCTTTTGTTTGTTTGAGATTTGTTTGTTTCACTTTTTACTTGCTTTTATTTTTCATGTTTTATTTCTGTTAGTTTACTTTTCCTTCTTTTCTCTATGATTACTATTGAAATGATATTTTATATCTTATTTTTATTTTTAAAAATTTGTAGTCAATGTTTTACATCTCTAAATCAGTTAAAGGGAGAAACACCGTTGATTATTTTCCTTCCTCCAACCTCCTTTAGCGGTGTAATTTTTTTTTCTAAACAAAAGTCTATCTCAAATTAACAACTGGACTTTGCGATTGAGATCTTTTCTATCTTACTACAGTAATATATCTTATATATATAATGTTTAAAGTCTTTATATTACTTTCAAATTTTTTGTAATCTTGTCATTACATTTATCATTTAAATTTGATTCCGTTTTATGGCTTATTTCTCCTTATATTAGATAGTGAGTTTTTCTTCTCTAATATCTGGAAGATATGCTCATAACTGAGAGTATTTAAGAGTTTTGAAAAGGAATATAGCTTGCAAAAAATGACAATGGTATAAAATGAGCCACAAAAAGAAGAAAAACTAAAAAATACGCAATGACTGCCAAAAAAAATTTTGAAAGATACACAAAGTGTATCAAAAATCAAAAGATGCACAAAGTGCATCAATCAATTAACAAGAGTCATAAAATGAGCCCACAAAAGGCAAGCTTCCTTCTCTTTCAAGCCTTAAAATCTTAGAAGAATTCATGTGTCACTTGATATTTTCAAAGGCTTGATTTTGAATTTTGTACTTGTGATAAATTACTTTGGTATATTATTTTATAAGATATTTTTCTAAAACTAAGTTTTGAATGGATCTCTCTTTCTTATCCAATTAGTTTTTCTGAATTAGGTCTTTTGTTTTCAAAAGACGAATTTCCTTGAGAGAAGTATGAGCTTGGCCTAACAGGATCGGCTATTCTACCATTTTTTGGATTTCAACGATGTTAACTCATTATTCTTACAAATTTTTAAATTCAATCACATGGAGAATTTATCATATTTGTGCTTTGATCAATTTTTTTTTTGCTTTCGTTCTTCTTTTTTATCTTCTATTCTGCTTTTCTTTTCTGGTTTTCCTCCTCGTTTTTGTGATGTTAAAAGGGGGAGTAATGGGTGGTGGTTGAGTTGTTTCGTCGTACTATTTTAATTCTATTTGTGTTTTATTTAGTCTTGATTGTTTGACATCATCAAAAAGGGAGATTATTGTGAATCTGATTTCAGGGAATATAATTTTGATGATAGCAAACATTTCTATTTTTCTACGACTACCTTGCCTACTAACGTTTCAGGTCCATAAGATAAAATTACAAATCAAACCAGCATAAGATTGGGTAGATTAGGACTGAGTCAGCTTGTAATATACGCCAAGTGTCTTTTACCTTTTCTTGAGACCATTGTAACAATGTGTGTCCTAATGCTAAGTAACCTTGCACAAAAATACTTGGGAAAAAATTATGTCTGTTTTGTTAGTATTTTCTATTTTGATCACATCATCTGAGATGATCCAAATATCGTCATGTATGATCAGTTAAAAATATAAATTCTAAATAGGGCATCTTGGTTAAGGCAGCCGCAATTAAGCTAATCATCATGAACGATATTAAGATCGTATCGTCCAAGATAATAGGCTCAAATCAGAAAGAATTAGCCACCACAACCTATTTATGCAAGTGTTTTTTTTAACCCAAAAATACATTATATAAATAGAGAAAGGATTACAAAATATAGTGAGCAAAAGCCCAAAGAGACCAAAAAGAAACAGCAAAAAATACAAGGAGCACTCCAAGCGAGGGCTCAGTAAAGGTCGAGGCTCCTAGCCCCCAAAGCCACGCAAAAGACCATCCAATAAGGTGAAGACATCACCAAAGGTTGCCACCAACTATGACACGAAGGAAGCGAGCCCCAGCCACATCATAGCCCAAAAAATTCATCGACCCGCAGCATAGGCTAGAAGACCAAAAACAATAGCAAATAAAGAAATATAACAAACATATCAAAGTGACGAAAAAAGGAGCTATCTTCCTCTCCTGCCCCGCCCACGAAACCTTCCACGAGAGGCAACAACAGGACGATCGTGAACCAATCTAAAATCCTGACCAGGATCAGAACCATCATAATAATCCGAGGAGGAGTCAGAATCGGATTCCACATCAGACGAACGCAACCAATCAAGATGTGTCCTAACATTCAACCATGAATTATCACCCATATGATACATCAAGGCTTGGGTATCAATCAAGTTCACGGGCACATTAATAAAAGAGTTAGCACTGACCAGCAACTCGTTCCCAACAATACCATCACTTCCAACAGTAGAACACCACCACAGTCCTCGGAGAAGTCCACATTCAAACCAGAAATACCAACACCTAAAATAGGAGGAATAGAGAACTCCGGATGAGCCTCATCCACCTGGACCGCTGTGACCACCAGACTAATATTAGGCACCAACAAAGCCTCACCAGCCACACAACCAACATCAAAACTAGCCGAACCATAAAAAACTGCACTAACTATAGCATTGCCACAATCCCTTGATAAATTCACCGTCTCAGCCGACTCGACCAACAAACCATCCTCCTGAAGAAAAACAGTCTCCCCAATCCCATTTACTTGACCGACAAAAGCATCGGCCGAAGGAGGAAAAATAATAGAATCTACATTAACAGGCGCAACACAAGAATCAATAACATTCACACTCAGCCCCTCAACAGCCATAGGATCCTCCACAACAGCAGTAACATGTATAACAGTATCCACATCCAAATGTTTGGAAAGAGAAACAACAGTATTAGGAAATAAAATCAGACAGCAATCCCTCGCTTGCCCCAAAGACTTACAATGAATACAATAAGAGGGAAATTCCTTCATTTCAATCGCTTGGGTGTAACCAACTGATTCTGAACCAAGCCAAACTTGTTTAGCATATCATTTGGTAACATCCAACTCTACCAAAATACGAGCAACAGAGGTATGGGTGCCATTCATCGTGGCATTATCAATACGCAAAGGCCGATCAAACATGGAACCAAACCCGTGAAGGATACGAGGAGAAAACAAATGAGGACGGAGATTAGGAAAGGAAACCCAAATAGGAACAATGGGCGATTCCACACAAACATCAAAAAGAGGAGTCCATTTAAAGATCTTCATGAAATAGTTGGAAATGAAGTAAGATCGATGAGAGAAAACCCTACAGTAATCTAGGTCATTCACAAGCTTAATCAAAACAATTTTTTGATTCAAAACCATGATAGAAAAAGCACCGACAAGTTTAAATTGATTTTTTTGAATAACATCAAGGCCGGACGATGGGCCGAAAATTTACTAACCAAAGCAAACTCGAAAGGAATAGCAAGAGCATTGAGTTCCTCATCTGAAATTAGTAAAGCAGACATACCCTGATGAGAAGCAACCCACAAAGGCGGAAACCCCGAAGGTGGTGCATCACCGGCTAAAGCATCCTAAAAAGATCTAGATTTAGGTTTACCATCAAGGAAATAAGGATCCGTAAGCAATTAGTCTCCATAGCAATCGAATCGTGAGAAAACGGAGTTAGGGAAGAAGAGGTCGAAGGCGGAAGACGGAAACCCTAGACAAAACCATATTAGACTAGTCCCTATTTAGGCATGTGTTATTTTTAGACATCGTCTAGAACATCATCCTTGACGATGTAGTATAATTATGCATAAATTAATTTGGTAATTAAGAAAAGCAATTAAGGTTTGATTGCTCGATCATATCATGATAAACGATCATATAATTGTCTGGGACGATCAATTAACACACCTTAGTTCTTCCTGGACGATTTATAATCGGCCTGGCTCCATCTAGGGTGATGTTCTGGCTGATATGTGATGTTTTGTACTAATCATCTCGGATGATCGTGAGATCGGTCTGGACGATCTAGTTAATTTTACATCGTCCAGACATCCTTCAAGGGCGATGTTCTGGACGATATGTGACATTTTGTACTAATAGGTCCAGACGATCAAGTTACTTTTTCATCATCCAGGCATCCATTCAGGACGATGGTCTGGATGATATTCATCGACTTGAACTAATCATATAGGGCAACAGTATATCATCCTGGACGATCTGAACAAAGGAAGCTTCTAATCGTCCATACTTTCCCAAATCGTCCTGGTTAATTGAGTTGAATTTGTACTGATCGTCCAGGATGATCGGACAATCGTCCTGGACGATAATGTCGGTTTGTTGCAATTAAGAGCAAATCCAAAGCTCTTCTATATAAGACATCTTGTTTACCCAAGATTGTATCTTTTGTTGCTTTCTTGACCTGAGGGAGCCTAGAGGAGAGGGAGAGAGACAGAGGATATTATGAGAGGGAGTTTGTGAGGGGTTTCACAAAAGGTTACTCCAAGAAAAGATCCGAGTCGTCTTCTTCGGTCGTCGTCCATTGTTCCTCGTTGGTTCCATAGAGGTCTACTATAGCAATTGATTGAGGTTCTCTGCCTGCTTCAGGAGGAAGCAAAAGGAGTTGGGGTTCTCTGCCTGCTTCAAGAGGAAGCAAAAGGAGTTGGGGTTCTCTGCTTAATTCAGGAGGAAGCAAAAGGAGTTGGGGTTCTCTGCCTGCTTTAGGAGGAAGAAAAAGGAGTTGGGGTTCTCTACTTAATTCAGGAGGAAGCAAAAGGAGTTTGGTTCTCTGCCTAACTAGGGTCGATGGAAAGGAGTTTTTGTACGGGCTTCTCCGTCTTGTTGTGGGGGAAAAAGGAGAGACACTGAGTTTAGTGCAATACCCGGAGGAGAGGCTCCGGGGAGTGGACGTAAGTCAAGTTGACCAAACCACTATAAAATCTGATGTGTTCTTTCTTATTATTCTTCCGCATTTAATTTTCGCAATTCGTTTCTCTTGTGGTGAATCTTGGTTTGGTTGTGTTTGCGTTTTTGTTTGGAGAAATTTTTTAAGTACTAATTCACCCCCTCTTGGTTAGCCTCGGGACTAGTTCATAAGGACTTAAAATCCCTGACGAACTTTCAAGTGGTATCAGAGCACTTTCACAACTCACTCCCTCAGTCACCAAGTTGGCTTGTTAATAATTCATGAAAAATTTAGATCCAATGATAAATAATACTGATTGAATTAATAATATTTTAATTAGGTTTGATTAAAACTCAATTAGTTAAATTTAATAAAAAATAAATAAATTTATTTATGATTTTAAAATTTATGTAATATTCAAGTTCAGCCCTAGATTGTAGCTTACCTTCAAGTCTTCAACTGCTTCAATTAAATGCCATCCCATTTAAGACGATCGTTGCACGTGCACCTTTCAAAGTTGTGTGAGCGACTTGGTGCGACACATATGTACTGGAGTAATTATTGTGTCCGGATACCGAACGCGTCCAGAGACCAATAACAAAGCGCCACATCACTTGGGTGCTCGGTACCGTACTCAGTACCGCGCTTGGTATACTCGATATGCTCGAAATTTTGTCCTTACATAATAATTTTTCCCTATACTTAAGCTTCCTCCTACTGCCTCTTGCGGCAAATCCAGCTCCTTCCGCCTATTGGCAAATACCAGGTTGGGGAAGGTTGTCGCTTTTGGGAATCATAATTTCTAATTTAAAAAGAAAAAAAAATTGACAAGGTACCCACTTCTTTCTTGTTTGCAGATGCAGCCTTGCTTGGTGGAGTTTAACAAAACTGTACACTTTGAGTTCATATTTTTGGTCCTTTTACAACGTGCAGAAATCCTAGCATTTCTTGACAATGCGGAAAAATCAGTAGGAGCAACTTAGATGAAAGAGTTTTTCTATTCACTCAATCCGGATCCTTTTTCCTATCTTTTTTTTTTTATTTACATGATTATATTAAGCTAATATTCGCTATTATTATTTTATATAGCATTATTATTCTATTCACTTTTTTATTTTAGTGATATCAAATGTGAATACCATATATATATATATATAAAAATCAAAAATTGAATTAGTATAAGCCTAAATATTTCAATTAATAGCTTAAGCTTCTAATTAATAAATTATAAAAAATATTTAAAATAATTTTTCTCTAATTTACCTTTTAGATAATTGCTTTTTTATTATTTTATAGAAAAATTTGTGATGAAAAATACTTTTTATGATGAAATTTATTAGTATATAATAAATGTAAGAAAAATTATATAATAAATGGAGCCTTTCCAACTTCTCCCTCATTTACCCAATCACAAGATGAAACGTGTCTTGGGTAGTCTGTTTGATATTATACGAGTTTTCTGTGTAGTTTTTTTTTCCTTTTTAATGTTTCATTTTCTCTAATATTTAGAATTCTATAAATAATCGTGTCTTGGGTAGTCTGTTTCATTTTCTCTATTCTCACTCTTCACTCTCCACTCTCGCATAGATTACAACTCACTCACTCACTCACTCACTCACCGAGTTTGCTTGTCAATAATCCACGAAAATATTTAGATGCAATAAGAAATAATACTTAATTGATTTAATAGCATTTAAATTAGGTTTGATTAAAAATCAATTAGTCAAATTTAATAAAAAATAAATAAATTTATATAAGATTTTAAAATTTATGTAATATTATAGTTCAGCCCTAGATTGTAGCTTACCTTCAAGTCTTCAACTGCTTCAATTAAATGCCATCCCATTTAAGATGATCGTTACGTGCACCTTCTAAAGTTCTGTGGGTGACCTGGTGCGGCACATGTGCGCCTTTTAGCTGCAAATCCAACTCCTTTCGCTTACTGGAAAATACCATGTTGGGGAAGCTTATCGCTTTTGGGAATCTTAATTTCTAATTAAGAATAAAAAAATTGACAAGGGACCCACTTCTTTCTTGAATGCAGATGCAGCCTTCCTTAGCTAGGTGGTTTAGCCAAACTGTACTTGAGTCCATTTTTTGAGTCCTTTTTTGACGTGCGGAAATCCGAGCATTTCTTGTTAATTCGGATAAATCAGTAGGTGCAGAGTAGATAAAAGAGTTTTATCTATTCACTCAATCTTTTTTTTTCTTTTATTTTATTCACATAATTATATTAAGCTAATATTCGCTATTATTATTATATATAAAAAAATTAATATATAATTCACTTTTTTTATTTTATTGATATCAAAAGAGGAATTTTTATTGGATCAGATAACCTGATGTAGAGATACATCAGGTAACCAATAAAAAAATGCCACATGCACTTACTTTTTGTTTAAAATTGAATGCTTTTTGTGTAAAGTGCATGTGACATTTTTTTATTGGGTACCTGATGTATCTCTACATCAGGTTACCTGATCCAATAAAAATTCTCAAAATATATATATATAAGCCTTAAATCTAAATCGATTCAAAAGCTTGTAATTAATAAATTTAAAAAATATTTAAAATATCTTTTCTCTAATTTACCTTTTAGATAATTTCGTTTTTATTATTTTATAGAAAATTTTGTGATGAATAATATTTTTGATGATGAAATTTATTATTAAATAATAATTGTAAGAAAATAATTATCTATTTTTTAAAATTATTGTAATTTGTGATAATTATAATAATTAAAAAAAAAAATTCGCACAATAATTTTTCAAACAAAGCTTTACGGTTTTGCCTGAGCTAGATAATTTATGTTGTAAATTGCAATCAATACGATAACAGTGCACGGCTATCTATTCAATTCAAGCTGATAACAACGTGCTATGCCTCTCCGGACGCGTTGCGACTGGGTCTCACAAGAACCAATAAAAAAAACTCATTTTTAATACTCTGGCCTTCTCCGCTCGCTCTCGATCTCCTTCTCTTTCTCTCTGAAATCTTCAACAGCAGATCAGAAGTAAAACTTGCTGAAAAACAGGGGAAAAGCAGAAGATTTGTGTAGGAGAACATAGAAGTTGAAGAAAAGGGAGGATTTTTTTCTTGTACAGTTCAGAGAGAGAGAGAGAGAGAGAGAGAGAGAGAGAGGAAGAAGAAGAAAAGAGAAGAGAAGAAAAGAGATTTGCCGTCTTTTTTTTTCCAGGAATTCAGTTCTGAATGGATTCCGATAGTTGGATCTCTCGCCTAGCGGCCGCGAAGAGGCATTACTTGAATCAGCGACAGCAGAGCTCCCAATCAGGTCTTCAGTACTTCTTAGCTTTTCTCTTTCGGTCAATCAGTTCTTCCCCCACCTTCATATGTTTAATCGGGGTATTTTCCTTGTCATTTGGTTTTCAGATCGGTTGGACTTTGATGAATACGAGGTGGAAGAGGAGGTCCGCCCGGATTTTCCGTGCCCCTACTGTTACGAGGACCATGACATCATTTCACTCTGTTCCCATCTTGAAGATGAGCACCCTTTCGAATCCAAAGTTGCTGTAAGTATCAATTTTAACAACCTGATCGAAATAATCCTTTTGAAATCTTTGAATGGCTAAAGGTATGTCTGAGTATTAAAAAGAAAAGCTGAAATTAAATTATATAAATTCATTTTCGTATTACGGTGCTATGAATTGACCATAGAACGTAAGTATACCTCATGCTAAGAAGAAGTTCAATTTTTGTGATCCATAATCCTTTCATGCAATATTGTGAAATCTGCATGAGCCCCTGCCTGCGCTAATTTTTAGATGAGCAAGATTGTAGGAAGCTCCTTTGGAGCTGGCTCAAGGGCTATTTGTTTCTTTGTATTTAGAATTCATCTGTATATTAAATGTAAAGTAAATGTGGTATATTATGAGTTTTCAAAGTTGTCTAATTGTCAAATACAGGGGAACTATTTTCTTATATTTGGTTGGGTGTAAGATATGGAGTTTGATACATCATTGAAATGTAGTAGTAAGATTATCCCCCTCACTGTTTTAACATAAAAAAATTAATACTTGAGCAATTAGAATATCTCTAATGATTCACCTCATCCATTAAAAAACAAAAAAAAAATAGTGCTATTAATTATTTTCATCGGTGCAATCGTGCAATCACAAATGAAAATTTAAAGTGTCATTAATAATTATATTAAGATTTGAATTTATAATTATTTAATTATAAATCCAATATGATCATATCTATTTCATAAGTCCACAATACATCTGATGACTTGAGTCCATACTAATGATATATTGCAGCTCAAAATGGTTAATTTAGTTTTAAGTCCTACTTTAAAAAAGCATTAATATAACTTAGTGAGCATCCACCTAGCCTTTGATTGCACAAGTTTTGATAGGGGGGGGGGGGGAATAAGTTATTGTTGGTTTCGTGGATAAGTTATTGTATATCATTTTAATCTCTAACTGAGAAAAACCTAGAATATTTGTTAGACTTTTCATGTGTTTAGTAAGCATCTTTTTTTTTCCTTAAACTCTCTCATTATATTTTGAATTTCATTAGCAATTGTCCTATACTATCAGCTATCATAACAATATAGTCATGGAGAGTTTGATGAACACCAAGCCCCTCATTTTTTCTCATATGACGAATCAATTGAAAGATGATGATATTGTTTTCTTTGTTGTTTATGAAGAATATTCTTTAATATTCACTTCATCCCAATCAATAGCTTAGGATGCATTTTTGCTAGTCTCTGCAGAACCTATGACCTGTCTTCATCCAAATTAATTTGGTGAATACCATATGAAGTTTGAAAATTATCAAACTCAACTTACTTTTCAGTAGCATATCCTTAACAATATAGCCTCTCTAACTCTATATAATTTGCAATTGGAATATTAAAAAAAGCTGCATCTTTCAGAAAAGCCTATAGCACAACAAACATAAAGTATTAGCCTTATATAAGTTAGTATTTTTTAAATAAAAGACTTCCTAAGAAAGAATACTTAGTTAAGTGATGCATATTTCTCATAATACATCAATATCCTCTTTATGTTTTCATCTCAGGATACTCCACACTTCTTTTTTAACTCATTGAATGTGAAGCCATAGAATTTTTTAAGGTTAAATTTGATCGTTACATTGCTCAGCTCTGAACTTAATTTTCAATTTTTCTTTTAATTTTTGAGCAACAGGTTGGTATACAACATCTTTGAAGTCTTGAGCACTTCTTATATTTGCATGAATATGTTCAAACATAAATTGTAATAACCCAGTTATCTTCTTTTGTTTCAAGCTACAACAACAACAACAACATCAAGCCTTTATCCCACTACGTGGGGTCGGCTACATGAATCCTTTTTTTCCATTGTGTCCTATTAAAAGTCAAATTCTCATTTAAATCTAATAAAGAAAGGTCATTCCTAATATTTTCTAACCAAGTCTTTTTAGGTTTACCCCTACCTTTCTTAACATAAGTCGACTCTAATACCTCTACTCTCCTAACCGGGTCATCGGAAGGCCGCCGTTTTATGTGACCAAACCATCTAAGGCGACTCTCTCTAATCTTATCTTCTACTGCAGCTACTCCAACCTTTTCACGTAGATGCTCATTTCGCATCCTATCCCTAAGGGTAAAGCCACTCATCCACCTGAGCATCCTCATCTCTGCCACACTTAACTTAGTATTATGCTTCTCTTTTAATGGCCAACATTCGTCACCATAAAGCATTGCAGGCCTCACTACCATCTTATAGAATTTTTCCTTAAGTTTGAGGGGTACATTTCTTTCACTTCTTTTGTTTCAAGCTCCATAAAAAAAAATTTCCTCTTAGAGGCTGATGCAATATTTGACTGGAGTGGTTCAATTTATCCTAAAAATAACAATTGCCATGCCAAAAACATATGTTCACAAAAAAAAAAAAAAAAAAAAAAAAAAAAAAAAAAAAAAAAAAAAAAAAAAAAAAAATATATATATATATATATATATATATATATATATATATATATATATATATATATATATATATATAGATTCATATAAAAATAAATCTATAATTCTATCTCCAATAAAAAGGATTTCTACCAACCAAAAAATATCTTCTTTCACAAAAAAAGTAGAAATGTCTACAAAAAATGTATTTAAAAAAAGTTTATGATGACAATGTAACTAAGAACCAATATTACCCATGCGATTCTACTTCATAATAGTAATTTGGTCACTTTTTTACAACCACTCTCAGGAGTCATCCAAAATTGCTTCATGTCTCTTTCTAGCATATTTTCTTCTTGCCCACTTATCTTTTGAGAGAGCAAAAATCATGGCCTCATTTTATAATAATCCATTTATGTAATATGCAACAAGTAAGGGCTAAGGATTTCACTATGTAATTTTTGGATAATTTTTTAAAGAACCAAATGCATGCCTATGCATAGTGATGAATGTTTAATATTGAATATCTCCTTGCAATTTGATGGTTGGAAATCATTAAACTCCTTTATGTAGTATAGTGTGACATGATATAAAGATATAAACTCTCTTTTGATAGAGTAACCACCATCAACTAGATAATATTCACTAGTGATATTTACTTCAGTTATCAAATATTGAGATATCATAACTAATTATGGAATTTTATGTAGGAGTAAAATTTTGTATTTTCTTGAACTTTTAAATCATGTGGTTGTTTTAATTCATTTCAAAAGACAATTGCATTACGTATTGAACCTTCCAAATTAGCTAGAATATATGCAAATACAAAGTCAATGTTTACTATTTTTAGCACACTCTAGCTTGTGCATGATTTTATTCTTTAAATATGAGTCCATGCTCCCTAGGCATCAATAGCTTTAATGTGCATTCCATCTATCTTCTATTTTTTATAAACTATAGTAAGAACACATAAGTAAGAATATTTTGAAACATGAGATATGATTGTACTTTAAATAAGTACATGAACCTATTATTTGATTGTTTTAATTAATTTATGTCATAACTCTCCTACGGCATATAATCTAGCATTCAAGTACCTAATTACAATTTTCTCTGATCATTAAAGTTTAATTGCACGACTCAATAACAAACATCATGCCCAGGTGCATAAAGTAACATAGCAACTTGCTTTTTGATGAATACATTGATTGTGTCTATAAATAATCTTCTAATGTGCATTAAATTACATAATTTGAAAAGAAAATAGGCTCTCTCCTCATTCACACCATATCAATACAATCAGAATTAGATTCAAAATATAGCCTATGGAGATGTTTCACCTTATATATTTCATTCAGGATTATATTTTCATCATTCTCTTCTTACCTTGTATGATAATACTAATTGATAGTCACTAAAATAGCAATAACAACATGAAAAATTGAATGAATTTTATGTTGACCTAACTATGTGTCTTCCCAAATCTCATCCCAATTGGATGATCAATCTTCACTATCATGTAATCATTGGCTATTCTTAGGGCATATGTAAAAAAGAATGAAAGGAAATTTACTTGAAAGGAGTAATTCATTTGATGGAAAAAAAAATCTGTATATAAAGCTAAGGAACATTGTCATAATTTTTGTTTTAATTCTTTTGTTTTTTTTCATGTTTTGGAACATTGGTACAATCTAAAGCTAAGGAACATTAGTGCAATCTCTATTTATTAAAGATATGCGAATAAGGAGAAGATTGTACTTTAGTAATCTAATTAATGAAAATGTAAATGATAAAGAAAATGTAAATATTTGTTATTCAGTTTGGAATATATTTTTTTTTTATATTTTTTGCAATTAAGTTAACCAAATATTTAAAAATAATCTCCTAATAATTGAAGTAGATGATTGAAAGGGAGAAGGGAAGTGCTAGCGATGAAGGGAGGCCTATGACAGATGTCAAGAGTTCATAATGATTGCGAAAGGGGGTTGTGAAGTCATGAGAAGAGGGCTTCATGGTGGGGGGTGCAGTTTCTATGACAAGGGCTCTTGACCTTCTCTGTGAAATCGCTTGCTTAGGAGAATGAATGGGGCGTGGGTGTGTGTTTAACAAAACATGGGAAGGAGGAAAGAGAGCGCAAGAAATTTGGATTTTGGTCAATTTGAGGGGGTTTTCAATATGCAATAAATGAACTATTTGAGGTATTACTAATACGTAAGAATTTATTACTTTTAATTTAGATCAAATATGGAAAAATCCAAAATTCTTACATTTTATTTACTTCACATTCATAATGCATGAAACCAAATAGCCCCTCAATCCAATTATTTGCCCCTCATTTTTCAGTATTTGAATGGATCGATTAAGTTAATATATGCTGTTATTATTAGAGGAAAAAGAAGAAGACCGTATTCAATCATAAGGTTGTTGCCAATACGGTATCATCATTATTTGTTAAGTTTTGAAAATCAATTCGTATGCCAAAAATGTATCTACTTTTTATGCCATGGAACATTGTGTTTGGCAAAAGGTTCTCAAAAAGTGGGTGAATTCTTGTCAATATTCTATTCAAAAAGCTGATAGTATTATACTAGTTAGTATACTATGGATATGGTTTAACTTTGCACACTAGAGCAATGTTGTTATGTTTCATGCTCTGACTGTAGTCAAACAAGGCTCAACTATGATGTTGGTTTTTTTTGTTAGGTTGTATCTGCCTAATTTCATTACTTATACTATATATATTGCATGTAACTTTATTATAATTATAAATCTCTTGATTGAGTCTTGTTTTGCGAAGGGAGAAAATTTGAGAGATTTTTTGTTTGAGTGATTTTTCTTAAACTTATAAGTTGGGTTCAGAGTTTTAAAAAAAATTTGCATTTTTCTCACTATAAATTTCTACTTTGGCTACTCCATATGCATTCCACGGTAAATCAGTTCCATTAAGATGGAGGAGTGAAGTTCAAGTATCAATAAGGTGTTGTAACGGACGAGCAGTGTAGTGAAACCTGAGTGTAGTAGGCGTTGTAGCAAAAATAGAGAGGATAAGATAGTCTGATTACTGGTATATGAGCAGATTTTATGTATCCTGAAAAGTTCTAATGAAGCCTTATTTTCTACTTACAGGAAGACAAAAGGGAGGAGTCATTTGTTGTCGCAAGAATAGAATTTGACTCATTGAATCATATAGGAACTTATTCTCTAATTATATCTCTGGTCTTTAGCAATAAAGTAAGCGACTTTTTCTTTTAATCTCTAGGTAACTTTTTCAATCTGTAGTATAATATTTTGATATCCGGGTGGTTGTGGAAGTATGCTTGTTGAAGCCAAACTAAGCGTCTTTTTTGTATTGTCACTTTGTGGTTCATCAAATATACTCTTATGGTTGATTTTTTATAATTAAAGCTAAGTACACATTCTTTTCTTTTCTTTTTTTATAGATTGGAAATACTCAACAATCTATTAAATGCAGTTTCTTTTCTTAATAACTAATATTAAATTGAAGATTATGTGGATTGCAATGGCCATGATGCTAGAGATAGTAATGTTCGATGGCTCTAATAAGGTTTGGTGAAAGCACTCATGGTGCATTTGAAGATGCTCGAGATTACAAGTGAATAAGAAAAAAAAAGAGAACAATGAAAAAGCTCTTTTATCAATTCTACTATCTTTAACAGATGAGATTTTTTTATATAGATTTTGGAGGAAACAATTATTGAAGATTAGCGCTCAAGATAGAGTCATTGTATATCACCAAAAATCTTTTCAACAAATTGTCCTGGATTCAAATATTATATCTTCTCTACATGAAGGAGATTGCACCAATAAAATTTCTTCAAAATAAGTTTAATTATATCATTTGAGATTTGAGCAATATTGATGTGCTTGTTGATAATGAAAATCAATCATTATTGTAATTGTGTATTTACCTCTTTTTAACAGCACTTCTTGGACTTTATATTATATGGACGTGATACATTAAGTTTAGAGTATATCCATCACTTCTTTCAAAGTTGGTGATTGCTAGGCTTAAGGAAGATGATAAGAAACTAAAACATTATTGCTAGTCAAAGCGGAATCTTATGAGTAATGATCCTCTTCTAATAATGGCAAGAGTAATTCTTGTGGCAAATTCAATGTGATCACTTACTCACTTCTCTTCTTAAGAAGAAATGAGATATAAAGAATAATTTCTTAATGATAAAAAAAGAGAGCAAGACATAAATGGCATCCACAATAAGAATATATTAGCATATGAAAGAGTGGTTATTGATTATTCTGATTTTGATTTGGTGACTAATGGAGACATATGTAAAGAGCAGAAGACCATGGAATCAACTTGTTCTAGTCATATGTGTTCTGATTTAGAGATATTTTCCATGTCAGATCCAACTTCTAGAGGTTTCATTTATATAGGAAGTAAATTTATATGCAAAATTGGAGGCTTTGATACTATACAGTTAAAGACATGTGATGGTGTTACTGTTTTATTAGTGGGAGTCGGATATATATCATTTTTAAAAGAATATAATATTCTTAAAACTCAAGGCTGTATAATATAAGTTCTATTGTGATTCTAATACCCTTAAGGTGTGTAAGGGTGCTTTGGTTGACTTGAAAGTTAGTAGAGTTATTAGATTAAAAAATGTTGGAGAAGCATTGCAATTTGGAGAAACAAATGAGAGGTAGCTTCTAGGTTGCTGGAAAGCTTCCAAAATAAAAAAGAGGATCAAGTTGTGAGAGAGACTTTTAGAGATGATAAGATATGTCATTTTTTTTGTTGTAAATTTCACCCTTGTGCCAGGTTGTATCAGCAGAAAATTTCGAGCAAGGAGACAATCACGTATGTTCAATTTATATATTGCTTGACCTAGAAAAAGGCATGGCTCAAATCCAATACAACACAATTCACTCTAAAAGAACTTGTTTAAGAACATTTGTATGGTTCAAGCTATGTAGATGTCTAACTTAGTATACCTGGTCAACAAATTGCATTTGGTTGATGTTCCAAAGTCACATTTGATCGTTGATTAGAGTTTTACATTTAACAACAAGTTAGCAATCTTGATTGATCACTAATCCATGTTCCAACCGTCAGAAAATGCAGATTGATTGATGATCGGCTACTTGCATTCAACAGCTGATTAACATTTCTATCAATGAATCACATTCACTAGTTGGTAGATGGTTTGAATTGATTGTAGACCAATGACACATTCAACAACCAATGAATGGTCCTTATTAATCTTTTGTTGTTGGTTCACTTTCAATAATAGATCTATTGCCACATTGATTGATGATCAAAGAATCTAGTTTAATACCCAAATGAAAAAGCTACACAACTTGCATTCTATTTTGATCTATGGTCTTGATAAATAATCAACTTTACTAACAACCAACCAATAGCTCAGATTAAGAGATAAACCAACAGTTTCAATGAGTTATGCTTGATAATCTAATTCCGTTTATGACAACCAAGTTCATAATTAATGAAGAAAGAATTTAACAAGTTCGGAATGATTTTTTCTTGAATTGTCTCCGATGAAGTTTTTGTGGTCAACAAGTGATTATGCTATCACTAGGATACTATTACAATGTAATGTAGTAGCGCATCATCTACTAAATAATCTAAAGTTCGCAACATAGATTCAATGAATAAGTTCTCCACTTTGATATAGGGGATTTAAAACACGTAATTTTCTTTCAATTTAGTTATGTAAGAGGTTCCCCTGCTTATCATTTGGGATATTTTTAATTTTTATTTTATTTTATTTTATGTACATTTGGAATTAAAAGTAAAACATATTTTGCATTTTGAAAATATATTTATATTATTTATGCGACAATAGCAGTGGTTGTAGGCTCGATAGTGGCAGCCATCAAATGAGGAGATGATGGTCGGCATTGTCACTAACAATGATAGTTGTTTTATAAAGTAATCGATGCACCGAAAAGTTGTTTTGATTTTTTTTTAATAAAGAAAAATAAAAAATAATTAAAAAATTCACCAAACGAACATGTTTTATGAATAAAAATCAAAAATAAAAAATAAAAGTGATCCCAAATAGGCACTAAACTTTTCATAAGAATGCAATATCATTTGTTACTCTAAGTCTCTAGAATAACTTCGTTGAAGCTACATTTTACAAGTTAGCATTATTAAATCATTTTCAACTACCTTTTGGGACTAAGCAAGGATTAACCAAACACTTGATAACATTTGAAGTAAAAGGTTCAGAGGTTACGCATGCTTGTATTGAGAATCACCTCAAATATAATTAGCTGGTCACGCCCATTATTGATAGTTTTTTGAGCTGGAGGGAAGCTTGAAGTGCTGAATTAACGCAAGATTTAGGAAATCCTAATCTAAGTGATGTGTATGTGAGCTTATCCTGTGGCAATTAGTTAATTAAATTACAAGATTTTAGACATTTATACACGGGCCATCAACTAGGCTTGAACTTGCTTGTGCTGAAAGTTATCACAAAGCAAATCCTGATAGCTTTATTTGATTAAATGTTGTTTTTTATTATCATATTTGATTCCTTATGAGGTAAGGCATTACTTTATATAAATGGCATGGCAAGCAGGAAATCCTTAAAAGGTTTTTAAAGAAAAACTGGGAAACCCTTGATTACTTCGAGATTGATACTTAGTATCTCTAAGCTGTTGCATGAAATTACATGATTTTATTTTTGAGTTGCATATGGTAGGAACTTCTATATTGGTATTATTTAGATTCTTTATTTACTTTCCTGCTCTCTTTTGTGTGTGCGTTCTATATATATATATATATATATATATATATATATATATATATATATATATATATATATATATATAATATTTTTTTGCAAGATATTAGTAATTTCTCCTATTTGTTTAGTTAGACATATATGAGGCCTCTTTTATTTGTGTATCTATGTGACTTTTTTTATAATGGATTTAATCCTTTCTTCTCTCTTGTAGATGAGGATATTGTTTTGGTAAAACGATTGAAATTTTGATGCATTTTTATGGTGCTTGATTTTTTATTTTATTTTATTTTATGTGTTCATTGTATTTTCTCCTGCTTGGCATTTTCACATAAAACGTTAGGTTTTTATTAATAACTAATATTAGAGTTCAATCAGTAATATGATGAACATGAAGAATGACATTGTAAAATTGATTATTTCAAGTGTTTTGAGTTTTGGAAAATCAAGGTTTGAGGTATGCTAATCTAGTAGGGCCTTGCAAAGGAACTTATGGTGCATTCAAATATGTATAAGCCTTAAGATTGTTGGAGAATCTCTCTCAACAATCCAACTATATTTGGTGGAGGAGATATTAACAGAGGTTTTGGAGGAAACTATAAAGTGGTTGTCGTTTAAGCGGGAGTTTTATATATCACCATAATCATTTCCAACATATTTTATTGGAAGCAAGGATCCTAATTGCTATGCATGACCACCATTAAATCGCTTCCTTTTGGATTTGGTTCAGTGCTTTGAAACTGAGATACGATTTTATAATGATAATCAATTTTTTTTTTTGCTCGGATGCTTTTTACCTCTATCTTTGTATGCTTTCCAGGACACTATGTTGAATGATATATATATATATATATCACTAATTTAGAAGATTTTAAGAGTAAAGTTTAGTAAACGATGTGATTGCTGAGCTTAAGGGTGTACAAGATGAAAAGTAAGCTAAGGTTATTGATTTGGGAGATCTTTTAATCTATCTCTATCAATGGTAAAAGTAAGTTTCATGTAAGATACAATGACATGACTAGGTTCTCTTGTTAGAAATTAGAACAATAAGACATGAGAAGAAATAATCAAACTTTCAAAAAGGATTGGCTTGTGAGTGACAACCACAAAGAGGACAATTTTGTTGATGCTAGTATTGTTATAAATTATTTCAATGAAAATTTAGATGATGGTTTCTTGTTTATTTATAAGAAGTAGGAAGTGGGGGCAAGTGGCCACTTAACTAATTGTTTGAAGTGGGGAGTGAGAATTGACTTGTCCAATTCTTAGCTCTTTTACTAGGTGCTTTTATGTTCTAAAGTTATACTTCTGGAAGTCATTAATTATGATGCTTCATAGTAACACTCATACATACAAAAACCCCGCATACCTTCATACTTTCATGCATATAATATAAGCTGTGAAAAATATATTATAATAGGCATTAAAATTTTTGCGTAATTAATAATAATATTATTACATATTTTATTTATCATAATTAAATAATTTATATTATTTTATGTATTATATATAGGTGGTAGATAATAAATTATTAAGATGCATAAATCATTCTAAAAAATTATCATATACTTGTATGCACTCGTGTGTTTATACAGGCCCATCAAGGAGGTCTCCCTTTTACTAGGCGAATCAGAGATTCCTAATCAAGCTGGTAGCTCAACACACGCAATGAACTTGATTCACCATCTCAGTCATTCGCTCTCTTCTTTATATATTTCTCCCATACAAGCTCAACACGTTCAACTATAGTAAGACCCCTACTACAAGGGACCATCAATTCACCCTACCAAGATCGACCACTAAGCTTGCCTTTTCAACCACTTCAGCTCACTCACTTTCTCTTCTGAGGCAGTGCAAGCACTTCAGCTCACTCACTTTCTCTTCTGAGGCAGTGCAAGGCTCAGTACTGGTCGCCCACTATCCCAATTTGATGCTCAATCACCAAACTCACCTTGTTTAGCATACGCTCGCAGACTCGCCCGCTCCCACTTGGCATCACAGAGCTCGCCCAAAAAATAGCTCATCATGATTTTGCAGTGCTAGCTCTTTCTCAACCAATCAAGATGTGACATATGTCCTGGCTATATTGTGTGTCATTATACTTTTTTATTTTTCTTGGTTTCATCTTTCCTTTAGCCTTCAAAGCCTTATAAATAAAGAGATGATAAGGAGCAGTTGGGTACTTTTAACTGATTCTAATAGATGACATGCCGCTTTGAGACTCATAGTTTTCTTAAGCTTTCTACGACATCTCTCCTCTCCAATTTTCATCCTACTCTCCATCCCACATAGATTCCAACACACTAGCTCAACGAATAAGCCTGCTAATAAAGTCGGGTGTTGCCCGTAGACACAATTGGATCCAACATAAGGATGTACCAAATCTTTTGAAAAATCTTATATCTTTGAGTGCTTCATTGATGCATGATACAATTCTTGGGAAATGTTGAAGTACATAAAATTTAAATTAAAGATTTAGTTGCAATAAAGATGAAAAGATGTGGTAGACTGTGTTGTTGAGTGGAGCTGCATTAGTTTTGTTTTCTATGTTAGAGCATGATGATTTAGGTAATTAGAAAAAAATATTTAACGTCTTAGCTGCAGGTCAAGTTTCTAAACAAAAGAGGGAATATATCGTGAGGAAGATTATATGATATGATAAGGTAGATCAATCTCATTTTGAATAATTTAAACTGTGAGATTATGGTACCATCAACTCTTTGAGGCTTTAGGAGCTTGAGGAATTTGATTTGAAGAGGGACAGAGGATATCTAAGATATTGTCACAAATTAGAGTTGTGGGCAAAGTTTTTGAGAATCACCTCAAATATAATTAGATGTACTCCATATGATAGTGTGCTGTTCTACTTTTGCAGTGGAGTTTTTGATTTGAATTAGTGCTTGAATTTAGGTGCTAAATAGCTTGAAAAGCTAGATTTAAGGAACTGAATCCAAGTGATATGGCTTGTGAGTTTGACTTTTCTCAAGAGAATTAAAACATATGATTTTTGGCAGTTGTGCGTGATGAAATCAACATAGGCATGGGCTTTGTTTCTTGGGACCAGTAAGTTAATCTCAAAACAAATCCATATAGCTTTATTTGATTAAAGTCAATTTGTTAATATCATATCAAATTCATAATGAGGCGGAGACTTTTTATTTTTGATCTCATTCATGGTGACATCTTTGAGAAGAATGTGTTGGAGATCTTTATACTTGTAGCATTTAAATTTCTTTTGTTTATTCTCTTCTCTGTTTATATTTCTGCAAGATTTTTGCAAGTTTTTTTTTTTAAGTTTTAAAGATTTGCAGCTTCTCTTTGAGATCAGGTGTGGGATTTGGGTCAGAGGAATATTAATTTAATTTGTATATTTGTGTGGTTTCTCTATAGCGGCTTATCCCCTCTCCTCTGTTGTCAATGTAAGTTATTATTTTGATTAAATCACATAAATTTTTGTGTCTTCTTTTGACCTTTGATCTCTTTTATTACTTGTGAGTTTATCTTATTTGCTCCCGGCTGGCGCTTAAGAAAAAAAGTTTTTTGTTTCCCCTAATAGCTTGCTCATCCAGATTTCTAAAATCATATCTAATTTGTGATTGAAGCAGTAGTGTAGCAGGTTGAATTTACTTATTTACATGATGTTTGCGATCACGTTTTCCTTATTTCAGGTCTGCCCCATTTGTTCTGTAAAGGTTGCAAGAGACATGCTGAGTCATATTACATTGCAACACGGGCAACTCTACAAGATATCCTTTCCAATAGTTTTTATCTACCAATATAGCTGAAAATGGGATTTAAAATCCTACTACGTTGGCACATTTAGCTCAAATATACTTCGTAACTGTGCAGTATTATTTCATCTAAAAAATAATACTGGTAGCTACTATCACTTTTGAGGGACATGATTTAAATAAAATGAAACCAAAAAATATGAAGGAAAGTAATAAAATGTTTACAATCTTGATTGATTCTTTGTAAACCTATAGAAATGCTTATATTATATCCAGATGATCAATTCCTTCCCTTCTGTTCATATTTTCTTCCAAAGTCATTGATAGGGAAAAAGCCTGGCTTTAACATAACTACAACAAAGTAAAACAACATAATCAAGTGACGGTTTACCAATACATTTTTAATTAAATAATGAACTGGTTATTAAAATATGAGATTCCAACTGCTTACAACATTTTGTTTGTATTGGTTTAATAAAATAGGCTAGGAGAACGTAATATTCAACATTCTGATGTGAGTCCGCTGGCTTAACTCTAAAAACATTGTCAAACCTCCCATAAAGCCTAGTAAGTTGTAGGATGACACTTGCAGGAATTTGTAATTTTTCTTTGACTGCGGATTACTTGCAGAGACGTCGAAGGCTAAGAAGAGTAGCTATTCCAAATAGCCAGGGACTTTCACTTCTAGGGAGGGAACTTCGTGAGGCTCACCTGCAGGTTCTTTTGGGAAGTGGGACTTATCGGTCTAGCAACACTGGTGCCTCAACTGCAGCAACCGATTCATTGCTTTCATCTATTGTTTTAAATTTTCCTTCATCTGAAGCTGAAGAAATTTCCAAATCTTCCTTCTCTAGTGGTGATGATTTTGCTAGCAAAAATACAACACCAGCACAGATAAGGAAATCAAGGTAATGTTTATTTTTTTAATGTTACTATTAGAAACTAATATTTTTGGGGAGATATTTGAGAATCTCTAACAGAGGGATAAAGCCCAATGACTTTGACGTGTTAATAAAGAAATAAATTTAATATAATTTATTATAATTTGGCCTTTGAGCCATTACTGGGCTCCTTCTCAATTTTCTTTCATTTCTATAAGTTTTATTTGACTTATATTAAAAAAGATAGATATAGACCTAAAAAAGATAGATATAGACCTAAAAAACTTTGTTAGAAAATATTAAAAATGATATTTCTTTATTAGATTTAAACGAGAATTTTACTTTTAACAAGACACAATAGAGAAAAAGAATTCATGTAGCTAACCCTACGTAGTGGGACAAAGGCTTGATGTTGTTGTTATTGTCGTCTATAAGTTTTATCTGACCCTTAACTCAATGCTTTACATGTTTTTTCCTACATGTTTTTTCTTTGTTTTTTGTAATCTTTGAATATTGTTCTTAAGGGCCGTTCAGCGAAACATTAAGTTGATATTTTTTTAGAGGAAATAATAGAGTTTTGATAACCTCGGGCTTTTACATCGTTTATACTTTTGAATGTTTCATGTCGTTACTATTTGTCTGGTCATTTTATTTTTTTCACTAAATGTTTTAATTGGAACCATGCAATGTCTTAAAATCTTGACTGAATTAGTAAAAAAAAAGCACTTAATGTGGTAATTAGGATAAGACTGATGATGAAATTGGTAATCATTTAGTTTTTAACTATGAAATTACTATTACTCGGTTATGATTATTAACCATAAGTGGCAACAATAATACTAGCAAATGTTTGCAGTTTTTGAACTACAATGGATCTCTGCCATTGGAGTGAACTACTTTATGCCCCTCTTTTGTTATAGTTGAGAATGATATTTATTTAAAAAGCTAGAAAATATAATAAATGCAAGAAAAAAATGAAATATGGATAAAACTAAAGAGGAAATATTAAGTAATAGATATATAATCAGTTAAGCAAACCTCACACTAAATAAGGAGGTCATACCCTTTTTGAAGATTTGAAGTCACACACTGGATCAAGGATCAAAACTCCATGGTTGATGAAGGATAAATATGGTTCATATCAAGAAAAAATAAATTTACTCGTACTATCAAATTTAAAAAAATGTTATAATTTCATTATTTGAATCAATAAACAATAAATTGGTAATAAACTATTAACATAGTAACGTAAGAGTAGAACAACCCTTGGAAAATAAGAAAAAGTACCATGAAGCCCAGTTGACATAAAATGATTCAACAGAGTAGAAAAATTAGATTTTTTATCTACATTAATTCCCTGGACTACAAAATACTATGAATAACAGTGAAAATGTTACACCTACATTAATCTTAATCTTCATCAACTTTGGGTCATTGAATGATTGTTTTACTTCCAGCAGACTAGTGGTTGATGTGATCTTGAAAGAACACTAATGAGCGTTGAAAGTTTCAATGTAAGAATTGACATAGGCAATTTTTGGTAAAACGAGATCCACCTGTAGAAACTTCAATTATGGTTGCTTGCAAGTGTCTTGACTAGGTAACAGTTTCTCAACATAAAAAAGTTGAACTAATAATTTTTAGGGGTAAAAAAATTGTGTATTAGTTAGTAAGAGTGCCCCTTATTTGTAATAGAGGAATTTAATATGATGTCTAAGGAGATAGCGAAATAAACATAGTTCTTTAACTCTAAATAGGAAGTTTTCCATAATAATATGCTAACATTAACGGGCTTCTTAAGGCTGGGGCTTGTATTACTAAGCTCAAGGTTGTTACATAGCTTAGAAAACTAAAGTGGATGCAAATCCTTGATAAGTATATATGCACGCTTCATCTAGTTTGGAAACATGATGAGTAATGTTCTTTTTTTATAGCACCATATTAATATGCTTGTTTCTTTCATGGAACATGAGATATTGGTAATATAGGTGGTAGCATGATTCTCATAATTTAAGATCAAATATGGTCATTTGATAACCAAATTCTCCCTAGATGAATAGGTGGGTGACAATGGGGAGATGACTCGTGAAAGGTTATATTGTTGAAATATATATATATATATATATATATATATATAAATTTTATCCTCACTGGATTCTTGTGCAGGATTCTGTCTTCATCGCATAACGTATACAGTACAATTGAATCCTTGATTCTAAACCATCCAGATCCTACAAACTCTATCAACTCATATCATGGTAAGAGAGTAGATTGCAAACCACAACTCGAAATCATCTTAAAAATCACAGATGTCTAGAGGAAACTTTTTGCTTGAAGTCTTACAATTGGTAATTTTTTAATTAATAGACTTTAATGAGCAATAAAGTTTCGCTCTAATTATTTTGGTTATTGGAATCTATTGGAGTAATGTAGAATATTTTAGGATCTATAGATTTTAGTGTGTTGACTGTAACTGCTCCCCACCGACTCACCTATGATCGAACACAACGATTCAACCACCGACGGTTCCACGATCGCAAGAAACCATTCCTCTCACGACATAAAATGATTTCTTCCTCTCATTCAATGGACCCACGCTCTCAGACACAGAAAAACGCTCTTAAAAATACGCACA
The DNA here is from genome assembly GCA_022539455.1 of Dendrobium nobile. Lineage (NCBI taxonomy): Eukaryota > Viridiplantae > Streptophyta > Magnoliopsida > Asparagales > Orchidaceae > Dendrobium > Dendrobium nobile. Next base: position 13,762,412 of record CM039721.1, on the reverse strand, counting down.
TAGAGAAAAAAGGGTTTTCGGAAACTTACCGAAGACGAACAAAGCTTGCGGTCGTGCCCTAGATCCGCTCGCTCTGCTCCCATAGAACTCAATCGAAGCCCCTCTAACCTTCATACTCATCTACGCCCGACTGCCACCGAAGCCAGTGCAAATCCGACTCCAAGCCCTCTTTCAATCGCGACTTTAGACACCCGCAAGGAAGCAAAGCTCGTCCGAAGCCGACCACCTCTTCTATCTCCGGCCGACCCTAGCCGCCGATCCCAGCCTCCCACCGCCGCCGACCTCCTGCTCCGGCCTGAACCGTCGCCTAGGAAGCCGTCGTGCCTTGTCCCCGTGCGTGGTTCCGCCCCTTCCACGCGCCCTAGCCGATCGGGCTCTTCCCGATCCATCCCTCCCTCTCTCTATTATATATTATAATATTATAATATATATTATGTTATATTCATATAATATATAATATTATGTTATATTATATATTATATTATAATATTATAATATATATTATATTTTATTGTAATAAATATATTATATTATAATATATATATATATATATATTATTTTAAAACATAATAATAAATAAAAGAGAGACAGAAGAGTGGAGAGAAATAATTTTCAAACAGGTGTTGAAGACCTGCACCATCGATCTTAGATCTAGGTGGATGGTTTCACAATTCGAAGACCCGCACCGTGATCTTAGATCCGGGCGAATGGTTTTAAATTCGAAGCCCCCACGCCATTGATCTTAGATCTGGGCGGGATGAAACAAATTTCGAAGACCCCACGCAGTCGATCTTAGATCCTGGTGGGATGGTTTAAAATTAAAGACCCTACGTCGTCGACCTTAGGTCTGGGTAGGAAGAAATTTCGGCAGATGCCGTCCCGATTTCTCCCTCGGTGGGGAGGAGACGTCGGGAGGCTGCCAAAATTTTCATTGAACAATACGGGACTTGGACAAAAAATTAAAAAATTGATTTGAATGAAATTCAAAAATAAAATCAATTTTAAATTAAAATTCGATCAAATAATATTGGACTTAAATTCAAATTGAACTCAAATCTGACTATATTTAAAGTTGATGTGATAAATGGAGAACAAACCTTCAAATGGCATGTAGGCGATGAATAATAAGTCAAAATGACTCAAATTATTCAATCAAAACCAAGGTTTAAAATTGCGTAACTACGCCTCGAGGCGGTTTTCGTCCGTGAGGCGAGGCGTAAGCCTCGAGGCGGTCTGAGGCGTAAGCCTCACGAACACAGAATTGCGTAAATGAAAAATTAAGGGTTTTAGCATGAAAATAATAGCAATATTGTACCTTACAATAAAAACATCTAAATTATATATGAAAATAGTGGAAAATAAGAAAGTAGATGCAATAAAATCATGTTCCAAAGTACAAAATCACAAAATATTAGTTTAACAAAACTCCCAAAATACAAAAACATATAAAATGAAATCATATCCCATCACTAAATGGGTCTTCAAGTGAATCTTCTTCTCCAATTGTATCTATGAATGCCATGTCATCATCATCTTCAACATGACTCACTTTTCTCTTCCCTGTTCATTAAGAGAAAAGAACATTATCATGTATTCATGTTCATTGCTCACTTGACATAAATGTAATGTAATAGCATATAAGAAGTTGTGGAATATCTTTACTTGATTGTTGTGCTGCAGAGCTAGTGGATGTGTGTGGTGTAGTACTAGTGGATGTGCCAACTTGATCTGCTTCGCCCCTCAAGACATCCACACTTAGATCTTCTAACTGTAAGTCTGATAATGGCAAATCTGTCTCATCATCTATGAACCACTCATTATCAGACGACACATCATCACACACTAATGGGTCCTCATCATCCTTCAACCCCTTATTCCTCAACCTCCTTTCTCTCAACCTCTAGTTGTGCATAATATATACGAGAGAGTTCATTCTGAGTATTGATAGCCAATTTCTTCTCTTTGTTTGCACTTGGTTATATGTACTCCAGTTTCGCTCACACCCAGAAGAAGAACAAGTGAGGCCCAACACTCTTACAGCAAAACTCTGTAACTCAGGGGTGGAATCACCAAATTGGATCCACCATTCAACTGTTTTCAAGAAAAAACATAATCAGAACTGAATAAAGTGTTTTGCATTTACCAAAATAATTATACCTGGAGATCGTTTAGAAATGGTTGCTTTTGCTGCATTCAAACCAAAAAAACCCTCTTTATTCCGGAACAGAACAAGCTGTAAATCTGCAAGCTCCCTATCTGCCTGCTCCGGTATTAATCTTTCCATACAATGATATAGACCAAGCTTCACCTCAGGATTTGAAGATTTCTTCTCTGAATATTGAAATTGAGGGTTGAGATAATATGCCGCTGCATGTAGATGTCGGTGTAACTGCACCTCCCACCGAGCATCAACGATATCCCAAATCTCCCTATAACTTGCCTCCTCTCCTCCCAAGTTGTGTGCAATCATCTCCTTGGCCTCATCCATAGCATTATAAATAAAACCCATAGCTGGTTTCTTCTCTGCATCCACTAAGCGTAGAACTTGCACTAAGGGTCTCGTGCTCAAAATGGCATAGGTTACAGTAGCCCAAAATTTATCATTTAGAATGAACTTTCTTATTTCCTTCCCCTCACTTTTCTTCCCCCAAGCAGAGTTAAGCCATTCAGTTGATATAAACATGGCTTCCAAAGGTTGCCTCACCTCCATCAAGCTCTGTAGTGTCAAATAGGAGGTGACAAACTTATAGATTCACAGTGCACAAATGTAAGAACTATGAACATACAGTAGGAATGATTTGCAATGTACAAAATTAAGAACATACCTAGTGGTTGCAGGGCGAATGATTTCTTTCTTTGAAAACTTTCTCATCAAGCTTAAGACCCAAGAGTGATTGTAGATGAACTTTGTAATCTTTTTCGCCCTAGAAAGAGCACTTTTGTGCTGAGGTAAGTCACCAAGATCCTCCAAAATGAGATCGATACAATGTGCTGCGCAGGGTGTCCAATATAGGTGTGTCCTCTTCTCCATCAACATCTGACCAGCTGCTTTGTATGCACTGGCATTATCAGTCACTACCTGGACAACCAATTGCTCCCCAATCTCCTCAATAACACCATCAAGTAATTTGAAAATGAATGTGGCATTTTTCACCTCCTCTGAAGCATCAACTGATCGTAAGAACACCGTGCCGTAGGGATTGTTGACAAGGATGTTAATCAAGCTCCTGCTCTTCATGTCAGACCATCCATCTGACATAATAGTCACACCAGTCTCAATCCATGTCCTTTTAATCTCCTGAATGCTCCGCTCTGTGTTCTACAGCTCCTCTTTTAAAATCCATGTTCGCAACTCATACATGGAAGGTGCCTTCAACCCTCTTCCATACAATCCTACAGACCGCAACATACTGAAGTAGGCAGGCGATGTAGCAACATTAAATGGTATTGCATTCTCAAAAAAAAAAACCTCCCAATGTCCATGCAAACCTGTCGCCGACCCTCTCTAGTACCAGCTGCAGGCATCATCTCTGCTTCTCCTCTATCCACTCCTGGAGTAGTCATATACTGATCCATAGGACCCCGTGCACCTCTACTATGTATAGTGGAGGAAGAGCCCTTTCCACTCTCGCTCCCAAAATAAGCACCATGCTCGACCCTTTCATCAAATTGCTCCTGTTGTAAGTGTTTAGCAGTGGCAGTTTTCTTCATGTAAGCACTTATTTCTTCCTTCACATTGTCTGGCACTTTTGCACAGGGTGCTACATTTTTGTGCGAGCATGATAGATGTTCCTTCATGCGGGTAACACCTCCCTTCACCACTTTATCGCAAAAATTACATTTCAAATAAACATAGCTCTTCTCTCCGCCGCCAATGTCAACTTGTACACTATACTTCCAAGAAGGGTCCCTCCGCAATGACGTATTTGTCTTTTCTTTACTTCTAACCATGTCTCCTAAATCAAAAAACCAAATACACTAAAAAAAAATCAAAAAAATCTAAACCCTAATTTTTCTTAAACTTGAAAAATCTATCCCTAAACTTAATAAAAATACCTAAAATCCAATGTGGAGTACTCCTAGAGGGCGGCCAGAAGTTTCCACTTCGCCGGAGAGAGGCGGCGCCGGCGGGAGAAGCGGCGGGAAGCAAGGCCGACGGCGTGCGGGAACTCTGAGTCGCGACCTGGAGCGTGCGGGAGGGAGAAATGTCGGGTTTGCTGAAGGCTACGGGTAAAAGGAGAGAAAAAGAGCTCATTTTAAGTGAGTGGGCCCTATCCAAGAGAGGCGTACGCCTCACCAGGAGTTGCGCAATTGCGCCTCTGAGGCGCGCCTCTGCCCCAGTGAGGCGTACGCCTCTTAAAGGTACAAAATTACGTAGGTTATGAGGCGTTTTTGGGAGGAATTGCGCAAAGGCGCGCCTCTAATTGCGCAATTTTAAACAGAGATCAAAACAATAACATTAAATCAGTCCAAATCTAATAATGTAGATTGTGTTAATGGCAGTAACACAATCTTGTTTTATAAATTTAAGAAAATTAACAATTGATTTTGACTTTAGTTGATTATTCAAGGAAAATTTGGCAACAAAGTTTTGAGATTACATGAAATCAAAGCATATTGATTTGATGCATCTTTCAGCCAATCAAGATCATGCCACTATAGTCTTTGCTTGAAAATATTTATCGTGCATCTCATCTGTCTTAGCAATGTATGATTGAAGATGGTTCCTTAAGAAATTTGAGAAATTTTATTCAAACTAAGAACCTTAGAGCTGTCTTTAGACTCTTTCTATTGGATAAATATCTTCTAACAGATAAATAATAGTTTTAAGAAGATCTATTCAAAGGGTTATGTCAATGCAAGGAGATGTCACCTTTGATTCAAATATACTAGACCATTCATTTGATTGTGTTGGTCTAAAAAGCTGAAAGCTATGCCACCAGATTCGCAACATGTGTACAAGCGGACAGAAGGCGTTCGTAGGCCCTTAAATGAAATCTCGGGCCATTTTCTAAATGAAATCACTTGATTAAATGTATAATATTTAAATATTTTAAATTGCCCCATTATGTATTAAATATGATCTCCTAAACTCAAATGCTACCACCCTGCATGTGCTCTGGTCAACATGTTAAAAGTATAAACACTAATGACCGAGAATGCTGCGCAGGGTCAAATTCTATAACCCGCATGTGCTCCAATCGTCACATCTAATTCCCAAATTTAACGATTCGAGAATGCTACGCAGGTAAAATATTCAAGTTTTATCCTCAAAAGGACTGGAGTCGACCTAACTTGAATCATAAAAATGCCTCCCAAAATCGTACTAAAATACAAGTGATCTTAATGTTACCCCGATGATGGCCGCATTGACAAGAAAATCTCAACCGGAGGGGTTAAATCTATAATCAAACAAAAGCCAAAATTCTTGAAATAAAATCTATTAACTAAAAACTTCAAACTAAAAAATCATCCACCTCCCGCAACCGTTTGTCGGGGGTGATAAATTTGAAATTAACCTCAGCTCACAAAGGACGAATGTGTGTCGGGTGTATCACTATGATTCATCCTCAAATAGTCTCTTGCCAATAGGGACGTGGCACGTGCCCTCTGATCGGGTGATTTTGCCGCAAAATGGCACAATTATATTATGATCACGGCCAAAGCCCGTATGTTCCCTAAAGGCGTCAAACCCTTGAGCGATGAATTATAGGGTATATTCGATAGGCATAAAGCATTCTGTTAGCTAAGGTGGATTCAGATATATCCCCTTAGACAAACACCAACCCAGGTCTACAAGTTATTCTTGGACGAAGCAACCCATGGCTGTTGACAAGGTGCCTTCTGTCAGGTTGGGTCGACTACCTCCATTGACTAAGTAGACCAGAGATCGTAACAGCCCGTGACGACGGAACCATGGGATCTTGATCAGGCTCGTCTTCATTCCCCCCACCACTAGTTTTAAGTTTATGGTGATGAACTCTAAAGTCTAAACTTCAAAATTCAAATCTAAGATTCAAACCCTAAAATTATTACTATTATACGATGGGTTTATAACCTATTCGACCGCTTTAACGATTAGCCTTAATCGAATGTTCTCTCCTGTTATCGAGAGGGGTAATTAACTATAGGGGCTTGCGCCTATAGGAAACCAGAACTCAGATCAAAAAGTCCTCACAAAATGAGGGCGAAATCTCTGGGTAGTGTCTTATTTAAAACCCAATCCGCCTTCTGAAAATTCCCCTAGAACCTAATCTCGTTAAAACTTTCTACCGTCATCATCACACAAATACTCAAAAGAAAAATAGACAGATGACGCGGAGAGGCCGGGATTACATCACAAAATAAAAAATGGAATTTTTCAGAGCCCACATAGTGCAATTTAATGATGCACACTAAGAGATCGAAAGAGAATGATCTAATATAATTTCAAGTATAAAATCTTTAGAATTGTTCAACATTGTATTGAATTTGAATTCACGAGGAGATTGAAAGAGAAGAATCTAATGCATTGGTTGAAACTGTATAAAATTAAGTAAATTTAGACTCATTGAAGACTAGGCTAATAATAAAACTTCTTAGAATTTTCAATTTATAATCATTTATCCCTATGCATTACATAATTTAAATGGCATTCTAATTCTCATCTTTAATTTTATCAGGACTCTTATATGAAATTTTTCTGAATTTAGACACATCAGTCCACTTTTTTTTTCTATGCAACAACAATAGACTTTTAATTATTATAATTAATGATCATTTTCTTACGAATATTTTCATGCGAATTAGGAAAATCATTCAAATGACTAATATAACAGGAGAAAACTAATAACAATGCTAAAATATTAATATTCATCTTAATGGATACTAGTAAAGACTCCTAACTAATTCCTAGAAAAAAAGATTATGAAATTTGAAATCATATAGCACACAAATATGATTCACTTAAATAAAGATGGAAAATCTCCTTAAAAAAGTTAAGATAAATGACTTAAATATTAGTTGTGATCAATGTTTAAAATTGCGTAATCGGGTATTGAGGCGTTTTTTGTTCGTGAGGTGAGGCATAAGCCTCAAAATCAAAAGATTACGTAAACATAAAATGGTAAATTTTTTATATACTAATGATAAAAAATATGAAACATAAAAAGGCACAAGATATGAAGTGAAATTAAAATATACCAATAATAAGACAATATGAAATATAATTCTACTCAAATTCTATCTTTCCCAAATCATAGTATATCAAACCCCTAAACATAATGCTTCACTTATTTTACATTAAGAAAACTTATACAAAGCATGCACTCATGAAGAAGCAGACTAACACTAACAACTATTACTAAAGATGATTAATAAAACAATATGTCGGGCAACCGGGGGTCTAAGGGTGCGCTGCCCCCTGGCGGGTTTCGAATTTTTGTATGAGTGTTGCAGTTGGGCAACGCCCTTGAGAGGTTTCCGGGGGCTGCGCCCCTGGAACAAATTTTTATTGTAAGAGTAATTTTGAAGTTCTGCTTATTTTTAAAGTTTATAAGTCGTTTATATGGAAAGATATCGAGTGGTACTGAGCATGTACCTAACGGTACCGAGCATGTATCTAGCGGTACCGAGCATGTACCTAGTGGCACCAAGCATTGTTGTACCGAGTGGTACCGAGCAGTACCGAGCATGCACCTAGCGATACTGAGCTGATACTCCAATCGAGGTTATTGATAGGATTTAAGGGATTTAGAAACCAATCTAACAACAAAAATCATGGACTTAGAGTAGTTTATCATCTCATACGAGGTAACATTTACAGAAGATATGGACGTCATATTGAAACCCCTAGAGGTAGCGGGCCTGCGTGATGGATGGGCAAAGGTACAAGAGTTGTTAATCAAGTGGAATGATCTACCAGAGCACGACGCCACGTGGGAACCATTCTAGACAATCAGTAGTCAGTTACCTACCTTCCACCTTGAGAACATGGTGGTAGTTTTGATATGGAGGCGGAGGCAGTAGCCTCAGCGGCTGTTTGGTGGGGTCCAACAAGGATCTAATTACTTGTGTAGGAGGATATTAATTAGGAAAGGAATTTCCTAATTTAAATTCACATAAGAGAGGGAATTAATTAAGGTTGAAAGGCTGAATTAGGAGGGAAATATATTAGGAAAGAGGGCTAAGGAGGTGGGGGGAGCTTATTTAAGGGAAAGTTTAGGGTTATTTTGTTTTATGCAGAATTTGAGTTGTGCTTGCTATAGTTTTCTTTTGTGAGGGCTTCCTAGCGGCGTCTAGGTTTAGCGGGAGAGAGGATCTACCTCTCTTATATGTAGATCATTGTCATCATTTGTTTCCCATCTTATTGTTGTTCTTGCTATATTCTCTCGCTGTTTTCACCTTAAGGCGTAGCAAAATCTCTCTACTAATATAATTGTGATTTCATCTATTCTTAATTATTTGATAAAGAAATTTGATGTCATATTCACCTTTGGATAACCCAGCACTTTTACCTCTTTACTTAATCCATTTATACTCTCAAGAAGTAGCATCAATGAGAGATTTTTGAGTAGAAAGAGCTTTGGTTAAGAGCTCATTATTGATTGGTTGTTATCCAAGACTTCAGTGTATTTGTTTATGTTCTTCCTTAATATTAATGATAGAGTTTGATATGTAGGAGAAGGGGCTCGATCAAGGACCTTTAAGAGCAATCTTCATTTGGTGATTGGATTATCAGCCATTTTGAAAATGATAGCTGAGCGGTTAGAAGTGAGTGGAGTTAGGATTTGAATTGTGATATTGAGTATTATTGAATACAATGATTACTGCAAAAAGCTCTATCAAGCAAGTTTCTGATAGGGCTATCCAGTTACTAATTGAACCAAATAAAAGATATGCAAGTATTGGGGAGCACTAGGAGACCATGGTTGAAAATGCAAGAGTTCAAATCAATCGACTTACTGGAATGAGAGTTGTGCCACTAATTTTTCCTTCTATTTTCTGATGCACTAGAAATCTCCCATGATAAGCCATGGTTTATTAATATTATTAGCAAAATTGATTATATACTTCTACAGAGTTTTCCTTTTTGAAGCACCATTCTAACGCGGATAAACGTGACGAAAAAGTTGATAATATATGAGAATTTTAATCTATCATGAATGAATTGAGCATTAGTTACCAAAAGAGAGGACATTCTGGAAGAATCCTATTTAATCCAAATACTCCCATTAGAAGAACACTGGAAATTGTGCCAACTTTCCCTCTTCAGGATATATCATAAATTGTCTGATAATAAAGGGATTAGAGATATAAGATGAAATAACTTTCTTCTTGAGTAGCAAAAGAAGGTTCACTTGGTGATCACGAGTAATATTTTACCATTTAGTGATTCTTGCATTACTAGATAACCTTGTGACATTCCGAGTAACAATATTTAGAAACATAAATTACTGAGAAAATTGAGAGGTAGCACCATTAGGTATACCTTTTCTATTCTTTGAGCTGGACTATTATTGGAATTGAGCTAAATCAACTATGGATTATTATATCAAGCTAGGGTAGCATCAGAGCTAGTGACAACATCTCCTTTATCAAGTTTATCTAATACAATTCCCGTTCTTTATGAGAAGATGAGGTAGAGGGGTGCAGATAGTATTTGGCATGAGAAGGTTTATGAAATGTCGAGGGGAGATTGGAATAGTCTTTTGGCCTTTTTTTTTTCTTTTTTTTCGCCGGAGGGTGTGTGTGGAGGTGCCCTTGTTGGGTGTGGTAAATTAGGGGATTTATTATTCTATGAAATGTTGAGGCAACAACCGATAATGAGAAAGATACAAGTTTGGGGTGGCTATTACCCTATTGAAAAAGCTTTTTATTCTACTTTGGCTTCTACTCGTATGAAGATTGTTTATGGGCATTGATGGATGGTAGTTGGGTAACATAGGGCTGCTAAAGGCATCATGAACAAATATATTTCAAACCTAGCAAGTGGCTGGCTTCCGTTCATACAAAATTGGCCAAAAATCATCCTTTCCTTTGATGGTCAAGATGATAAATTCTGGTAGGACTGATGTAGCAAAAATTTAAACACATCAGTAAAGGTCAGTCTAGCTCATTTTTTGTTAAGGAGCTAAAAAGTTTGGAGAATTCTGATCTTCCAGGCAATTTTGGAAACCCAGTTTCAATATAGTTAGAAAGCTTACAGTTTAACCCATATAGGAACGACTTTGAAACTCTTTTACAAGCTTAAAATCAGGAGACTATTTCTTAAATATGAGAGGTCTATAGTTAATAAACCAAGGATCTCCATTATTCATTTTGTCCATATCTTCACTGCAGTTGAACTTAAATAAAAAAAAAAACCATCAACAAGAGAAAAAAGTTTAAGATTACCTTTTGAGTTTTCATAGTTTAATTACTCACAGCCTGAAACATATTACCATAAAAGTGGTGTTTGCCAAACATAAAGTTGGCTGAAGTCAAAGTCCAAGGTATGGTGCCTTCATCGATTTCCCCATCCAAGAAGCATACTTTGTCTTCTTAACTGGAAATGTAGTTTAGGGAGAAGTTGGAGGAAGATAGAACACTAGCAGTGAAAATTTTTTCAAATTCGAAGCTGATGGATTCTTACCAAGCATAATAAAAGAAGAGGGGAAGGAGAGGGGAGAGAATGCGGTTTTGTCCATCTGTGGAGTGAACGAGAGCTCTGACCCAATCAGAGAACCGAGAGGCGATCAGGAGGAAGAAAATAGGGCCAAACCTTGTGTGTGGAGTTGAGCCATTGAAAGGGGAGAGTGCCATCAAGTCTTGGCCTTGTAAACTTACATCTATATTGTTGTCTTCTGCGTCATAAAATTATATATGTTTAGATCAGAACTTGCATGACGTGAAAATATCAAAATGTTATTCGAAACATGCTACATGCTTTTTCAGTTAAGCGCTTGCACAGACTACTTAGGCTTTTTTTGGTATGACTTTCTTGCTGCTTTAAAAAGCAGTTTTAATTTTTTTATCTTAAAAAATTATTTTAAGTAGTAAGAAAACTGTCCCAAACCAAATCTTACTGGTAAATATTTCATATATTGATCACTTATGCATATCTCAAGTTCATAACTTTGCTTTCCAAAAATGCCAATCATAGACGATATATAGGAACTGTAATGTACTGTTAGTTGGAATGTTATATTTTCCCAGTGATGTTGAAGAACATGCAGCATGCGCTTCTGGGGCGGAACCTCTTTATGGCTAGGGGGGGCAATTGCCCCCCCTAAAAAAAATGTTTTTTTTCATTATACTCTTATTTAGATAATTTTTAGTCTTTATTATAAGGGTTTTAAGGTAATTGTCCCCCCTCCCCCCATTTTGATAACTGCCCCCAATATAATTAAATATATTGTGTAAATGTATTATTGTTAAGGAATGATGAACCAAATATAAAGAGAAATAGTAAATCAAAATTTATTCCGAGGGCGCTGTCATCTTGGACCCCCGACATATATGCGAACAGTTACTTATATGTTTGCCTCCCTTGAAAATTATGATTGGTTCCGCCCCTGATGCGCTTCTTAAAATATCTCAAGATCAAAATTTAAATTTCCAGTTCTTGTCTTTGGCAGTATTGACCTTTCACTTAGCAAAGAGGAGAGGGAACAGAAACGGTGGCAAGCTACTGTCAGGGCAAATTTTGTGCAGGACCTGCTTCTTTCAACACTATTTGGTGATTAATCTAGAGCGGCCTATGAACTATATGCACCACGTTGATCTTTATTAATCCAACTTCTATCGTGAACTAATACATAAATTATTCCTGATGATTGTTGATCTATGGCCATATTTATTCAATACAAGCACGAATTCCTTTCTGAAAGCTAATCTTGTGCTGGTTTTCATGGAATTTCTACTCACTGTTTTTATATATTAAAAGAAAACTTATTAATGGTGATGCTCCTTTGGTTATGCGTGGGCAGCCAATGCTGCATGAATAGATCAAGTTGTTATTAAGCTTGTGTTTGCTTTATTAAGCTTGTGTTTGCTTTACTAATTGCAATTTGATTGAGCTGTTCCAGAATCACTTTTATGCAGTAAATCATGTTTAAGAACTAATTATCAATTATTACTAGATTATGTTAGACAAAAGCAATTAGTGATTGTTGGCTTTGTAAGAAAGCGAAAAGAGATCAAAGCCACTTTTATCTTTCCATTCAATATTGTAAAGTTAACTTTAGTCTGCATCTGACTTTTGCTGCCGGTCTGAGATTTGTTTTTCGTTTTTTATAATTTAAAATTAATAATATATTCTATTTGTTTAGTTGTCTTTATTTTTTCCTTAAAATTAATAATTTATTTTTATAATATAGAGAAAATTTCGGTGCTTTCACTATTTACAAAAACATCGTTCGATTTCAGGCAAGTTCAACTTAGGATTATAAGACGAGTTTTGAAAGTTCAGAAAGAATTTTAGAAAGTAAAAAAAAAAAAAAAAGATTTTGGATAATATTTGTCAATCGATTAAGACATCATATGATTTAAATGTCAAATAATATATTAATCTATGAACTTAAATGTAAATAAAAGCTAGCTATTGTAATATTTCATTCAGGGGATAAGTCTTTGTTCAATCAGTGAAGTACTTATATCCTTAACATCAAACCTTTAATGATATACTTCAAGAGTGTGTCCAAAAGCTTCATTAGATAATGTACAGTTAATAATTTTAAAATTATGAAGAAATAAGTGTGAGTTTGTAAGAAATAAATTAAGAAGGTTAAATTTCAGTTAATATAAATGCAAGCATGTGGCATAAATATAACTAATGAAAGATATATGTCTAAAAATGAATATCATACATTTGTACTTACAGACATAAAAGGAGAATTTTTAAATAGGAAAATCATTGAATATTACTTAGTAGACAACAAAGTTTTTAAAGAATTATTTAGGTAAGTGAATAATCATTATTTTCAAATGTGAAAAATATTAACTTATATATATGGTATACACACATCAAAGGGAAGATTAAATAAGGTTGAGTGCCTCCAAACCAGTCATATTACCCTTTACACTATCACTTATAAATTAAAAATAAATTTAGGTTTAATTTTTCCTTGAAGTTCCCCATCAAAATTTCAATTCGTCATACTTATAAACCTTAACGCACATAGAAGCAAACATAAATTGATAAGGTAAAGATTTTAGGGTTTGAGTTTATCATTTAAACATAAGAAGATGAGGATAATAGGGATGTAAGGCACTTGAAAAGATATCGAAACTCCTTTACCCTTCTCTTTCTCGACATCCTCTCAATCAAACTCATTATAGACATAAACAAGGTCCCTAACCACCTCTTTTATGCTCATGCTAACACAAAACATGCAATAGGACTCAACATTTCATGTAGCCCTAATTTTTGCTATTCATCTCCACTGCCTTCCTCTCTTGCTTGTTCACTCGTCTTCTCTCGCTCCTACACTATTCAGTCGAGACTTAAGATCTTAGCTAAAGAGTTTACTGAAAACAAATGAGGCTACAAAAAGATAAAAAGAAAACAAGGTTGAGTTAGTTGGTTCAATTTGATCCTAAGAAAAGAAATAGAAATGGTTATTATATTCTCCCAACTCCCAAAGAATTTCATCCTCAAAATTAAAATTAATCACATGTAATTGATAAGTAATAGTTCTTTCACACAATCCTTAAGACTACAGTTTATATTTCACAATATTGTCCAAAATTGTCAAACATAAATTCAAGCACTACTAAGTCATTCAAGTTCAAGAATATTTTTGGCACCTAATCATTAAAAAATGCAACCAAAATGAGGTGCAAAATCTATGACATGTCGATTTCACATTTCGACATGACATCAAAACTATATTACAAGAACAAAATGAGAATAATCACACCTACCAAATATGAAATGAGTTTTACTCAAAGTAAAGTCTCGATTTGCATAACCATTCATTTGTATAACACTACTTGAAGATATGGGGTTTTATAGATCCCTTACATTCTCAAACAAACAAAAACATATGAGAATTATGAAAAGAATAATATCATTCAATAAGAAATCATAACAAATAACAAGGCTACAAGATTAGAAGTATGATGTCAACTAGTAAGCAAATCTCAATCTTGGGATAAAATAATAAACCATCACATAACCTAGATCTTACACAAACATAGCAGAATAATATAAAGAATATGTATGGTCACGTCTTGACTACCATAACATCATGAAGTACAACGAGCAATCAAGAAATTTTTAGGATAGGATGTGTATCACCTACGAGGGAACCAATGAAGTTAAACAGTCTAGGCTAAACATTCTTTTGCATGATTACAAAATTTTTTGCATGAAACCTAGCGACTATATATGAAATGTATACTAGGTTCACCTAGATAGTAACATCCTTGCATGCACTAGGTAGATATCTGTCAAATTCTAAAAAAAATTAATAACATTCTACGTGGTTCACCTAGCTCTTCTGATGCAAAAATAACTACAATTACTAAATTAAAAGATTTAAATGTTTACTCTATTGATAATTTTCTTGGATCACGCATTTCCTACGAGCAATGAGTGAGTCAAAGGAAAAATGATGCAAGAGAAAAGAAGAATGATATAAATGTAGCACTAAAAGCAAATGATTCCGACAGTGATAACTCTTCAGCAGATGAGGAAAATAAATTAGCCTTGATGATGCGCCAGTTCAAGTGCGTTCTGAAAAGAAAATAGAGGCATCATCAAAAAAATGGTGCAAAGGTAAAGGCCCTAAATCTACTAAAGTTTCATCTGATACAATTTTATTTGAGTGCAGAAAACTAGATCACCTTCGAGTTGAGTGCCCCAACCTGAAGTCGCACTTAAATAAGGAGAAGGGTGAAGAGAGGCCAAAGTATAAAAGGGGCAAGCAAAAGTTACTAAAAGCTTTTTGGGCCGACTCTGCCTCAAAATCGTCAGATGAAGAAGCAAAGAAGGAGGTAAGAAAATTGTGTCTAATAACTAGTAATAATCTTGATCAATCTCATCAAGATGAAGTATGTCAACTCTCTTATGAAAAATTGCTTATTAATTATAAAAATATTTATGATTCGTATAAGAAGCTTAAGAAAATGTATGCTAGTCTTAATACTGAATTTTTTACTTTGTAAAAGGAGAATGTTAGTTTAATTACCGAGCACTCTACTTTAGATAGTGATCATATGACTTTATTAGATGAGTTTGATGTATTAAATAAGAAGCATATTGATCTATCTGATGCACACAATTCCTTGAAAACATCACATGTTGGGGCATTTATGAATTTAGAAGAACATACATGTCACTTAGATTATAGTGAGCATGCACTAAAATTGGAAGTGGCAAGCTATGAATTAGTAAATGAATATTTACAAGAAAAAAATTATTGCACTTGAGAATAATAAACCACCCATTTCAATAGCTCAATGGTACAACCCTTCAACATGGCATCCATCACACAAACCTAGGAAGATGCATCATCACCCACATAGGTTAGTAAACCCATTCCTTGGTGTTAGGTGTTACTCTTATGACATGTTAGGACACATAGCCCGCACTTACACTATCCACCATATGACACATTTAGTGTGGAGGCCTAAATTATATTTAACACAACATAAAATGCATACACCTCATTCATTCAAGCATAAGGTGGAACCCAAACTCACTTGGGTTCCCAAATCTATACTTTGAATGACATTGTAGTGGAGCTCTCATAAAAGATCTAATGAGAGTATGTGGTACCTAGATAGTGGCTGTTTGAGGCATATGACTGGTGATATAAAGTTGTTCATTACATTGGAGGCCAGGTCAGGAGGCAAAGTGACATTAGGAGATAACACCACTAAGAAAGTAGCGGGATCAAGTATAATTGGAAATCCTAAAAACTTTTTGATAGAAATGTTTTGTTATTTGATGGTTTAAAGCATAACTTATTAAGTATTAGTCAATTATGTGACAAAGAATTTGATGTAAAATTTCTTCTTGACAAATGCATGATTAGCTTAGATAACAAACTTATTTTGGAAGGAAATGGATGAACAATATTTACATGTTACACTTGAATTGTATTGAATATTCAAATTTCTTGTGTTTTAAACTAACAATTAATAAATATTGGGTATGGTATAGGAGACTATATCATGCTAGCATAAAAACACTTAGGAATATCACTTAGAAAAACTTAGTTAGAGGCATACCTAAGTTAGAATTTACTAAGGACCACTTATGTGATTCCTGCCAACTAGGAAAATAATCAAAATCATCATTTCATTCAATTAAGGATATAAATATCTCTAGGCCACTAGAAATCCTTCATATTGACCTGTTTGGATCAGTTAGTACAGCTAACATAGGAGAAAAGCTATATGGATTTGTAATAATAAATGACTACTCTAGATTCACTTGGGTAAGATTTTTGAAACATAAGAGTGAGTCATTTGAAGAATTTAGAACCTTCTCCACATGGATTCAAAGGAAATTAGGATGTGAAATCTCAAAAAATTATAGTAATCATGTTGGAGAGTTTAAAAATTATAGGTTTGAATCTTTCTATCAAAAGATAGGAATATAACATAATTTTTCTGCCCTAAGGACTCCCTAGTAGAATGGAATAGCTGAAAGGAATAATAAAACCTTAGTGAAAGCTGCTAGGGTAATACTAGCTAATTATTCACTCTCTAGATATTTTTGGGTATAAGTAGTGAACACTACTTGCTATATTTTAGATAGGATGAATATTATATTAAAGTTGAATAAAATAATATATAAAATCCTAAAGGGTGGGATACCTTATCTTTCTCACTTACATATTTTTGGATGTAAATGCTTTATCTTAATCAATAGAAAGTCACCCTTAGAAAAATTTGATCCTAAATCTGATGAGAAAGTCTTCTTAGGTTGTTCTTTTATAGGTAAAGTCTATAAAATCTTCAATAAGAGGACCCTGATAGTACCCATATGGTATTTGATGAATAAGATAAAACCTTTGAATCTAAACCTAAAGAAGAAGAATTAGTGGAGGTCATTCAGGGGGTAGAAACCATTATCATAGGAGATGGAGTAGAATCTCAAGAACACTTGCCTAGAGATTGGATATATTCTTCTAATCATCCTAAAGAGTATATCTTAGGAGACTCATTTGAAGGTGTAAGAACTATGGATAAACTTAGGAAGATGGTTAGTCATTCTGGATTTATTTTCATGATAAAACCCACTAATATTGATCAAGCCTTAAGAAATGAATTTTAGATCCTAGCAATGTTAAAAGAGCTAAACGTATTTGTTAGAAATGATGTATGGGAATTAGTTAAGAGACTTAAGGAGCAAAGTGTGGTTGGAACAAAGTGGGTATTCAAAAATAAGATGAATTACTTTAGAACAGTAATGAGAAATAAAGAAACACTAGTAGCTAAAGGGTATAACCAAATTGAAGGAATAGAGTTTGAAGATACATTTGCCCCAGTAGATAGACTATAAGCCATATGGGTGTTCCTAGCCTTTGCTTGATTCAAGGGTTTTAAATTATATCAAATGGATGTTAAGAATGTTTTTTTAAATGGGATAATCAAAGAGGATATTTATGTTGAGCAACCCCCCCCCCCTTATTTGAGAACTCAGAATTTCTAAATCATGTGTTTAAATTAAAAACTGTATTGTATAGGTTAAAGCAAGTACCTATAGCCTGGTATAAAAGGTTGAGTTCATTCCTTCTAGATAGAGGTTTTGTTAAGGGTAGTGTAGACACCAACCTCTTCCTAAAGAAAGAAGGAGAATACTTACTCATATACCAAATCTATATTGATGACATTTTGTTTTGATCATCAAATAAAAACCTTTGTGATAAATTTTTAAAAACTATAAGAAAAAATTTGAAATAGGTATGATGGGAGAACTTAATTATTTTCTTGGATTTAGTGTAAAATAGTTGGATGATGAAACCTTCATTAGCCAAAATAAATACATCAAAGAATTTCTTAAAAAATATGAAATGGATAATGCTAAAGTCATGAACACTCCCATGAGCTCCACTATTCAGTTAGACAAGGACCCAAATG
This sequence comes from Dendrobium nobile, assembly GCA_022539455.1. Taxonomy (NCBI): domain Eukaryota; kingdom Viridiplantae; phylum Streptophyta; class Magnoliopsida; order Asparagales; family Orchidaceae; genus Dendrobium; species Dendrobium nobile. Next base: position 13,744,358 of record CM039721.1, on the reverse strand, counting down.
GAAAAATAGTGGATCAAAAAAATATAGGGGAATTATTAGATCACTTATGTACTTAACAGCTAGTAGGCTAGATATAATGTTTAGTGTTTGCCTTTATGCTAGATTTCAAGCATATCCAAAAGAGTCAAATATGACTGTCGCTAAAAGAATCCTTAGATACTTGTTAGGCACTCCAAACGTAGGAATCCGGTACCCTAGACATAGCACCTCTTTTGAAATTATAGTATCTTTGGATTCTAATTTTGCAGGATGTAGGGTAAATAAAAAAAGCACTTCTAGAACTTATCAATTCATAGAAAAATCTTTAGTTTTATGGTCCAGTATAAAATAAAATTCAGTAGCTCTCTCCATAGCTAAGGTAGAATATATGATAGTAGAGAGTTGTGTTGCTCAAGTTCTATGGCTAAAGCAACAACTCTTAGATCTTGGACAACTTGTAGGAACCATTCTAAATATATGTGACAACACTAGTGCAAATTGCATATCCAAAAATCTAATTCAGCACTCCCTCACAAAGCATATAGATATTAGGCATCACTTCATAAGAGATCATGTAACCAAGGGAGAAATAGAAAAGCACCACATAGCTATAGTAGATCAATTGCAGATATAATCACAAAACCCCTAGCCTATGGCGCCTTTAGCACCATGAAGACAAAACTGTGTTATAGACATTCTTGCCTAATCCAAGATAAATAAAATAAATTAATTTTTATTTCAAAACATTTATTCATATGTGTTTAAATTGTATATGTCTATTTATATATTTGTTTATATTTTGTTTGTTATTGGCTGTTATAATAAAAAAAATAAAAATTTGGGCTAAGGAATTTTGAGATCATCACACACATACTTCATTGAATCACAAAGAGCTATTAAAAATTTTTATGATCATTTAGTATGATTCGCATTCGTACTGTACGATATGCATAGATGCATAAATCACAAACCTTTATTGCATCAATAGTCTAGATTAATCACTGATACACAAATCATACTGTACAAGCCTCTCTTCGTACTATACGATCCACATGTCACTAATCATTGAGGAATTCAATTTGTTTGGTATGAAATTATTGTCGTACCTACTATACGATACCTCCTTTTGTATTATACGACACACTTGTTAAAATGTGTTGGGACAAATTTAATTTGACCAAAATGATAATAATTGAAATTCGTATTATAAGAACACTTGTTCCTACAGTATAATTCTTTTCATCAACACCATACATATGACCCCATTGGGACGAACAAAATTTCTTAATATTGTCTAATACGATACTGATTGTATTGTACGATTTGACTACTTTTTCCGACAAGTCATCCAGACAAAATATCTCCCTGATCATACCATACAATACCTCGATCATATTATATGAACAACCACAATTCTATAAATTGAAGGATTAATTAGTTCAATTCACTCACACCTTCTTCATACTTTTACTCCTTCCTACTCAATGGTCAGTAGAAACAAGCGTAGAAGAATGACTTAGGGGTGCTCCTCCTCTCATCATTTTGACGATCACTTTCTTTCTATAATGGATGAAGATGCCTATTACAAATATATAGAGGCAAAAATTACCCACTCCTGAATGTTAAACCAACCTACCCTCAACTTTGAGGTTATAAGCTTTTTCGCCTCCACCACCTTTCAATTCCTCCTTATCCTTGCTTTCCCTTTCAATTCAGAATTTTCGTACTAATTCTTAGCAAATCCTAGGATGAACCTAGAAGTCTCCACCATGACCTCCTTTGTTTGCCATGAAAATATAGAGATTACTAAAGCCGATTTAGTAGAATACATGTCTCTCTACTGAAAGACCTCGCCCTAAATCCTTAATTTCCCTTAAGTTTGACTGGACTACTCTTAACTTAGCTATTAGGAATGTGCCTTCAAATCTACACCAACCCCTTGTACAAATTGTAAATCAAAATGTCTATATAATCCAACATGTACTTCACACTTATATTATACCCAAAGTTGGAGATCAAGTTAACATAACCCCACTTCTCTCTATTATCACTTACCTCATAATGTCGAATACTCAATTTGATGAAGCCCAACTGATTATTGATTATTTCCATAATATGACTCATATTCGACATCCAAATACTCGTAGAAATTAAAATATAGGCTTAGGACACATTGTAGTCTATATCGTTAATCACAAATACTAAATCACCTTTCCAGCTCCACCTGATAATTTCCATATTTTCTATACAGATGCCTCTTTCCATATCCTTTTCATCGAGGGCCAGTGGACGTTGAGCTAGATTTTGATGAAGAAGGGAAAGCTGCTATTGACCTGTATACGGATGCTAAAAGAAGGAACTTCATACCTATCCGAATGTCACCTACACGAGCTCCAGATGTCCGATGTCACTCTCTGCACATCAAAGGAGAGTCTTACATATTGAGACACACGAACTCCATCCGATTCACCATAATAAGGAGATATGGGAAAGTGCGATGATTCATTCACTGCTCTCCCACTCACTATCCCCCACTTGCAAAATCCCCTGCATTTTCTAACCCTTCATTATTGTTTGACTTTGTGCCTTCAATGATTATCCCTTCCTATGGGATCGAAAGTTATGGCATTTGATCGTTAGCAGCAAAAAGAGCTCACATGAAGTAAAGGTAACTTTCTCCCTATCACGTGCTTCTTCGGCTCCTTTGTGGCCATTCAACTACGCTCCTTCGATGACTTTCCCTTTCGGACGATCGGAAGTTGCGACATTTTGAACGAAAATAGGAGGTGCTCACTGTGAAGGTAGCTTTTAACCTTTCGTACACTTCTTCGGCCAAATCCTATAAATCCACCGAACCCCTCAAACTCTAGCCATATCCTTCATCTCCTTCATTGCTACCCAGAAATTCTCACACCACCCGCTTAAGGGGTAATTAACTATAGGGGCTTGCGCGTATAGGAAACAAGAACTCATATAATAAAATCCTCGCAATGAGGGCGAAATCTGTGTAGTGTCTTATATACAAACTCATCTGCCTTCCTAAAACTTACCTCAAAACTTAATCAATTAAAAATCCACAAAAACAACAGCAACAGGGGAGGCCGGGGACAAATTTTTGGAGCCCACAGATTTCTTGCAACTCTACTGGGTCTGGTTTTTCTTTCCATATTTGGTTATTTATTCATCGGCTATAGTAGCAAGCAAATTAATATGGGCTAAAATTTTAAATCTCCTAAAAAATATTTTTTTAATAAGATTCATTGGAAATTCAAAGAGCATGATTTTAATTCTATTTTAATTTTTCTCCTTCTATTAATTATTTTGTATAATTTCTATAGTTTGAAAATGTGGGGTGATGTATCAATTTTGATTACTAACCCTTGCCTTTCATTTGTGAAGAATGAAAATATAGGACGCTCTGTTCACTGTCCAATAACGATGAGGAGTCGGGATTCAACTGGTGAACACTGTCATCAATTCCAAAAGCATTTAAGCTACCATCCATTTTGGTGGGCTCGAATTCTTAGCATCTATTGCAAGGGCTGCAACCGTTCCTATGTACGACATAAATTCTTAAGAGCTTCCTAGAAGGTCTCATGCTATAAGAACTACTATACAGCGTGCACATCTATCAGCGCCGCAGACTACTACTATGGATGTTGCCCAAGGAAGAGTTTTTGTCTTTGAAAGGTTGCCCTAGCCTGAAATTTTAATTAAAAAAAGGGTTGTTGATGGAAGGAAAGTTTTTGTGGTGACTACAAACACCACCACCCTACTCAAAGAGCAGGTTGCATCTGGGAGATATGATATTGAAGCTTACTCATCTAAATAAAATCTTAACAGAAGACAAAGGAAAAAAATAAATGCATAATTGTGAGCTCAGCAGCTACCATACCAGTCCATCCCTCTAACCTACTAGCACAAGAGCCAGAGACTGACCCACTCATAATAAGTTTGCCAACCTAAAGAGGGTAAGAAAAAACAACTCAACTTGCGAGCTCAAATAATTTTTTTGGGAGAGTCGACTTGAAGCTCCAACCCCATAGAAGGTGAGAGAGCCCGAATGTCTATCTACTTGAGTCCATCAAGTTTTGAAGATAGTCAAAGAGAAGGGCTTGATGAAGAAAAAATTTAAGAGGCCACCAATTATTAAGGCCCCCCTCCAAGAAATAGGCTATCATTTGATAGCCAAACGAAGAGGTTACCGATGATAAGCTCTATAAGAAGCACATTAGCGCATGACACTTAGACATCGCATCCAAGAATCTTCTACCAAAATGGCCCAGTGGAAAGGCAAGAAATAAGGAGGCTGAAGCCTTGGAAAGAGAAGATGATTAAAGAAAGAGATAGATCAGGCATGACATCCAGAATAATCTCCAGAACATCTACCCTTCTCAACCAAAACCATCAGATATGGGTCTAAAAGATGCCCATGATGATAGCTGCCATGATGGTCGACACCTTAGAGAATCCTTTAGGGGATCCTGTCATTCACCTACCTCAGCCAGAGAACAAGTTTATTTCAACCGCAGTCTACAAATCAAAAAAATAATCATTCCAAATTAAGAACCCAAAATTCAGTGGCGACAATGCTCAAAATTTTGGTTACAAGAAGAAGGAAAAGAAGAAGAATATGATGATGACGACACTGTGGAAGTCAAAGTGATTTATATGGTCAACCACATTGATGATGAGGATGGTGATGATGAAGGTGATCAACAATCGCAGCCATATAAATATATTTATCGACGTCGCTACAGGGCTAGATCCATCGCCAGTAAAATTGCTTATTCCTCAAAAAAAGGGGAAGAAAAAGTCAAAGAAAACCCCTATGACGCCAAAGATATCACTCTTATAGAGATGGGAAGATAAGTACGATGACAGATAAGAGCAAACTATATAAAAAAAAAAATCTTAGTTAAATGAAAAGATGACTAGGATGATGAATCAGATGATAACGATGATGGAGATGATGTAGAAGGCCACTTATTTAGGCCCTATGCTAGCTCATCCCATCAACCAAGTTCCAAGCAAAGCTCCAACTAACCCTCCATATCTTCAGGCACCCCAGGCCTTAGGAGTGAGATATGTTTCTAAAGGCGGCAAGGAGATTGATGACCCAGCCCATCAACGTACTCTACAAAATGTGGTAAGCACCTCTTAGCCTATAATTGCAACACAACTAGAAGGCTTAATTAGTGAAAAGATTAAAGCCATTATACATATTAAATAGATAGAGAAGTTGGTAGGAAAAGGTTGCCCGTACCTAGTAGAGTACGATCAGGTGGCATATCCAAAGAGATATTATGTACCAAAATTCAACACTTTCGATGGCAACATAAATCCTAGACAATACCTAGTGTAGTTCAAAGCACCCTGTGGGAACACGGGGGATAATGATGCTCTATTATTCTGGTAATTCATCACTAGCTTGATTGGAACTGCTTCTGAATGGTATATTGAACTGTCGAATGATTCTTTAAATACCTTCACAGAATTAGATGCCCCATTCATGAAAAGATTTTTCAGTGCAATGGAGAAGACTACCATCGTTGATCTCGCCCTAGATAAAAAGAGAAAGGATGAGTCAGTGATAAAATATATACACGCTGGCGTAATCTCAACATTAAGTGTGAACATTATCTGAAAGAAGAGCATGTAGTTCAATTACTAATAGGGAACATTGATGATAAAATATAACCCTTACTATACATGACTTCTATTACAACCTTCAAGGATATGTTGGATATGGTGGAAAAGTTTGAAAAGTTAAACTTGTTAAAATTAGAAAGTCTCCCTGATAAGCCCAAAAAGGCCAAAACATCTAATGCTAGGATAAGTGAAGCATATTCCACATTCCCTTATAGACCTGATAAGGGAAAATAAGTGGCATATAATTGATAAAGGCAAACGAGCAATGTATAATATAGATAAAGGGAAGCAGCCAATGCAGTATGAGGATAAGCTAAAATAAGTTTATAACCCTAGTCCTCAGCCAAAATTGATGCTTGGTGGAAATGATAAACCTTTTGCCTTTCATGGTGGAGGAGAGTGCCAGTGACAAATAATAACAACTGGTTATTGAACGTTCCCAACTCTCAAGGAGAAAATAAATAAAGAATATTTATTTAAGAGAGATAGTATAACTAAGTTGTTCTAACAAGCACTCAAAACTGGTCTGGAACTGCCAAAATGTAAAAGACCTGATGAGTCTAAACATAGTGGAGTCCCAAACTATTGCCCATACCATCAGGTAATTAGTCATCCAATTAAAGATTGCTATGACTTCAAATATTGGCTTTTTTTGAAGAAATGCAAAATTTACATTAAAATGAAAGAAAAAAAACAACATAATACAAACTAGGAAGTAAAAACTAAAAGATCCTTGATCAAGAGAAAAAGGATCCTTATTGAGAGCATATTTGTTTAAATTAAACTTATTATTTTTGAAATGAAACTTACTGTTTCCTATTTTGAAACCATTGAGATGCAGGGGATACCAAAGTTTTAAACAACCCAAGGGTTGGTTAGTATCCCAGAGTTCCCATCCGGTTAAAAAATAGGATCTAGTATCGATCTCATAAGCAAATATAATAAGTTTAAAAAACAAAAAAGCTTAAAGAAAAAGAAAGCTACAAAAGATAATCAAAAGGAAATAAATAATCCAGGACAATCGTAAAACACCTAAGAAAAGGTATTTCAGATGTCTTCTCCAACTTCTCGTGATGTAGTCCAAAGCAAGAGATTTGGAAAACTCTTTGATCAGATGCTCCAACCTCAAGTATATTTCCATTTTGATGATTGCAATGAGAAAATCGGCTAGCATATTACTGAGATGATTGGGAAGAACCTCTCAAGTAGTTCTTCATTCTGAGATCAGTAATCCTCCTTCTAGTTTGATCTCAAATATTGGTTGGAGAAGAAATACAAAAGGGGAGAGTTGACATTATCGGATAATGTGTTAATTCATCCTAGAAAGAAATCTACCTAGGTGGTCACGTCCTCTTTCATACCACTACATAAAGAAGTAATAGTAAAAGAACCTATTCAAGAGGAGCAATTGGAGACATTGTTCTCTAAGAAGATTACTAAAATGTTGAAATAACTAGAAGGAGTTCCAGGTATTAAGTGGAAGTCTACTACTGAGCCAGTATTAAATTTAAAGTGGTTTCCTATGCCAAATGCATCCATCTCCAAACAGCAACTTAGCCATGTCAGCTCATAAAAGCCTAGTAAAGCAAAGTCAAAGTCTCCAAAGAAGAAAGCAAAATCAAAGAAGCCTAAGGAGAAGAAAACTGTAAGTCAAAAGGCCATTGATAGTTTGGATGAATATTACCAAACCGCTTGGAGGCCTACTAAGCTCAGTGACTTCATGATAGAGCTCAAAATAGATGAAAAGGAGGAAGAAGCTAGAGATGAATCCCTTCCTATAGAGACATGCTGAGTCATCTTGATGACAAAAAAAATATTGGAAAGGGGGGAATATGCTAAAGAAGTAGCCTCTGAATCTTATCTGTGGTGTTATCAATGGACTACAATTTAGAAGAGGATATATATTTTCCAAATGAAGATGATTCATATCCTGATATAGCATCGCAAATTGAGCAGGTGAAATTGGGGGATGATTTTGAGTCTATATGTGAATCTCCGGACGCGATAATGACTTACTCTAAAGAGAATACTTCATTACATAATTCTGAATCAGATGAGGTGGTACATGTGTAGTTGAGAAGTGGCAATGTGTTTCCACCTCTACCAAAGAAAGGAGTTCCTAATAGAGACAAGGGGAATAACATAGTTATCAATGAAGATATTATTCCCAATGACTCTAAGAAGAAAGAGACTTCAGCCAAGGGGATGGATTATAATATCTTATCCCACTTGAGGAAGATCTAAGCACAACTCAGCATATACGACGCCTCGTCATGTTTAAAGATGTTCAAGAAACTCTGATTCAAGCTCTCAAGGAATCCGAAAGATATGAGGCGTATTTTGCCAGGCATAATATGACAGAGGTACTACAAACTCGAAATGAGATAATAATCACTTTTATTGAGGATGATCTGATGCTTGGAATGGAAGACCATAATTTCCCTCTACATGTTATGGCAGAGAGCGATGGTATGATGATCAGCTAGATTTTGATCGATCTGGGGTCCTCCATAAATCTCATGAGCTTAAAGGCATTAAGATCATTATGCTTTGATGTGGAACATCTTGGGAAAGATAGGCTAATGGTACATGACTTCAATGAGAATTGATAGAAACCCCTTGGATCATTTATGCTCCCTCTTGTACTTGGAGAACATCATACCAAAGGCAAGTTCCATTTAATTGATACGAACACATCATTCAAGAAGCTACTAGGTCTCCCCTAGTTGTATAAATATGACATTGACCCATCAACACTACATTAGTGTATAAAGTATCTCAGGGATGGAGAAGAACTCAAGATCTCTTGTGACATTCAACCATTTGCAGTACATGAAGTAATGATATATGAAGATGCCTAAAACTTCATGCCTAAAAAGTTAAATCTATTGAGCTCTGTTGAGACTAAGGCATCAAATTCAAACCCTCTAAAGCAGCCCAAATATGAATGTGAGAAGAAGCATGCGGGGAGAAAGAAGGCAATACCAATTCTTCCCAAACCACTGACATTTCCAAACAAAAAGAAACATGTACGTCATCTAGGGAGTGACACGGATGAAGATGATATCACTCCTAGCAAATCTTGAAGAGTATGCCAGCCTACAATCAAATGGAGTAGGGTTTGAATAATCAAATGATGATTATGACTACGACTCTATCTATATGAACTCGGTGCAGGATGTATACTCCAGAAGGATAGGAAGCCTGTCGATCTCAGATAGCATACTCATAGTCACACATATTCCCATACAACACTTTCAAGAAGTCATGTCGCACAAGGTGCATAAGGTTGAAGAACTCACCACCCGTTATCTTCCTCCTCTTAAAAAGGGACTACACTAGGGAACATACTATATTCTACGAGAAAGTGTGAAGAAGAGAATCATGACTGTTGTTGTATGCTCCTCAATTTTAAAGAGTTACTACCTACAAAATTACCAAGGTTTAATACAAAAGGTATTCAAAAAATGCTACAAAAGCAAATCAATATTCTTACCACTAAACGACAACTTTGTACATGCCTGGTCCTCTGGTATGGAAGGAATCCATGTCCATTACAATAGAAGGATATAACTGCATATAAATGTATTAGATTCATTAAGCAAAAATATCTACAGAAGGATACTTGTCGAGCAATCTCATACAGGGAAATCAAATTCAATGATGATAATGATGAGGAGATGTATGAAGTTGACACCTATGATAATCAACCTGTAGAAGCTAAGTCTGTATTAGAAGAGCTTGAAGATGGAGGACAGGCTACAACTATGAATGAGCTAAAGGAAGTAAACTTGGGGACTAAGGAAGACCCTTGTCCAACCTTCATTAGCTCCCTTCTCCTAGAAGAAAAAGTAGAAGAAATAAAAGAACTTCTGTGTCAGGGACTACTTTACCTGGACATACATTGAGATGCTTAGCTTATCCCCTAACGTAACAGTTCACAAATTAGTTATTAAACTAGATGCAATAGCCATCAAACAAGCTCCAAGAAGAATGAGATTAGAGATTGAAGAACATGTGATTGCAGAGATGAAGAAGCTCATAAATGTAGGCTTTATATATGAAGAAAAGTATGTCGACTGGATTACTAATATTATCTCTATAAAGAAGAATAATGGCCAGATCCATATCTACATCAACTTCAGATACCTTAACAAGGCATGTCCAAAAGATGACTTTTTCGCTCCTAGTATCAGAACTTATAGTCAACAACACATCAAACTATGATATGTTCTCCTTCATGGATGGATCATCGGGCTACAACCAAATCAAAATGGCACATAAAAATAAAAAGCATATATCATTCAGAACACCTATAGACATATTTTGTTACATGATCATGTCCTTCGGCCTAAAGAATGCTGGTTCCATATATCAATGAGCCATGATGCATATATTTCATGAATTGATTCATCAAAAGGTTGAATGTTATGTAGATGATATGGTTATCAAGATAATGAACCGAAAAGACTATCTGAATGACTTGAGAATAGTACTCAAAAGGATCAGAAAATACAATCTGAAGATGAACCCCCTCAAGTGTGCATTTTGGGTATTCTCGAAGAAATTTTTAGGGTACGTCATTCTCCATCGAGGAATCAAAGTCGACCCCAACAAGATCAAGGCAATTATGGAGATGCCACCTATAAAGAATCTTTAACAACTTCATTCCTTGCAAGGATAATTAGCTTTCATTCAGTGGTTCATATCAAATATGTCAGGAAGGTGTCAACCATTTTCAAAGCTGATGAAAAAAGATATTTGATTCAAATGGGACGTAGAGTGACTATAAGTGTTTGATAGCATCAAGAGATACTTATTGAACCTGTCCATTCTTGCGGCACCAATTTCAGGGAAGCTTTAGATTTTGTATTCTGAAACATTAGAAGAGTCCTTCAGAGTATTATTAGCTCAGCACAATGAATAGGGCAAGGAAAATGTACTCTACTACATCATTCGAAGGTTGATTGGAGAGGAAATATGCAACTCTCTAATTGAGAAGCATTGCTTGGCTCTAATTTTTATAGTTTAAAAACTCCACCATTATATGCTCTCTCACAAAATCACCTTGATATCAAAGATCAATTCGATGAAGTTCTTAATGACAAGACCAATGTTGACATGTCATTTAGCCAGGTGGGTAGTCATACTCCTATAATTTTATATTATATATGTCTAGTAAAAAGGAAGTGAAAGGAAAGGTGTTGATAAATTTCCTTGCTGCACATCCTATCGCTGTAAATTCACTGCTCAATGATGATCTGCCTGACAAAAAGATCATGGATGTTGAAGAGGAGGAAATACTACAAGTATCTAAAATATACTTCGATGGAGTATTGTCAATTAAGCGCACTCGAACTCAAAATCTAGTAAAAGCTCAAGCTGGAATTGGTCTCTTTTTTATATCACCTGATGGAGGCATAATAAGATTCTTATTCAACTTGACAGAACCTCAAACCAACAATGAAGCTGAATATGAAGCTCTAATAGCATGACTATATATTACAATCGATGTTAGAATCTGAAATCTCTAAATCTTTGGTGATTCTCAACTTTTTATAAATCAAGTACTAGGAGTTTACAAAATCACCAAGTTTGAGTTGGCCTATTATCATCAGCAAGTTTTCGAGCTTATGAAGCAAATTTTAGTCATCAAATTAGCTCAAGTGCCCGAGCCCAAAATAACAAAGCTGATTTCCTGGCCAAATTGGCTAAAGAAATGGCAATTATGGATGACAAGTGGCCTATAATAATTATAGTTCATAGCCATTGGATCATAGAGCAAATATTATTACAACTCCCATAGGCAGAGGGAATACCAAGCTCAAGCTAGCAGGATGCAACTCCGATAGATCTTTAACATCCCTAACTAGTTGATCTTAAAGATTAACCTAAAGAACAGTAAGCTCCTAAGAAAAAATGCAAGGCTAGCCAAGCTTCAAAATCATGGTGGCATTATTTAAATATTGAAGAAGAAGATGACTGGAGGTAACCTTTCATTGAATACTTTAAAGAAAGTAAACTACCAATAAAAAAATCATCAGCTGCTCAAATCAGGAAGAGAGCCTTATGATACGTGTTTTTTAATAACATGTTGTACCGGCGTGCTTTCGACTAAATATGGCTAAGGTGCCTAGGGACCAAAGAAGCTGATAAAGTGATGGTAGAAGTTTATGAAAGACTTTTTGGAGCACACCAATTAGGTCCCAAGATGACGGTTAAAATCAAAAGAATTAGTTACTATTGGCCAAGAATGGTAAAGGATTATATCGATTATGCTAAGAGGTGCCACAAATATCAGATTTACGATGATGTTATACATTAACCAACAAATCAACTGCACCCTATAATAGCATCTTGGCCATTTGAATGTTGGGGTACTAATGTAATCAGGTTGACAAATCCACCATCATCAATAGGACACTGCTTCATTTTTGTAGTGACAAACTACTTTTCTTAGTAGGAAGAAGTGGCTCTATTCAAAGAAGTCACATCTGAATATGTGATTAACTTCTTTACCCATAACATTATTTATAGATTTGTTGTACCACACTGTATAATTTTAGGCAATAGTACAACTTCCAAAAGCACTAAGATTGACAAATTTATTGATCAACACAAGATCGATTGGCAATATTCCTTCATATACTATTCAAGAGCAAATGGTCTGGCAGAAGCCTTTAACAAAACACTGGTAAAATTGCTAAAGAAGATTCTCACCAAGAATAAAAGAGAGTGACATATGAAGATGGTAGAAGCATTGTGGGCATATCATAAACTTATAAAATACTGACCAAAGCCACACCTCACTCGCTGGTGTTTAGAGTTGAAGCAATGTTGCCACTAGAAGTTGAACTGCTATCTCTTTGGGTCGCCATCAAGAATGAGCTTACTCAAGAACAAAATACTCAATTGAGATTGGAGGAGCTCGATGCACTCGATGAAGTTAGATTACAAGCTTAACAGAACCTAGAGATTTATCGAGCAAGGATGATAAAGTCCTTTGATCGAATGATGTTCCACTTTGAATTCCAAGAAGGGGAATTGGTCATGGTGCAAAAAAGGTTAATTATCCCACATCGAAAAATTTGTGACAAATTTGTATCAAACTGGGAAAGACCTTTTAACATTGAAAAGGTATACCAGGGAGGAGCTTATCAACTCATTAATCTGAATGGTCAGAGGCACTTGCTGCTGATCAATGGCTGATACCTAAAGAAATACTATACATGAAATTGCCTGAGAAAATATTATGCTTAACGTATTATATTTTTATACATGTTTATCAGCGTATATATTTCATATTTTGAAATTCTCTTGTGTTTCAAAAATACATTTCAAAATCTCCCATCCGATTGGGGGCATTTTTAATATTTATTTGGGTCAACATCATATAGTGTACTAAAATTCCTGAATAAATATTTAAAATCTAAAAATATAAGGCTTATTCCAAATCTCCTTGTAAGACAAGGAGCATTTTAAATATTTATTTGGGTTGATATTGTGCTATGCGCTGATACCCCAAATAAATATTTAAAATCTCAAAATTCTAAATTTTGCCCTATTTTAAAATGTCTTTGCGAGAGAGGGAACATTTAAATATTTATTCGGGTCGACATCGTACTGCATGCCGAGATCCCAGAATAAATATTCAAAATTATTATTATAAATATTCTTTCATGATGAATAAGTACAATGAATCTTTTCAAAGTATATGTAGGTGATCTTCCAAAAGTTCGAGACATCACCTTCTCCAACATACCAAGATTCAAAAGTCAGGAAAGAGACTTTTGTGACTACACATTTCAACAAGTTAAGACAAAACATCTTAAAGTCTTTCAATGACTTGAAGCTTAAGGTTCGAATTGGTATAAACGGTTGGATCTAACAAGCTCAAATAGGTCTGGATTGCTAGCAGCTCCGTCTACTCAATACGCCATAAGAAAAGTCGTAATAGCAAAACCCCCACTATGTCAACCCGTTAGTAGGGACTATAGGAAGTACGAAGGCCAATTTGACTCGGCAAGTTCAAGTAGGTGTAGTCCATTAAATTCTTTTAATTAACCAGAAAATTAAAGTTCTAATGGGAAGGAGAAGTTACAAACAACTACTAAATGTATGTAGGCTCTAAGTCTTTAACCATAAAGAATGACTCCAAATCTACCAACTTCAGTAGATTTGGTATTAGGAAGCATATTTCATATAGCTCAAATCTGAAGCTTGAATGGGTGTAAGAGGTCAGATATAACAAGACCAAATATGGTTGGATCGCTGGCAGCTCCGTCTACTGAATACACTATAAGAAAGGATGTATTAGAAACCCCCATCTCAGTATCTAGAGGACGAAGAGCTGTCAAAACCTAGCTCGCCCAATCTGATGAACTAAAGTGACTCAAATTAAAGTATCCTCAAGTGGTTAAGGATCAAGATACTACCTAAATTTGGTACTATCAAATGAATCTAAAACCTGCAAATCCTTCAACAGATTCATAAAGTATCAAGTGAGGATTGAAATAATTCTTCTTCAACAAGTCCGCTGAAGCACAAAGCAAAAGACCTAAGAAAATATCCTAAATTCTTCATTAAGTCTACTAAAGGGTTCTAGGTCACCGACATCTACTCCTTTATCAAGCCTGCCAAAATAAGAAGCAAATGGCTGAAGGTACAAAATCACCTGACAAGTTAGTAAAGACAAAATGAATAATTTTCCATCAATGTCTGCAACACAAAGCATAGGACATAATGAATCAAAATCTCATGACTCAAATAAAAGACATAAAAAAGTACCCTGAATGATACCACAAAAGTTCTTAAAAATTGGGGGCATTTTAAATTTTTATTTAGATTGATATCATACCGCGTGCCTAGATCCCTAATTTTGTCAGGATACAACTAGAGGAGAGAAGAATGTAGAAGATCATACATAAACTAAATATACATTCAGCGCAAAGTGTAATCTGGGCAAGATACGATCAATACATCAGGCAACAAAGACTCACGAGCTGATGAATTAATAAATTTTGGGTAAATTCTAAATAATGCCTTCAAATATACATCAGAAATATCACATTTATATATAAATATGGTAAAGAAGAATATTAAGCATATTCAAAAAGGCTATAAAAATGATGGTGTCAAAAGAAGAAAAACAAATGTGGCAATGCTATCTACCAACATCAATCTACAAAGCAATGCTCTAGGGACCTAAGTATGAAGTGTTAAATCACTATCCTCTGGGTCCCTATTTGACTGAAGTCAGTATGTCAACTACCTATGGAAACATCTGAAGATCTACAGAGAAAGAAAACTAGCATGACAGACAAACAAGTACTTGGAGATTTGCTAAATGAAAGCCTCAACTTGACATCAAAATAAGTTCTTAGAGATCTGTTTAATGAAAGCATCAGTGTGACATCTAAACAAGTTCTTTGATATACACTTGATTAAAGTCCTAGTGTGACATTTGGTGTAAATATCTTAAGATATATTGGGTCAATTTGCATACAACAAACATGGTTATCTCTAGGCACGTATCAAATTTATTGGTGGGCATTTGTTGACATGTATACGGATGCTAAAAAAAGGAACTTTGCATCTATCCGGGCATTACCTACATGAGCTCCAGACATCTGATGTCACTCTTTGCATGTTTAAGGAGAGTCTCCCATATTGAGATACATGATGTCCATCCAGTTCGTGATAATAAGGATATATGGGTGAGGGTGATGCTTCAATCACTTCTCTCTCACTCACGATCCCCCACTTACAATAACCCCTGCATCTTTGGACCCTTCGTTGTTGTTCGACTTCATGTCTCAAATGACTTTCCCTTCCTGTGGGATCGAAAGTTATGGCATTTGGTTGTTAGCATCAACGAGAGCTTGCGTGTAGTAAAGGTAACTTTCTCCTTATAAGGCACTTCTTCGGCTCCTTCATGGCCGTTCAACTACACTCCTTCGATAACTTTCCCTTCCTGATGGTCAAAAGTTGTGACATTTTTAACAGAAGTGTTGATAAGAGCTGCTCACTGTGAAGGTAACTTTCAACCTTTCGCATGCTTCTTTGGCCAAATCCTATAAATCCATCGAACTCTACAGGCTCTGGCCACATCCTTCACCTCCTTCGTTGCTACCTGACTTCGCACCATGGATGACTTTCCATTCCTGCAGAATCGGAAGTTACAACATTTTGATCGAAAGCAAAATAGGAGCTTGATTACTGTGAAGGTAACTTTCCACCTTCCACACACTTTTGTGACGGAATCCCGTTTGGCAGAAGAATTAATTATAATTAGTTTTAGTTCATTAATTATATTTAATCTTCATTAATTATTATTATTCTATTTAATTATAATTAATATAATTAATTATAATTAATTTTAATTAGTTTTAATTAAAGTTAATTTTAATTAATTATATTTAATTTTAATTAATCATAATTCTTTATTTAATTATAATTATTTTAAATAATTAATTAGAATTAATTATAAATAATTTTAATTAATTATGATTAATTTTAATTAATTATGATTAATTATTATTATTTTTAAGTAAAGTTAATTAATATTAATTATTTATAATTAATTAAGATTATTTGTATTTTATTAAAAATAGTTATAGTTAATTTTTTTAATTACGTTTAATTATAATTAGTTATAATTAATTATAGTTAATTGTAATTAATAAAAAGAAAAGAAAGGAAAGGATGTCTACTCCTCTCTTGCCTAAATCCATGAGCTGGCAGTCGCCGATGACTCCTACACAGATATAAAGTTCTAAATCCTATCCTTGATGCGCGTGATGCATTAGTGGACCACTTATACATGCTCTTATAGCACGAAAAGGGTAATTTGGTGCAACAGGTGCGACGAGGTGGGTAGGCCCTATACGTGCTCTCATAGTACAGTGCGATACATACGGCGAGGTGGGTAAGTCCTATACACGCTATTGTAGCCTGGCGAAAAAAATCACTTATGTTCTCATACGGGTACTGTTAAAGGCCCCATATATTCTCTTGTAGTGTGATGGGATGAAAAGATGTACGACTCGATGTCCCTTGACACCTACCATACACGCTCGAGTAGCGTGGTGGGATGAGCCAATTTTTTGTGGCTTCCCTTAAATGTGGGATATGCCGGGATGCTGTCAAAATTTATATTGAAGTACACAAGACTTGAACAATAAAGAACATCTAACTTGAGAAGCAATATAGAGAGAGACTTCACCTGAACATGAATGCACAAAACTCAAATGTTAAGAGGACTTGTAAGAATAACAGGGAACATAATTAACTTGAACTGAATTACAAGAAATTGAACCCGAAAATCCTAAAATGCACAATCAAGATCAAAATTCAAGTGCCAATAAATAACATGATGCATTCAAATAAATACGTTGAACAAACCTAGGACTCATGGTGAAGAACCTGTAGATGTGATTGACTTGGAACTGACATTAATCAATTATAAATCATACAATAGGCACTGAGTACAGTAATGTGTTAAAGTCAACATCAACAACCTATATGTAACTAATGCTATTGCGAAAAGTGTGTAAAGCCCACCAACAAATAGTGAAGGTGGTTATGATCCAAGTACATGTAGCATGTAGTAAACACTAGGATGTCCCCACAACCAACAACGATAATACCCTACAAGTACATTCAACTATACAAATAGTAATTACTGAGCATGTACTAAATGGCCAATCAAGTACATCTGAAGAAGTTATAATCATCTGTAAGAAAGTATCTAGTAAGAACACCAATATCCTTCAAACAGGGACGGTTAATTCACAACAAATGCAAAACACCTACAAGAAAACATAGGAAGTATGTTAGGTTACAATGATTCAGCTACGGGCGACAATGAAGTAACTCATAGTAGGTGTCAGATCACCCCTGAAGTTGATAAGAATGAGAAGATAATAAGTACAATTAATATGACACTTGTGAATAACATTAGTGGGCATATCATGAGTACAACAAATCCCCTATGGTCACAAGTACACACGACACCTACAAATAACTGATGGACATATGTGCCTACAAATAACAACCTGCAATGGTCAGTGTCATCATGTTGATGAATGAAACAGACTCCTAAAATAATCCCTATAAGGTTAACTGAAATATACTTGTAAACAACAATAGCAAGTTGCAAAGCTCATAGGTGACTACCACATGTACTAATAAAATCGCCAACACAAGCAATGGTCCCTGGAGATTGAAATCCCGACACTACCAATCGATAATTTAAGACCCATCACAATTCAAAAATACATCAGCCCACATGGGATTGGTGAAAGGTAGATATGATGCAGGAACAATGGCTCTTCTACAAACACTTCCAAAGATTATATTGAATACAATCAGTCCTTATAAATAAACACGATCCATTTATGGATGACAATAGTGGATACATCATGGAAGACCCCTATAAACACAAAAGTATACAAGAGCATTTGACAAATATGAGCATTGGTTGACTCTTCGAAGAGAACCGATGTATGATGAGGACACCCTTCTTCCTAGCAGAATGGAAGATATTTTTGAGCAAATTCTAACTAAAATTCCTGGTATTCCAAAGTTTCTTCTATGCCTTTTTTATGAGAGAAAATATCTCTGACATCTTCAGTCCCTTGAAGTACAAATAATCTTTGAAGTCCTACATTATAACATAGTATAACATGCACATTAATAGTGTTATAGTATCGCCTTTGCTGATATTGTTCAACCAAGGAATACAAGTAGCTACTCGGACAAAATACTCCCATGAGATGAACACCTCCTATAAGAATGGAGGGGATGTTTGAGCAAATTCAAACTAAACTTCATGGTGTTCCAAAAATTCTTCTCTGTTCTATACTTGGGAAGAAAATAGTTATGACATCAACGAACATTGGAAATGACAAGTGCACCCAGATACCTCTAATTCATTTTGAAGGGAAACTATGTGGTTATGGATGTTACATCTTGTAGAGGTCTACTACACTGTAGATATTGAAAGTTCTTTTCAAGGAAGCAGTCGTTGATTTCAAGAAAGACCTCTTTATGAATGAGAAAAGGGAGTTAATATCAGGATAATGAGGTGCCTCGTGACATCCAGATAATAACGATACGATTCACCTCTAAGCAAAAGTGGGGAACCAATAGTAAAAGGCCAAGGGCCAATAAAGTATGATGCCACGCCATCGGATCCACAACGTCCCTACAAGCGGATAGAATGTGTGTACGAGCATCCAAATAAAACACTACATTCAAATGACATTTTCCTGCACAATTGAAGTATCCCAAAATGCCTCCCCTGCACATGCACTATAGTATGTATACATATAATTACACAGAAGGGCATGTGTAATCACACGACCCACATTGGCCTCGACGAGCATGTTGTAGGAAAATACATGACGTCTAGGGATGCTATGTGGGTCAATAAATTTGAAATTGATCCTCTTAAACAGGTAAATAGGAGTCAACAAAGTTTAATAAATAATTATAAAATGCCCCCATACACTTGCATGGTACCAACGAGTGTGTTATTAGTACACATGTGACGTCTAGGGATATTGCACGGGTCCATAAATAAAGATAGTTTGAGCCTAATCCTCCAATATGTATAGATAGGAGTCGACATGACTCGGATTATCAAATAGATATATCGTTAGAGTGTTGACCGGAATATCTATTTTATACATTCATATAAGTTCTTTAAGGCCTCCAACAAAGAAAATTTATTATCAAAATTGCAAAGCTAATAATAAGCTCGATCCCCTGTCGACAACTTGAAAGAGTTAACAAGGTTCAAGCCACCAATAAAAATGACCCCAAATACCCCATGATGGCCGGATTGAATTTAAATCTCAATCGGATGGGTTCATTCTAAATAATTCAAAATGCATCCCAAATACCTAAAAGTCCAAAATCCAAAATTCCAAAATCATCCAAATCCATAATACTTAAAGTTGAAATGATTCATCAAATAACTTAAAGTAAAATCCATCTACCCCACGCAATAGTTTGCCGAAGTTGACAAATTTGAAAAATATCTTAAGCTCATATAGAGCTAATGTCTGATTGAGAATATCACTAGGATCCATTCTTAAATTATCTTCTTCAAGTAAGGACGTGGTATGTATCCTCTAACTGGTAGTTTCGCCACCAAATGGCATCGCAGGATAAATGATTTTGATGCGGGGCCCTCTAAACCGAGTAGTTTTTCCAGCAAATGGCACCACGAGATATCGGTTATGGTTAGAACCAATATGTTCCTTAGTAAAATCAAATCCTTGAGATATGAATCAATAGGATATAATTGATAGGGCATAAATCCCTCTCTTAGCTAAGGTTGATTCAAATTTATCCCCTTAGAAAAACATCCACCCTAGGTCTATAAGGTACCCTTGGATGAAGGAACCCATGGCTACCTACAAGGATCCTTCTATCAGGTTAGGTCAACTACCTCCTCTTACTAAGTAGACTAGGGACCACGATGGCCCGGGATGATGGAACAATGGGATCTTGATCGAGCTCATCATCCATTCCCATACTATCTGCTTTAAGTGTAAGATAGTGAAATTTTCAATTTTAAATATCGAACTTCTTAAATATCTCAACCTAAATTTCCAAACATCCAAACTTTTCAATTACCTATGCCCATGTGCTACTATATGCCAAATACTATGTATCTATGGATACAACAAATTCATTGATGACTAACCTTAATCGAAAGTTCTCACTTATTATCGGGAGGAGTAATTAACTATAGGGGCTTGCGCCTATAGGATACTAGAGCTCAGATCATAAAGTCCTCACAAAATGAGGGCAAAATTTCTGGGAAGTGTCTTATCAACAAACTCATCTTCCTTCCTAAAATTTAAACTGAAACTTAATTCATTAAAACTCCCCCAAAAAAGTAGCAGCAGGGGAGGATGAGGACAATTTTTTGGAGCCTACAGCTGCTCCTACAAGAGGACTTCCACTACCACCAATACCTTCCTACCCTGCCTACCCTCAGGATGATATCATTCAATGGCTCGAGCGACTAGAAACTCGATTAGACTACCATATCCAACAACAACACCAATAACATGAGGATGACATGTGATGGTTTGGAGAAAGATTTGCCTTGATAGATACTCAATTTTCCTTCATCCATCAGTTCTTTCAGCCACCACCACCACCTGATCAGGATCCACCTTTCAAGTAGTCAACGTCAGCTGTGCCTTTTTTTACTACTTTCTTCATTTTTATGTACCTCCTCTTTTTGGTGATGTCAAGAAGGGGAGAACTTGTTTGGTTGTTTAGCTTTAGTTATATGTGTGCCTATTTTTGTTTACTAAAAATTCTTATTTTATTTAGTTATTTTATATTATGCTTTTCTGTTAAAAAAAGATAGGAATCCCCTATTTTTTCTAAACATCGTTTACTTAGTAAGTGGGAGCTTAAGATGAAAAATCTTTCAAGCTACATTTCAACCAAATTTGTTTGTCATCATAAAAAAAGGAAAAGATTATTACAAATATAGGATCCCTAGCCTATAATTTTAATGATGACAAATCCTATTGATTGAATTATACATTTTTAGGAAATATACTTGATATTATTTGTGTTTTGTTCACTAACCATTGCAGGTACAATACTCAAGAGGATCAATGACTCAAGATTGGGTATGCTAGGATGTTAAGTCAAAAGAGTATGTATTTTTATTTTCTTTAATTTTTTATTTTCTTGAGTTAGACCATATTCGAATATATGCAATTAGGTGACTATGCACACACACGGGGAGAGGAAATTTTTCAAAAAAAAAAATTCTTAACTAATCATACTGTACGGTCAGTTGATTTAAAGTTTGGTTCAACGGCTAATTGAAAACTCATGTTCTGTGAACTAATCATACTGTATGATATATTGTATTGTATGATTCATTTCATGATCAAAACCCTAGCTACCAGATTAATTTAAGTAAGATAGTCCTGTAAATAATCATGTATGAAAATTTGAAATCTTGCTAAAATTACCCACCATGATTAGTCAATCAAATCATGATTTAATTAATGATAGTTGAGATAGTTGGTCATATTATATGATGTCGATCATTCCGGAAGATTGATAAAGATGAGATCTTGAAGATCATACCAAACAAAATCATAATTTTTGACCTAATCATATTATAAGAGAAGATTTTTATCATCCAAAAAATCATACAAGACAAAGCAGTGATTTTTGAACTAATTGTACTATACAATAGTCATATCGTACTAGATAATTTACCTAAAAATAGCCAAATGTATTATACGATGAGAAAAGTATGGGACTAGTGATAGGAGGACTTTTGGTCGTCCCAAGAATTGTCCCGTACGAATAGAGAAAATTAAACATATCGTACTAAATAATCTCTGGATCTTACTATACTATATGTTCATAAAAATTAAATAGTTTGTTTGAACGACTATTTACATCATATTAATGGGACTAGTTTTGAATTGATCATACTATATGAACTTGGATCGTATTTTACGAACATTGACAGCCAACTTGAATTTTTAGGGTTTTTAAGCATATTATAAAAGCAATTTCTTTAGCCTTTTCTAAATAGATGAAAAAGAGAGGAACATGATTGAAGAAGGAACTTTAAGAGGCAGCTTTTGAAGAAAATCAGAATTGTGGGAGGAAAGAGAAAGTGAGCTTGAGCGCAAGCGAGAAGTAGTGTGAAGGGAATCACATGGTTTCTCTAGGCTAGCTGTACGCTTGCTCCTCCTGTAGCGTTGGTGAGTCTTGTGGGGAGCTCTCTAGGGAGAGAGGCATCTTAATCCAGTCCTCTGCCTTTTTCAAGAGGGAGAAAAAGGAGTCAAGGTTCTCTGCCTTCTCTAGGAGGGAGAAAAATGAGTCAAGGTTCTCTGCCCGTGAAAGGAGTTTTGGTCCTCTGCCGCATCAAATTGGTGGAAGAGAGTTTGTAAAAGCTTCTCCACCTTGTTGAGGGAGCAAAAGGAGAGTCCATTGTGTTAATGCAATACGTAGCAGTGGAGGGCTTCAGGTAGTTGACAAAAGTCATTATTTGATCGGACCACTATAAAATATGATGTATTCTTCCTGATTTTATTTTCTAAATTTTACCTTTTGCACTTAATTTCCGTTATAAATGCTTGGTGAATTTCTGAGATCAATGTTCTATTATGCAATTTAGAATTTCATCATCATCATTGAAATTGTTGTTAAAATTGTTAGCTTCCGCATTGTGACGTTAAATTACTTATTTCAAAAGTTTGAAAAATCTACAAATATTAGTAGTCCTATTTAGGATTATTTTTAAAAGCACTAATTCACTCCTCTCTTGGCACAGCTCAAGCTTTCACAATCTTCCTGTAAATACTTGTAGGAAGTATTATTGTTATATGCGAGTTTGTGTCTTCATATGCAAGTCATGGTTGATTATAGCCGAACCAATTTCTTCATGTACACAGGTTAGTAAATTGATACATTCACTTGCACATCATTCATCGTCATTCACAACCAAACTGTGGAATATACTCTAAGGGCTTCTTGTGGCCCAAAGGTGGTTGTTGCTTGTTGTTGTGTTCATTCCGATTGGTATGGTAGCTTTCAATGTTCATCAAAAACTTTTTGTCATTGGCTGCAAATGAGTGTCTATATTCTTCCATGGTTTTGGCTAATTTTTTCTTGCAAGAAAAATATATTTAAAGATCTTTGCTTATGACGAGTTCCATATTTACTCATTTATTTTAAAACTATAATTGTTTCACACATTGTATTTTCATTTTAAGCATTATGTCCTGTTCCTTGTGGTCAAATTTGCAAGTTTAGTTCCCTGTTGTCCATTCAAGTACCCTGTGGTCAAATTTGCATGTTCAGTTCCCTGTTGTCCATTCAAGTTCCATGTTGTTCATTTAGGTTCAAATCAAGTCCCTTGTTGTTTGTATAAGTTTAGGACCTCTATTTTTTGAATTTTGGCAACCTCGCGATGTGTCCTTCGTTTAGGAGAAACTTTAGGGAGTTGGGCCTTCCCTACCACACTACGAGAGCGCGAAGGATAGGTGTCATGTGACATTGCGGCCATGGTCTTCAACCCTACCACGCTACGAGAGTGCATAGAAGTCTTTGAGGTACCTGTTTGAAAGAAGGCGCAGTTTTTTTCCCGCCGGCACTAAGGCACGCATGGGTACTTAATTTTGCCATCGTCACACTATGTGAGTGCTTAAAGGCCTACCCGCCTCGCCGTAAGCGTCACACCGGGTTCCCTCCTACCATGTAACGAGAGCGTGTAGGGTGGTACCCTGCCAAGCCATGAGCTCAGAAAGCGAGATTTTTAGATTTTTTCAGTTTGAGGGGCATTATACCTTGATGAGCGAGGTCAGATGGCAACTGTGTAGGTGTTGAAGGCAGGAGGGCTAAGGTGCACAAATTCCGTTTCTTTTTCTCTTTCTTATTTGAATTTTTCTCTTTTTCCATCATGTCTCTAAAAATAGTGTATAACGTAAACTTTCTTTCAATTGTTTTAGTTTTAAAAGAAAATGAAAAATATAAATAGTACCTCCCCATATATGAAATGAAAAAAGCTACAAGACATTTTATCATTTTAAATAGTGGAGAGAGCTCCTTTGATGTACTTTTCCTGAACAAATGGAAAATGACATGTAAATCGTATAAGAATTTTGAGGGAAATCAACTTGAATGTGGGTTTGTTTCATGCATATATAGCCAAAAGATGATGAGCCTAGCTCAATGATGTCTGCTGGGAAGACACTCAAATGCTCAAGTAAATCTACGAGCACAAAAGCACCCAAATGCCCAAGTAAATCCATGAGAATGAAGACACTCAAATGCTTGAGAGATTATTATGTGCGGGTCTAGACGATGACAATCGTTCGGTTTTGTGACTTTGAACAATAAAAAGTAGTTAAAGCATAGTTACCGTTAACCATTGCGTTTTTACTGTTCACAAACATAAAACCGAATGATTTTTTACGTCTGGACTCCGCACGTAATAATCTATCCAAATGCTCAAGTAAATATATGATCCTAAAGACTAGCAAGAGTACAAAACTTCTTTGAAGGAAAATAAGTCAAAAATAAGCAAAAAAGCATACTTCATATTCCTCGATATCTGTATTTGATCATCATACCTTCTAAGATAATGGACTAAAGTAACTATAAATCTTGATTATCTCAATCAAATTATACTGATCAGCTCAAAATTAAACACTTTCTAAGGGCAAATCAAAATCTATCATTGATAATGACTTAGTAACAGCAATCTGCAGCAAAAAACATTTATTTTTAATTCTTCCTTTGAATTAACATTGATACAAATAAAATTTCACTTGAACATAAAACATACATAACAGACAGTCAGGTATGATAATTATATGCCTGTAAAGCTCCATTATTTTGCTTGTTTTTATCATTCATGCCCATTTGTAATCATCTTAATACAAGATTGCTCATCATATTACTAATTAACCACAAATAAACTGCCATAAACTCAACTTCGCATCACAAGCTTCAGCCTCAGCTGATCTACTAACATATAACATACATGCATAAATAATAACTTAATAACACATTTATATAAATCTTGATTACTCAAAGTAAACATCTAAAACTTTCCACTTATGGTTCATAATACTGTTCTTGATTGATTTCTTGGTTCTGATAATTCTGTTTCCCTTCCATTTCCTGGCTATAACCAAAACCTTTTCCTCTCCCCTCATAGTTATAAACTCCATACCCAAATCTTCCATTATCCTTCACTCCATACCCTTCAGAATTACCCCTTGCAGGATCATAAGCTTCACCATGCCTCTGATCATTTAAATCGTAGAAATACTTTCCATTCTCAACAACTCTGGTATCACTCATCCCATATTTCTCCTTGTTGATCTGGCTCTCATCACGCGGGTAGAAGGCATTGGCTTCCCTGCTTTCAGGGATTTCAGTACTGAACTCCGTTCTGGGGATTTTTGATCTTTCATTAGTGGGGAAGTATTCCTCTGATCCGTGGCCGTAGAGGCCATAGCCATTTGTGCTTTGTGGGGGGAGATTCTCAGGCTGTTCTCCCCCGATGGCCGCCGCCGATGCCTGAATTTCTTCAGGATTGGTTGCAGTCTCATAAGGGAACTCATTGTGCACTGCCTTGTTGAAGGATTTTAGCTCTCTTGCATGGATTGGAAGCATTGAGAAAGAGAGGATGAAGAGATAGCTGAGTAAGAGATGAGCAAAGGAAGCCATGAGGGAAATAAATAATAGAGATGATGGAATGAAAGGTAGTATAGCAACAGGTGGTTATAAAGGAGGATGGATCAAAGACCTATATATAGAAATCTATTAGCAGAGAAATGGATGATAAGTTTGTCGAAAGCAATGGAGAAAGGGAAGAGTGATGGTGGCGGGGATTATGGGGGGAGAGGAGGTGGGGCAGCATTATAATTGTATGATGGAGAATTGTGCACGCTGCATGTGATGTACTCAAGTCAGCTACAGGATCCAAAAAGTCTTTAACTCGCACAAAAACTAATACAATGAATTAACATAAAAAGCTATAAACAAGGAGAAAAACTAATAGACTTGAATTATTGATCGATTGAGGGTAGGGGTGTAAGTGAGACGAGTTCAAATGGCGTGCTTAACATGAATTTGGCTCATCGACCAAATCGTGAGCTTGAACTTGAGCTCAAATGCCATGCTCAAGCTTGACATGTGGCAATAGATGCGAGCTTGTGAGCCAGCTCGCGAAGCGTAATGAGAACATGTCGCATGATTCCGCTTTTTGTTTCTGCTTCTGTTTCCGGTTCCGATTCCTATTCCAATTCCGCCTTTAGCTTTCGTCTCTCATTCTATGTTCTGCTTCCCACTTCCTCTTCCGCTACCACAGTTTTTCCTTCTGCCTATTCAAGCTGCTCGATAAGTCAATGAGTCGAGCAGCAACTCAATAAAAGTCGAGCTCAATTACCATATAAGCTTGTAAATTTGCTCGAGCTTAAGCTCAAAACTCGATAAGCTCGACTCGTGAACTCATTACTGAGTTGAGTTCGAGCAAACTCGTCAGCTTAACTCTTTTGCACCCTAAATTGAGAGTAAGAATTGAGTTGATTAATTTTCAGTAAGAATTGGATAAGACTGTCAGTCAAGTCTTAAAAATTAGTATCTTGTTAAAGGATTAAACAAAAGATCATAAATAATTAAATTTTCTGTAAAATTTACAGAGAAGTTTTAAAAAATTTCTGTTAGAATTGGATAAAACTAAATCTTATAAATAATTAAATTATCTAAAAAATATCGGAATTTTTTTTTCAAAAGGCTTTGTGGTGGTTGTGTTTAAATATATTTTTAAAATAAAATAAATTTGAAAGGATTTGCAATGATTGGAGAGCATTATTTTTCAAAGTTAGGTTCAAAACTTACACATAGCAACTTGTTTTTATTTTTATTTTAATTAAATATTCTTATAACACAATTAATTAATAAAAATAATTAATATTATTAATATGTTACAAAAAATTACTCAAAGTCACAAAAAAGTGTGTGTTGAGTGAACTTCAAAATTGTATTTAATAAAGAATTAATCCATATTAACTGACTCAAAATCACAAAACAGAAATTAATGAAGTTTTATTAAATTTTATAAAATTCATACAATTTTATTAAATTATTATATTTTATTTCTGTTACAAAGTTTGGTCCTCCTTCTACAGAGTTTAAATAAAAATTAAATTATAACAAAATCAAAATAATAACAGTTTAATTTAACTGTATTAAATTTATAAATTTTTAATAACATTTTATGAGAATTAAATTAATAGTAATTAAATTTTATAATGTTCTAAGATTTAACAAACTTTAATAATTTGATCAATCATATTGTTTTTTAGCTTAAATTCTAATTCGCCAACTAAAATTCTTAAATTTATTTCTTAAAATTGTGCTGTGTTCAAGCACAATTACATTGATTGAAATTAGTTTTGTTAAGACATAATTTTTATCAGCCTCATGAATTTAATTATTATTATTATTTTTATTGTAAGAGCTAATTCTTAGAGAGAGACTAGGGCTTCGTTTGGGACAGTTTTTTTAGAGTTTTTTAAAATGATTTTTTAATGAAAAAATTTCCAATTAAGAAATATTTGTAAATAAAAATTATTTTAGAAAGCAGCAAAAAAGTTAAAGCTTTGTTTGGGACTAATTTCTTGCTGTTTCTTAAAATAAATTTTTAATTAAAAATATGTAATGTAAAAAAAATTTGTGCTACAAAATTTCTTAAAAAATAGTAAGAAAATTGTATGAAATGAAACCTAACGCAATAATGAAATTAGTTCAAAAAAATCTTCAAATAATTTGTGTTGAGAAGAGTAGTATGAATGGAGTTCCACGAGGAAGGACCTAAGAGACTACGCTAATATTTCTTAGAAGCTGTACTAAAGAGGCGTGACTGGCGGCGAGATTACTCCATAAATTTTGGCCCTTGATTTGGTCTTGCTTGTTAGTAGTTAAGAAGCACTGAAATGTGGACAAAGATGTTTTGAGCAGTAAAAATAGATGAATATACAACATCCCAATTATTTATGTTTGATTTATTTGCTGAATAAATTAGTTGAACTTTGATAAAATATTCCTTTATGTTTTATGATGTTTAAAACATATTGCATGATTTTTTATGTGTATACTACTGAATGCCTTCACAGATCTTATGCGAATAGCTACTAGATTTTTGCGAGGATACTCGCCCTCAAAAGGGTTCCTTCGGAGAACTCACGTGGGACCAGAGAGCGACTTGCTTAAGCGGACCAACGGGTTCAACTTGCCTAATATGGAGGAACTCACGCTCATCCGTTCGCCAGGGCTCACTCGCAAATTCACCCAATGCCTAATTGCCCACACCAAACTTGCCCCCATAGAGCTTACTCGTTGACTTTGTCCTTCCCAAGCCTATTAGGAGGTGACATGTGTCAGTGTGTAGTGTTGTATGGATATTTTGTGGAACTTGTATTTCTAATTGGCATTTTCTCCAGATAGCTATTACTGTAGCAGTCATAATCCTATAAATAAATAATGAGGAACAATTGTGGACTATGATATGGAGGTATGGTGACTTGGATCTTGAACCCGGAAACTCTTACCTTGATTTTTGGACCTTGGATTCTTCTCTAATAATGAATATGTGGCATGTTTGAGATCTCTAGCCTCCTACTTTGTAGCCTGTACTCTCTCTACACTATTCGTTGTCATTCACAGGTTCTAGTTTAATAAAGGTGACCTGATAGTAGGATCGGGTATCATCCACAGTCAAATTCAAATTCAACATTATGCATTTAGATTCATCGAGTGAAATTAAAGTTTTATATTCATATTTAGCTCACATTCCACTTAATAATCTTAATATTCAATTCATCATAGCATAATTAAATTTCTCTTTGTTCAAGATTATAGAATAAATTAAATAATATTATGGCTCATAATACATACCTAAAATACTATTAAAAAAGAAAATAATATCTTCTTTAAAAATATGTTAAAATATTTTAAAATTAAATGCGAACTTGCTGAAGATCTGAATAGAGAAGAATCTTCTGATGATCATATTCATCCCACAGCACTTATTCATTCCCTTATTTGATATTTATATTTTGCATGAATAGAATATGGAGCATTGCTCTCTCGTGCCTATCAGGCCCACGGTACGTAATGATGCAGATGAGAGCCAATAAATAGAGCAAACGCCATTCTTGTGAGTTCTTAGCAAGCCAAAGCAATGTGCATGAGAGCAATTATTCAAAACATGGGACTCTACAGCCTTCAAGACTTCGGCAGTCCCAACAGACACAGTACTGTCATATTTCTTTTAGTAATCTGATCAACATTTCAGCAATTGCCTGATCTAGGGTTATGGAAGATTATTATCCAAAGAATATGTAAAGGAAGAAAATTCAAACAAAAAAAAAATGTTGGTGATACAATTGGTTCTTTTAGTTTTATGTTGACCATATTTTCTTTCGGATATATTTCAGTCATGCATGAGAAAGATAGTAAATCCAAAATATTGTGAGGCATGACAAGAATGCATATCAATATTTCGATCAAATCAATGGAAGATTCATACAAGAAGACAATACTGAAAGAAGTGTCACGCATCTGGATAAGAGTATCCAGGTATCTCCTAAGCGCAACAATTCATGAAGTAGCCTTACCTCCTCTACTTGCATAGTTCGACCCTATCGTCATGTGTAAAGGAAGGATTGGTTCTATGCATACTGTCGCATATCATTCAGCATAGTCCTCGTGGCCGGTCAAATGCATCTCTATATGTATATGAGTTTCTAAAATTTTAACATATATGATTAGGCTTATTGAAACTTCAATGTTGTGGCACTAGTTTCAAATGTTGTAGCATTTAGCAAGCCAATGTTGTGGTGTTCTAAGACTCAAGCCTGCGACACTAGATTAAAGTTACATCTTGTATAAATTCTCAAAAAATTATTATGACATTATTTTAATTATAATCATACTTATTAATTCACACTTAACACACATTTTTTTTAAAATAGAAACAACAAGAAAACATAAATAAACAAAAACTCAAACAACAAAACTAAGATCTAACATAAATAAATTTGGGTTGCCTCCTATGTAGTGCTAAGTTTATAGTCTTCAGCCAGACTTGCCTAGATATGTCAATTTGGCTGAGTGGTGTCACTACTACTCCTCAAATTTTCCAAGCTATGATCTTTCCATTCTATTATATTAACTTCAATATTACTAGGCAATGTGACATGGGGTCTTCTACTAAAAGAAAGTATAAGTTATCCTGATTGATTTTCTAAGTTCTTATTTAAAGCAGCTTAGCTTCGTAATTAGCTTCCCATTTGAATCACTAACTCCTCCAAAGGTTTCTTCCTACCTCTAAACTGATTATTCCGATTAAAGCCTGGGGAATAAGAAGGTCTAAGGTTTACTACAAGCTATTAAAGATTATTCCAATTTTCTCCAAATTCTGATTGACATGTATTCCATTGATTTTTTCCACCATTATTATTATTTAGCTAAAATTAGGGTGGTTTGTCCAACCTGGATTATATGCATTGGAATTGGGATTATTTTATCATTCAATCAAATTTATATTTTCAATACTTTGAGTATTATTCTCTCTAATAAAATTTGAATCATGCTCATTAAAATGCATAACTAGTCCAAATCCTAAACTAACTCTAAAATTATCTAACTTCTTAGATATGGCTTCTACATAAGCTATCAATATTAATAAAGTATCTGACTCATATACTTTTGTTACTCTCTTAGGATTCACCTTATTAGAAGGACACTGGAAATTATTTATTGCCATCTCCTCTATCAAGGCATAAGCTTCTTCAAAATGCTTTGACATCAAAGAACCTGCAGTTGCAGCATCTATAATTGACCTAAGGGATCGTATAAGCCCATTATAAAAGGTCTAAATCATTATCCCATAAGGTAAAGCATGATGAGGGCACTTTTTAAGCTTCTCCTTAAATCTTTTACAACTCTCATAACTGAACTATCCTTTAAACTAGAAAAAGGATGTTATATTAATCTAAGCTTGGTAGTTTTACAATATGGGAAATACTTAGCAAGAAATTTATGTGCCATCTCATTGCAAGTGGCTATGGAGCCCAAGGAAAATAATTTAACCATCTCTTAGCTTTTTTCCTTAGATAAATGGAAACAAAGGAAGTCTAATGGCTTCATCACTGACACCAGTATAGTTGAATGCCATATAGATTTCTAAGAAGCTAGCTAAGTGTAGGTTAGGATCCTCAACAAGAGTTCCACCATACTAGAAATTTTGAACCATCTAAATAATGGTAGGTTTCAACTCAAAGTTATTGTGTTGGATAATAGGTTGGTTGATACTTCAATGAATTCAATCTACTATAAGTTTGACATACTCTCTAAGAGAAGTAAGCTAGCTTTGATCTAAATTTGGTTCAACCATTCCTAATGGTACAATCAATTTGGATTTTTTTATTTTTTAAAGTGTCGTCTCAATCTCTAAATCAAATAACAAGGGCTCCTTATTAGATATACTACACATAAACCGATCACACATGAATTAAAAGAAAATAATTTTAATAGAACTTATAAAATAATAAAATTTTTACTTTTTAAAATTTTTAACAAAAAATAAATAAACAAGATATAAGGCACAAGATACAAGGTACAAGTAGGATAAAATATGCATCTTTTTTAATAATATAGATTAAATTTGCATAAAAGCACATTACTTCCCTGGCAATGGCACCAATGATGGAGAATGTGGGCATGCAAATAGGCAGAGGTGCATGAAATATGCTTAATTTTATATATATATATAACCCACAAAATAATGCAAGTGCGTGTGTAAATTAAGTAATAAAAGTGATATGAGAGAGTGTAAATCTATTCGGCTAAAATGCAAATGTGCTAGTACTATCTATTTAAGCTATAATGCTTATCCTACATAACAAAAATTAGGTTTATATTTTGTCTTGATTAAGAAATGTAGAAAAAAGATAAGATACTAGTAGATAAAGTATTTTAGACTAATGATGATGAATTTCCAAAGCTTTCCAAAATAAACTCTCCTATGTTGGTTATGAACCAGAGCTTATGCATCCTTCGATCTTCATCAAGCTTGTAAGGAAGTGAAGAAAGGTTTATGGCCCACATATGGTATTTATACCTCCATGGACCCTAGAATACTAAACAACCTATGTTTAGGCATGTAAGAGTTCTAATTCAATGCTCCTAGTTATTCTAATATTCCTTCATCGAGGAAATATATCACACATTTTTTAACTCTACACATGGTTATTATATAGAATAAATTGAGAGTAATAGATATTAAAACATCCATTAATTTATTAAAGAATAGGAGTCTATATTATTAATTACTAAGGCTTCAAATCATTAGCCCAAAATTAGGAGTTTTTGCTAGCCATGGATTGAAATAAAACAAAATATGTTTCATTGATTTCTCTAAAAATAAAGTATAAGGAGACAAGCATAAATAGATGTTACCAAGATAGTACAAATTCACTCTCGAAACTCCTTTCTTCTTTAACTATTAGCTTTATAATAATAAGGTAGGCAAACCACCCTATTTATTATATTTTTTCTCCTCTGGTCTCCCTTAGACTTTACTCTAAGGTGGCACTACACTTAGGCACCTAGGATTCATTAGAACTATATAACCCCTACATAAAAAGACAAAAGAACTAATTATATTAAGTACATAGATGGATTTAGGCATTGCGATGGTTAACATAGTGGTGCCACGGTGTTATAATATGAACTAGTGCCTTAGTGCTTCTATGTATGCTCAGCTACATCAGTGGAATGATTCGGCGTGGCTATTGGATTATTCATCACATTAATTGGATGATTCAGTGAGGCTACACATTTCTTTAACTTAAATGCCTTGACACTCTAAAAGTTGAGCACTGTGGTGCTTGAATGTGTAATATAACGCTACATTGTTATTAAGTTTGGTACTTTGGCACTCAAATTCGTGAGACTCCAATGTAAAAAATGTTGATTTCTAACACTACGACATTGTGAAACGCTGCAGCGTTGACCTTTTTTATGCTAAGGAATTAAATTATATTATATTTTGCTCAATTCCCTGGCATTGCTATGCTCATGTATGACATTGGGACATTGATACCATTGTGACATTGATAGTTTTAGTGTTGTGGTGTTGTTCTAATACTTATAAATTTTTCTCCATTTCATGAGTCTTTCCTATACAACATCAACTAGAAAAAAAATTTTGGTAAAATTTAAGACAATAAAATATAGTATAATTTCACTTAACACAAGACTTATGCTTTGATTGAGGAGTTGTTTACCAAAAATTTCCAATGGCACTCTGAGATAATCAATCCTAGGAAAGTTTCTATTATTTTTTAAACCAATGCTTTATCAATATTAATTACCTAAAAATTCACATATAATCTTAGAAGAAAATATTTATTGAGCTTTTAGTGATTCTAATACCTCAGGACTAAAATTAATTATTATAATAAACAACATAGCTAATAATCCCTACTCCAACATTTATAATACAGTTTGTTGAAATTACCAAAATCTTAGTTGAAATAATAATCAAAATAATACTACTAATTGAAACTCTCACTAGCCAAATCAAGTAGGTAACTGGAGCCAACTTCCTCAAAATTTTGTTAACCCTGGGCATAATTACCCTCTTAGATTTAATTCTTATACCCAACTTAAGGATGAGAAGTCTTTGTTAGAAGAATTAGTTTTACAAAATTGTATACAATTGAAAAGTCAAGTTGCTATCATCAAGAATGTTGAAAATCAATTAGGATAATTAGTTGGATCGTTAACTAATAGACCCTAAGAAACTTTACCCAATAATACTGAAATAAATCCTAAAGAAAAGGATTAAAAAAAAAAATCAATTGAGGAGTGGGAAGGAGCGAGAAAATGTAATTAAAAATAAAGATCATTCTAAGGTAGAATTAACTGTAGAAGAACTAGTGGAAACACCCTCAGCCAAATGAACCACCTCAACCTAATAAAGAAAAGGAAAAATCTATTAAATAGGTAGTAGAAAGCACACCAGTATCATTTCCCCAAAGATTGTTAAAACAAAATTTGGATAAGCAATTTTTAGAAATTTTTAAAAAGTTAGCTATTACTATTTCATCTTCCAAAGCCTTAGAATAAATTCCCACCTATGATAAGTTCATGAAAGATATTCTTAATAAAAGAAATATTGGGAGATTTTGAGTTCCTAGCTTTTCTTGAGGAATGCATTACAATTCTGTAGAAAAAATCTCCTTAAAAGCTTAAGGACCCAGATAGTTTTACCATTCTTGTGGGTATAGGGGAAACATTTTGTGGTCGAACACTGTGAATTAGGAGCTAGCATCAATTAAATATCATTGTCCATATTTAAAAGGCTTAATCTAGAAGTAGTCCAATTTACCAATTTTATCCTTTAGCTAGTCCATGAAACTAAAATTAGGATAGGAACTTGGAATTTAGGTTCCCTTACAAGAAAATTAATGGAATTAATAGATATTATGATTCATAGGAAGTTAAATATTTTGTGCATTTAGGAAAATAAATGGGTTAGAGAGAAGGCTAAGGAAATTGATAGTTTAGGATTTAAACTTTGGTATTCGGGTAGGAGTCATACTAGAAATGGTGTAGGTGTTATTATAGATAAGAGTTTAAAGGATAATGTTATAAAAATTAATAGGATTGGAGATAGAATTATAGCTTTAAAGATTGTTATTGATGATAAGATTGTTAATATTATAAGTGCTTATGCTCCTCAAGTAGGTTTGGATATGAGTTCTAAATTAAATTTTTGTAATGACTTAGAAGAATTAATACAAAAGATACCTCTTGAAGAAAGAGTTTTTATTGGAGGAGATTTAAATGGACATGTCGGTAGAGAGGTAGATGATTTTAAAATCATTCATAGTGGCCATGGATTTGGAACGACGAATGAAGGTGGCAAGACCATATTGGATTTTTGTTTAGCTTATGATTTTTCAATTGCTAATACCTTATTTAAGAAAAGGAATGAGCATCTCATCACTTATAAAAATGGATATAGTGCAACACAGATTGACTATTTTCTTATTAGAAAACTAAATCGTTTAGATTACAAAGATTGTAAAGTTATTCTGAGTGAAAATTTATGTACCCAACATCGATTATTAGTTTTGGACTTTAAGATAAAGGAACATAAAATAAAAAATAAAGTAAAATGATTTTATAGGATTAGATGGGGACATTTAAAGAATATTAACAAAAATATTTTTGGAAATAAGATTTTAGATCTTAAGATTTTGTCTGTGCATGAGGATGCTAATATTATGTGGGAAAAAGTGGCTAGTGATATTAAGAATATTGCAAAAGATGTCCTTGGAGTATTAAAGGGAAAAGCTCCTAATAGTAAAAGTAGTTGGTGGTGGAATCCAATTGTGCAAGAAAAGATTAGAGATAAGAAGCTTTGTTATAAAAATTGGTTTAATTTTAAAAATTCTGATAATTAGGAAATATATAAAGTGGCTCGTAAGGATGCTAAGAAAGCAATATGCGATGCTAAGACATTAGCTTTTAGTGATTTATATAATAGATTAGATACTAAAGAGGGAGAAAGATATATGTATAAGTTAGCCAAACAAAGAGATAGGAGTAGTAAGGATTTAGTTTAATTGAAGTGTATTAAAGATGAAGATCAAAAAATACTTTTCTTAAAAGATGATATTCAACAAAGATTGATGAGATATTTTGCTAAACTTTTTAATGAAGATTGTGAAAATAAGATTGACTATAGTGACCTTAGCACCCTAAATGAAAATAAAGATTTCTGTTTTTATCGACGTATTAGTAAAACTGAAGTTAGAGAGGCTTTAAAGAAAATGAAGGGTGGAAAAGCTATTGGACCTGATGATATTCCAATAGAGGTGTGGAAATGCTTAGGAGATGAAGGAATTTCATGGCTTAATAAACTTTTTAATACTATTTTGAAGACTAAAAAGATGCCAGATGAGTGGATAATGAGTGTGTTAATTCCTATTTTTAAGAATAAAGGTGATGCACAAGATTGTGCGAATTATAGAGGTATTATGTTAATGTGTCATACTTTAAAACTTTGAGAGCGAGTTATGGAGCATAGGTTGCGGCGTGATACTAATGTTTCTCAAAATCAATTTGGATTCATGCCGGGTAGGTCGACTATGGAAGCCATACATTTATTAAGAGGTTTGATGGAGAAATATAGAGAAAATAAGGAGGATCTACATATGATATTTATTGATTTAGAAAAAGCATATGATAAAGTTCCAAGAGAAGTGCTATGGAGAGTTCTTGAAAAGAAAGGAGTCAATAATGCTTATACTCAAATCATTAAAGATATGTATGCAGGAGTTATTACTTGTGTTCAAACACAAGGTGGATTGACCAAGTATTTCCCTATTTCGGTTGGACTACATCAAGGATCAACCTTAAGCCCATATCTTTTTGCTTTAGTCATGGATGTTCTCACTAGACATTTGCAGGATGATGTACCTTGGTGTATGCTTTTTGCTGATGATATTCTTCTTGTTGATAAGACTAGAAAGGGAGTTGAAGGTAAACTTGAATTATGGAGGTCAACCTTAGAGTCTAAAGGTTTTTGCTTGAGTAGATCTAAAACAGAATATATGGAGTGTAATTTTAGTACTAATAGACCTAGTGAGGGGATTGTAACTTTGGGCGATCAAGTCATTAATAAGAGTACACATTTTAGATATCTTGGATCTATTGTTCAGAGTGATGGTGAAATAGATGGGGATATTGGTTGAAGTGGAGGAATGCATCAGGCTTGTTATGTGATAAAAATGTACCCCTCAAACTTAAGGGAAAACTCTATAAGATGGTAGTGAGGCCCGCAATGCTTTATGGTGCCGAATGTTGGCCATTAAAAGAGAAGCATAATACTAAGTTAAGTGTGGCAGAGATGAGGATGCTCAGGTGGATGAGTAGCTTTACCCTTAGAGATAGGATACGAAATGAGCATATACGTGAAAAGGTTGGAGTAGCTACAGTAGAAGATAAGATTAGAGAGAGTCGCCTTAGATGGTTTGGTCACATAAAACGGCGGCCTTTCGATGACCCGGTTAGGAGAGTAGAGGTATTAGATTTGACTTATGTTAAGAAAGGTAGGGGTAGACCTAAAAAGACTTGGTTAGAAAATATTAGGAATGACCTTTCTTTATTAGATTTAAACGAGAATTTGACTTTTAATAGGACACAATGGAGAAAAAGGATTCATGTAGCCGACCCCACGTAGTGGGATAAAGGCTTGATGTTGTTGTTGTTGTACCCTTTAGCTAGTAGACCATTTATTTTCTTAACTGAAGGGGATAATAGAGGATGTAATGTTAAGGTAGATAAGTTGTACTTCCCTGTAAATGTTATTATCCTAGATATGAAAGAATATAGGGAGATACTGATTATCTTAGGTAGACCATTCCCACATATCATCCATGATAAATACACAAAAAGGTGAGTTGATAATAAGAGTGCAACATTAGAAAGTAACCTTCTGTATCACAAAGTCAATGAAATTTTATAATGATGAAAATGAGGATTGTCATAGAGTAGACTTAGTTAATGATTATGTAAATGACAGTGCGGAGGATTTATTGTTAGATAGTTATTTGGATACTCCTTTATATGAGGATGTTATTTAAGAGGAAGGAAGAATTTATGTTCAAATGATTTATGAAGCTCCTAAAATTTTTAGGGATAGGTTTGAAGTACTTGATACCTCATCCCTAGAAAAGCCATTGAAACCATCTATTATAGAGGAACCCGTGTTAGAATTAGAATCCTTCCCTGCCCATTAGAAGTACATCTTTTTAGGAGAAGATTCAACCTTACTTATTATCATATCTACTAAATTAGGAGAAATTCAATAGGGTAACTTGATTAGGGGTCTTAGTAAGTATTAAAAAAAAACAAAAAACTTTTGGCATATCTAACATCAAGGGAGTAAGTTCATTTTATACATGCACAACATTCTAATGGAGTATAATTCTTTTTCAAAAGTTGATCCTCAAAAGAGGTTGAACTCTATTATGAAAGTAGTTAAAAAGGAAATACTTAAGTGATTAGATGTATGAATCATATACTCCATTTCTAGTATTGCATGGGTGAGTCCTATTGTGTTAAAAAAAAAAGGAGGTATAACTGTTGTAGCAAATGAAAAAAATGAACTAATACCTACTAGAATAGTTAATATTAGAGAATTTGTAAAGACTATAGGAAGCTAAATAAAGCAACTAGAAATGACCATTTTCCCCCACTATTCATTGATGAGATGTTAGATAGGTTAGTACGACATTCTTTTTATTGCTTCCTATATGGGTATTCAAGATACCACTAGATTGTAATAGCACCAGAAGACCAAGATAAGACTACATTTATTAGTTTGTATAGAATATTTGCCTTTAGGAGAATGACTTTTGGCTTATGCAATGCTCCTACTACATTTCAGAGGTGTATGATGTCAATTTTCTTCTATTTAATTAAGGCATTGAGATATTCATGAACAATTTCTTTATTTTTGTACCACTTTTGATTCTTATTTGAAATATTTAACTTTGGTTTTGAAAAGATGTATTCAAGAATTTTTTTTACTAAATTGGGAGAAATATCTATTTATGGTAATAGAAGATATAGTCCTAGGCCATGAAATTTCTAGGAATGGTTTAAAGGTGGATAGGGGTAAAGTTTAAAAAATTAAAATCCTTTAATAACTCATTTTTATTAGAGGAATTAGAAGCATTTAAAGCCATGCTAGATTCTATAGAAGATTCATTAATAATTTTTCTAAAACCTCAAAACTATTGCATCACTTAGTTAATAAAGATGTCCTCTTTTACTTTAATTATGATTTCCTAAAAGCCTTTAAAATTTCAAGATAACACTTAATACTACATAAAAGTTCGTAGTTTGCGGCGGACTTTGTAGAAGAATATTTTTTGTCAAAAATGGTGACGTATTTGAGATGAAAATTTTTGACAAATTTTTTGTGATGGATTTTCCATCGCAAACATGTCAAAATGCCACTGCAAATCTGACGCAAACTACCATATCTAATTGACTTATTGTGCATCCGTTTCATTTTCTGCTCTTTGATTCTCTCCTCTACCTTCAGCTCTCTTCAACTTTGCCTCTGAGCATTGCTTTCAATGAGTCACTAAATAATTTCTTAACCTCCTTTGATGACATTCATTCCTGATACATCTGAACTTAACCTCTTTTCCTCCTTCGATGATGTTCCATCCTATCGCATTTAAAGTCACATCTCCTTGCCATTATTTTATTACATCTAAAGTCACACACCTCCTTTGCCTCTGATGAAATCTTTGTCATTGCAAAGGTATCCATCTTTCTTCCTTTTGTGCACTTATTCATCCAAATCTCATAAATCTGCTAAACTCCCTATTGTTGAGCCTACAAGTATGCTTTTTGCTGATTATGTTCTTCTTATTAAAAAGTCTTAAGAGGGAGTTGAAGGTAAACTTGAATTATGGAGGTCAACTATAGAGTCTAAAGGCTTTTATTTAAGTAGATCTAAAACTAGATATATGGAGTGTAATATTAGTATTAATATATCTAGTAGAGGGATTGTGATAGCTTTGGGCGATCAAGTCATTAATAAAAGTACATGTTTTAGATATCTTGGGCTGATAGTTCATATTGATGAGGAAATTAATGGAGATATTATTAGTAGAATTTAAGTTAGATTGTTTGAGTGGAGGAATTCATCGGGCTTATTGTATGATAGAAAAGTCCCTCACAAACTTAAGGGAAAATTCTATAAGATGGTGGTGAGACCTACAATACTTTGTTGTACATAATGTTTTCCATTAAAAGAGAAGCATAATATTAAGTTGTGTTTCAGATATGAGGATGCTTAGGTGGATGAGATATTTTAGTCTTAGATACAGAATATGAAATAATCATATACATGAAAAGGTTGGAGTAGCTCAAGTCGAAGATAAGATTTGAGAGAGTTGCCTTAGATAGTTTGGTCACATAGCATTATTGTATATCTTGATTATATAAGATCTTATCTCTTTTTTTACAATAATCATGCATAAATAATATTAAATTGATACAAATCTCATTTTTTTGGTTGTAGGAATTTATATCCCAAGTATGTTATGGATAATTGAAATCATAAAAGTTTGATGTATAATAAATTTTTAAATGTACGCAAGACTTTAATAGATGAATTTTTTTAACGAAGTGAATATTTTTATCCAGGCAGGCTATCAATTACATTCTCTTATATCATAAGGAAGGTTTCATATTTTGTATTAAAAACATAAAAAATCAATCATATTTCACATCATATGAGATTATTGTTGATCTATAATCCAGAGGATTCTTGCCATAAAATTGGTTTTGGACTTCACATTGTGTGTATGAGTCTCATTTTAACTCTCTATGTGACTCATCTATAAGTTCTAACATAGTTGATGAAGGAATAAA
This sequence comes from Dendrobium nobile, assembly GCA_022539455.1. Taxonomy (NCBI): domain Eukaryota; kingdom Viridiplantae; phylum Streptophyta; class Magnoliopsida; order Asparagales; family Orchidaceae; genus Dendrobium; species Dendrobium nobile. The sequence goes on along the minus strand of CM039721.1, from coordinate 13,703,672 downwards.
ATATCTAATATTAATAGCAAGTTATTATTTTATATCCATAAATCATACATATATTTAAATAAACTTAAGAAGATTGTAAAGAATAAAGCATGTTCTAAAGGATCAATATATGAAGCATACTTGATGTATGAGACTACTCAATTTTGCACATACTACTTCAACCCAACCCAGAGTTACTGTCAATAAGGAATATTGTACCTCAAAATTTGGGTAATCTAGATATATGTCAATCTACATGTAACATAATAGTATTCAACATATGTGGCAAGCTAGTAGGCACTTCCAGTGCATGCTATTTTATAGATAAGGAGATGAGAGTTACCATGTTGTATACACTACTTAATTATTGCTGAAGTTGAGCCATATCTTGAGTATGTTTGAGTTTAGATTTTGTACATTTTGTAGACTCATACATAGAGACCCGAAATTCAAATTTTATGTAGAAATTTTGTTAATGGTCTGACTACATATCACTATTAGAGAAGAAAAAGAGGTTGAATATGAATTTCTAAATTGGTTCAAAAATGCTATATGTATTTTGACAAGTCACTTCAACCTTATATATCATATTCAATTAACTTAGTGAAATTGATAATAACATAGCTACACTTCTTGTAGCAATCAAGGCCACAATGAAGCTAGTGATTTGAAAGATGAAGGACTAATGAATCCTGGGGACTTATGAGAATAGTAAGTCATTGGCAAAATTTTATTATCAATAGTTAAAGATTTTGAACAAAAAGTTGGTGTAAAGGATGTAAAATAGAAAACTGTGGAGTATATGCAAAAGGAAATAACCATACGAGTGATGACTGTGAGTATTATGGGGTTTTATAAGAAGTACTATAGTTAGAATATCCTGATGAAGGGAATAACTTGTATCTTTATAATTGTGATTGGTTTTATCAGTACAAATAGAGGAACAAGGATGTATCCACTTTATGGTATTATAGAAGTAAACCAAGCAGAAGATATGGAATGTTTGACCGATTTGTCATTGCTAGCTAGGGTACCCAAATCTTCTTTGCTAACTATCCGGATAGACTAAAGGGTAAAAAAGATTAGCTTGTAGTTATCAAGAATAAACCTTGGAAGGTTATTGAGATTACTATATCAATAACAAAAACACATGAAGAAGTGTGTATGTCAAACTTTAAAGAGCCTTTTAATGATGGAGATGATCAAATTGTAGCTAATGAAACCGAGTTGTAGTTAAAGGAGGTAGACTTAGACATTGAGAAAAATATTGAAGATGATGTTAGTAGTGAGGAGGTGATATTATCATATGGAAGTAAATTACCTAGTGATAAATAGTTAGGAGGTAAATATGTATTTTTGTCTTAGAATCCTTCTTTTACGCATGCATTATTTTTATAACATCTTATCTTCCTTTCATCAGAGTAGTTACTTTTTTACCTTATTACATAGTTGTAGTAGTAAACACATGATTGTTCCTTACATCATAGCAATTGTTACTTCTTATTTCCTATATTTTTAGAACTCATCTAATTTTTTTTCTTTTATTTTTCGAAATGGCTTCCGGTGCTAATTAGCCGCCCAGGTGGTTGATCACAAACATTTTTAGGCACAAGAAGAATACTGGTGGAGGTAATGTGGGGGGCCTCTTCTTCATAGCCTGCCATCCAAACTTAACCTAGTCCACCTTTGCCTATACCCTCTGAGGATACAGATTCTGCTTAAATTGTATTCTTAGGTTTTTTATGCATTTAATATTTGATATATTAAAATTATGTTCACTTTAGTAGAGTTGTATTAATTGTAGAACAGTTAGAATATGATTATTTTTTAGCTGTTAGATTATGATTATTGAATAGTTTGTTTTTTATATTTATTTTAGTAGTGTTTACTAAAATATTAGCATTATTAACTACTAAATTAAGCATTATTAACCACTACTTTTAAATTGCTTGGATTATGATTGTTAAAAAGATGAGAAATTGATATTAGGTGTTGTTTTATTTTTATAAATGCTACAGGTTTTCAAAAAATTTGCGAAGAAATTTTTGTTGTAAATAACAAAACGAGAAAGTTGTGTCATACATTATGGCAAAAAATTTTGTCGACAATTATAGCAGATTTGCGATAAAAATTTTGTGAGAAGATGAAATGGAAATATCTACCTCTAATTTCGTTGCAGATGGTGATGGACAAGCTGCCATAATATCGTCGTAAATTATGACATTAATTTCATTACAAATCTATCATAAATCCATCATAATTTGCTGCAAAATTAGCGATGGTTGGCTAAAACAAGCAAATCATTTTTTTGACTTTAACTCCATAGTAAATACACATAAATCCAATGCAAAATATTTGAGAAGAATTATTCCCGACACAAATACTTTTAGATGTGGCTTTTAGCATCAAAATGTATTCCATTGCAAATCCCCTACAAAGCTAAATTTATGACATATTTGATTTATTTTGCGATGGATTTTTCTGCCAGAAATAGCTTACTTTTCTGTAGTGTAATCACTACACTTGTCATTATTATACTTGATTGGACATTGCATTATGAAATACTATGTGATGCTAGTGATTATATTATTGTAGTTGTGTTTGGGAAAATAAAGAATTGAAAAATTCATGCTATTTATTATGCTAACATAACTGTGAACTCAACTCAATGTAATTATACAACCATTGGAAAAGAACTGTTAGTTATTACTTTTTCTAATGATAAGTTTTTACCTTATTTAATTAGCACTCGTTTTCTAGTTTATACATAATTTCTTATAATAAAAATAGATGCTAAGCCTAGATTGGTGAGGTATTTATTTTTATTGTAAGTATTTGATGTAGAAATTCTTTAATGAAAGGAATTGAGAATTAGGTGGCATATCACTTACTTATCTATAATAGAGTTAAAAATTCATGCTTATTATGAGTGATAAATTAATGAGATTTTTTTATGAATATTTATTTTGTGTACATATATATGTGTGGGAAAATAAATTTGAATGCCCACGTAGTTTCAGGTTGCTCCTATTTTTGTGATCGACTATAGTGTTAAGAATATTGTACCATCTTAATAGACACAATATTCAACAATGGGTTTAAAGACAATAATATGATTTTTTAAATTTATTATTTTCATAGCTAAATACAAATAAAAGAAATGTATTGTCTTGAAAGGAAAAAATGATATTTTAGAATAATATTAAAGGATGAAAGTAGATTTTTAGAAAATTATCATTTTTGTATTCAAATATGCCATTGAGAATATCATACCAACCCGAATGGTGAAAATAATATTCTATAAAGGATCTGGAAGAAAAAAATAGTTTTAAGAAAGTCTCTATTTTTGTAATCAAATACGATAATGAGCATATAAAATCACCTCGAAAGGAAAAAATAATATTCTACAAAGACATTTGAATGGAAAAATGGGTTTTAACTAAATTTGTCTACCTTCCCAAAGATTATTCCCCTACCTTATGAAAGTAAGACAAGATTTATTTTAGTCTAGAGTTACAGGTTCCTTATAAAGGTAAACCTCTATGATTAATTATATCCTAGGTGAGGTGAATCTCCTAAGAATACTCTCGATTAAAATAGTGATAAATATTTTCTTAGATTTCAATATTTAAGACAAGAATGAGAGGTTTAGAGTTTTCAAAATGGATTAGATAAAATTTTAATAATTTTTTTAGAATTTAAAGGATGAAGAGTAGGGAGCACCAAAGATTGTAAGACAACCTATAAGTACTCTAGTCTATCATATATTGGATATTAAGATTTTAGGGAGAAGGAAATTTTTTGTTTAAGTTGAACTTTTATTAAATAATTGGGATTACATTCCCGTGAGTGTGGACCTATGATTTGATGAATTTCTGGACTTATGCATGCTTGGAGAGGGTTGTCAACTAAACCTCCTAATCGATTGAAACCCATGCTATAATCTAATGAAATATGGCTGAGTTGTTATTTAAGGTTTTGGAATATAGGGATGATATTTAAGAAAATTCTAAATGACCCTGCACATATTAGTGGTATTTATGTTTCCAAAGTAATGCAATTAAATTTTATTTATTTTTAATTTTAACACAATGCATGTCAATTGAATGTAAAATAATATGTTGGGAAGTTTTAATACATGCATACAAATAGAGTTTATCTTAAGGAGCACAACTTCCCCTGAAATAGAATTATTCCTTTATAGGTCAAGTGGTATACTACTACCAACAAGTGGGGAGGTTCCTAACAACAAGAGAATGAAGGATATGTATATATGAGATCACAAACAAGCTATGGCTTACTTCTTAAAATGAAGTTATCTTTCTATGTTATCTTAAAATTTTATTTAGTTATGAGTAAAAAAAATTTATTTTGTAAGATCCTAGCAAAGTCCAGGCGAAGGCGCATGCAAGAAACATACAAACCTATAAAAAATAAACTTATAAGTTTAAGAAAAATCACTCAAACAAAAAATCTCACAAATTTTTTTTCTCCCTTTGCAAAACAAGACTCAATCAAGAGATTTATAATTATAATAAAGTTACATGCAATATATATAGTAATAAGTAATGAAATTAGGCAGATACAACCTAACAAAAAAGACCAACATCAACGTTGAGCCTGTTTTTGACTACAGTCAGAGCTGAAACATAACAACAAATTGCTCTAGTGTGCAAAGTTAATGGAGGTCAATTATAATACCATATCCAATATAATACTAACTATATTACTATCACTTTTTGTAATAGAATATTGACAAGAATTTCAACCCATTTTTGAGAACCTTTTTGCCAAACACAATGTTCCTGGCATAAAAAGTAGATACATTTTGGCATACAAATTGATTTATACAAAACTACAAATAATGATGATACCGTATTGACAACAACCTTATGATTGAATACGGTCTTCTTCTTTTTTCCTCTAATAATAACAGCATATATTAACTTAATCGATCCATTCAAATACTGAAAAATGAGGGGCAAATAATTGGATTGAGGGACTATTTGGTTTCATGCATTATGAATGTGAAGAAAATAAAATGTAAGAATTTTGGATTTTTTCATATTTGATCTAAATTAAAATTAATAAATTCTTACGTAAAGTAATACCTCCAAATAGTTCATTTATTGCATATTGAAAACCCCCTCAAATTGACCAAAATCCAATTTCTTGCGCTCTCTTCCTCCTCCATGTTTTGTTAAACACACACCCACGCCCCATTCGTTCTCCTAAGCAAGTGACAGAGAAGGTCAAGAGCCCTTGTCGTAGCAACAGCACCTCCCACCATGAAGCCCTCTTCTCATGACTTCACAACCCCCTTTCGCAATCATTATGAACTCTTGACATCCGTCGTAGGCCTCCCTTCATAGCTATCGAACCCCCTATTCATCCCTTGTCCCTGCCTTAAATCTGCCTTCAAGGTTATCAAACCTCCACAACTCTGAACATTGAGCACTTCCCTTCTCCCTTTCAATCATCTACTTCAATTATTAGGAGATTATTTTTAAATATTTGGTTAACTTAATTGCAAAAAATACAAAAAAAAAATTATATTCCAAACTGAATAACAAATATTTACATTTTCATTAATGAGATTACTAAAGTACAATCTTCTCCTTATTTGCATATCTTTAATAAATAGAGATTGCACTATGTTCCTTAGCTTAGATTGACCAATGTTCCAAAACATAAAAAAAAAACCAAAAGAATTCAAAACAAAAACTAGACAATGTTCCTTAGCTTTATATATAGATTTTTTTTTTTCAATCAAATGAATTACCCTTTCAAGTAAATTTCCTTTCATTCTTTTTTACATATGCCCAAAGAATAGCCAATGATTACATGATAGTGAAGATTGATCATCCAATTGGGATGAGATTTGGGATGACACATAGTTAGGTCAAAATCAAATTCATTCAATTGTTCATGTTGTTATTGCTATTTTAGTGACTATCAATTAGTATTATTATACAAGGTAAGAAGAGAATGATGAAAATATAATCCTGAATGAAATATATAAGGTGAAACATCTCCATAGGCTATATTTTGAATCTAATTCTGATGCTTGATTTGGTGTGAATGAGGAAAGAGCCTTTTTTTTCAATTATGTAATTTATGCACATTAGAAGATTATTTATAGACCACAATAAAGTAATCACTCAAAAAGCGTATGCATGTATTTACTTCATACCCGCATGATGCAGACGTAATTGAGTCATGCAATAAACTTTAATGATCACAGAAAATTGTAATGGTACTTGAATGCTAGATTAAATGCCTATAGAGAGTATAATTAACATAATTAAATAAACATCAAATAATAGGTTCATATACTTATTAAAGTACAATCATATTTCATGTTTCAAAATATTCTTACTTTCTGTGTTACTATAGTTTATAAAAAATAGAAGAATAGATGGAATGCACATTAACGCTATTGAATGCCTAGGGAGCATGAACTCATATTAAAAGAATAAAATCATGCACAAGCTAGAGTGTGCCCCAAAAATAGTAGACATTGAATTTGTATTTGCATATATTCTAGCTAATTTGGAAGGTTCGATACATAATGCAACTGTCTTTTAAAATGAATTAAAACAACCACATGATTTAAAAGTTCAAGAAAATACAAAATTTTACCCTACATAACGTTCCATAATTAGTTGTGATATCTCAATATTTGATAACTGAAGTAAACATCACTAGTGAATAATAACTAGTTGATGGGGTTAATCTATCAAAAGAGAGTTTAAATCTATATCATGTCACACTATACTACATAAAGAGTTTAATGATTTCCAACCATCAAATTGCAAGGAGATGTTCAATATTAAACATTCATCAATATGCATGGCATGCATTTGGTTCTTTAAAAATTATCCAAAAATTACATAGTTGCAATCCTTAGCCCTTGTTGCATATTACATAAAATGGATTATATATAAAAGGAGGCCAGATTTTTGCTCTCTCAAAAGATGATGGCAAGAAGAAAATATGCTAGTAGGAGAGACATGAAGCAATTTTTAGATGACTCTTGGAGTGGTTGAAAAAAATTTGACCAAATTAACTATTATGAAGTAGAATCGCATGGTAATATTGGTTCTTAGTTACATGTCATCAACACTTTTGGAAAATACAATTTTTGTAGACATTTCTACCTTTTTGTGAAAGAAATATTTTTTGGTTGGTAGAAATCTTTTTATATTGGAGATTAGAATATATAGATTTATTTAAATGAAATGAATGAATGAATTATATATAATATATATATATATATATAAATATATAATATTATATAATATATATATATATATATAATATATATATATAATTTTTTTTTGTGAACATATGTTTATTGGCATGGTAATTGTTATTTTAGGATAAATTGATCCACTCCATCAAATAATGCCATCAGCTTCTAAGAGGAAAATTTTTTTTATGGAGCTTGAAACAAAAGAAGATAAACGGGTTATACAATTTATGTTGAACATAATCATGCAAAATAAGAAGTGCTCAGACTTCAAAGATGTTGTATACCAACCTGTCGCTCAAAAATTGAAAGAAAATTTGAAAATTAAGTTCAGAGCAGAGCAATGTAACGATCAAATTTAACCTTAAAAATTCTATGACTTCACATTCAATGAGTTAAAAAGAAGAGGTGGAGTATCCTGAGATGAAAACATAAAGAGGATATTGATGTATTATGAGAAAATATGCATCACTTAATAAGTATTCTTCTAGGAAGTCTTTTATTAAAAAAATACTAACTTATAAGGCTAATACTTTATTTTTGTTGTGTTATAGGCTTTTCTGAAAGAATTGCCAGCTTTTTTTAATATTCCAATATGCAAATTATATAGAGTTAGAGAGCTAAATTGTTAAGGATATGCTACTGAAAAGTAAGTTGAGTTTGATAATTTTTCAAACTTCATATGGTATTCACCAAATTAATTTGGATGAAGACAGGTCATAGGTTTTGCAGAAACTAGCAAAAATGCATCCTAAGCTATTGATTGGGCTGAAGTGAATATTAAAGAATATTCTTCATGAACAACAAAGAAAGCAATATCATCATCTTTCAATTGATGTGTCATATGAGAAAAAATGAGGGGCTTGGTGTTCAACAAACTCTCCTTGACTATATTGTTATTGATAGCTGATAGTATAGGACAATTGCTACTGAAATTCAAAAATATAATGAGAGAGTTTAAGGAAAGAAAAAAGATGCTTACTAAACACATGACAAGTGTAACAAATATTCTAGGTTTTTCTCAGTTAGAGATTAAAATGATATACAATAACTTATCCACGAAACCAACAATAACCACATTTACTTTACATTTAATATACAGATGAATTCTAAATACAAAGAAACAAATAGCCCTTGAGCCAGCTCCAAAGGAGCTTCCTACAATCTTGTTCATCTAAAAATTAGCGCAAGCAGGGGCTCATGCAGATTTCACAATATTGCATGAAAGGATTATGGATCACAAAAATTGAACTTCTTCTTAGCATGAGGCATACTTACGTTCTATGGTCAATTCATAGCACCGTAATAAGAAAACGAATTTATAGAATTTAATTTCAGCTTTTTTTTTAATACTCAACCATACTTTTAACCATTCAAAGATTTCAAAAGGATTATTTCGATCAGCGTTGTTAAAATTGATACTTACAGCAACTTTGGATTCGAAAGGGTGCTCATCTTCAAGATGGGAACAGATGTGAAATGATGTCATGGTCCTCGAACAGTAGGCACGGAAATACCGGGCGGACCTCCTCTTCCACCTCGTATTCATCAAAGCCAACCGATCTGAAACCAAATGACAAGGAAAATATCCCGGATTAAACATATGAATGGTGGGGGAAGAACAGATTGACCGAAAGAGAAAGCAAAGATACCAAAGACCTGATTGGAACTCTGCTGTCGCTGATTCAAGTAATGCTATCTCTTCGCGGCCCGCTAGGCGAGAGATCCAACTATCGGAATCCATTCAGAATTGAATTCCTGGAAAAAAAAAAAAGACGGCAAATCTCTTTTCTTCTTCTGCCTCTCCTCTCTCTCTCTCTCTCTCTCTCTCTCTCTCTCTCTCTCTCTCTCTCTCTCTGAACTCTAGAAGAAAAAATTCCTCCCTTTTCTTCAACTTCTATGTTCTCCTAAACAAATCTTCTGCTTTTCCCCTGTTTTTCAGCAAGTTTTACTTCTGATCTGCTGTGAAGATTTCAGAAGAAAGAGAAGGAGATCGAGAGCTAGCGGCGAAGACCAGAGTATAAAAAAATGAGTTTTTTTATTGGTTCTAGGTGAGACCCAGTCGCAACGCGTCCGGAGAGGCATAGCACGTTGTATATCAGCTTGAATTGAATAGATAGCCGTGCACTGTTATCGTATTGATTGCAATTTACAACATAAATTATCTAGCTCAGGCAAAACCGTAAAGGTTTGTTTGGAAAATTATTTCGCGAAAAAATTATTTTTTAAAATTATTATAATTATCACAAATTACAATAATTTTAAAAAATAGATAATTATTTTCTTACAATTATTATTATAATAATAAATTTCATCATCAAAAATATTATTCATCACAAAATTTTCTATAAAATAATAAAAAAAACGAAATTATCTAAAAGATAAATTAGAGAAATATTTTAAATATTTTTAAATTTATTAATTACAGCTTTTGAATCGATTTAGATTTAAGGCTTATATATATATATATGTGTGTGATGGTACTCTCTTTTGAGAATTTTTATTGGATCAGGTAACCTGATGTAGAGATACATCAGGTACCCAATAAAAAAATGTCACATGCACTTAAAACAAAAAACACTCAATTTTAAACAAAAAAGTAAGTGCATGTGGCATTTTTTTATTGGTTACCTGATGTATCTCTACATCATGTTATCTGATCCAATAAAAATTCCTCTTTTGATATCAATAAAATAAAAAAAGTGAATTTATAATAATTTTTTTATATATAATAATAATAGCGAATATTAGCTTAATATAATTATGTTGAATAAATAAAAGAAAAAAAGATTGAGTGAATAGATAAAACTCTTTTATCTACTCTGCACCTACTGATTTATCCGAATTAACAAGAAATGCTCGGATTTCCGCACGTCAAAAAAGGACTCCAAAAAATGGACTCAAGTACAGTTTGGCTAAAACCACCTAGCTAAGGAGGCTGCATCTGCATTCAAGAAAGAAGTGCCCTTGTCAATTTTTTATTCTTAATTAGAAATTAAGATCCCAAAAGCGATAAGCTTCCCCAACAGGTATTTTCCAGTAAGCGAAAGGAGTTGGATTTGCAGCTAAAAGGCGCACATGTGCCGCACCAGGTCACCCACAGAACTTTAGAAGGTGCACGTCAACGATCATCTTAAATGGGATGGCATTTAATTGAAGCAGTATGAAGACTTGAAGTAAGCTACAATCTAGGGCTGAACTATAATATTACATAAATTTTAAAATCTATATAAATTTATTATTTTTATTAAATTTGACTAATTGATTTTAATCAAACCTAATTTAAATGTTATTAATTCAATCAAGTATTATTTGTTATTGGATCTAAATATTTTCGTGGATTATTGACAAGCCAACTCGGTGAGTGAGTGAGTTGTAATCTATGCGAGAGTGGAGAGTGAAGAGTGAGAATAGAGAAAATGAAACAGACTACCCAAGACACGATTATTTATAGAATTCTAAATATTAGAGAAAATGAAACATTAAAAAGGAAAAAAAAAACTACACAGAAACCCGTATAATATCAAACAGACTACCCAAGACACTTTCATCTTGTGATTGGGTAAACGAGGGAGAAGTATGAAAGGCTCCATATTATATAATTTTTTCTTACATTTATTATATACTAATAAATTTCATCATAAAAAGTATTTTTCATCACAAATTTTTCTAAAAATAAAAAAAAGCAATTATCTAAAAGGTAAATTAAGAAAAATTATTTTAATATTTTTTATAATTTATTAATTAGAAGGCTTAAGCTATTAAATGGAAATATTAGGCTGTATACTAATTCAATTTTGATTTTAAATATATATATATATATAAATATATATATATATATATATATATAGATATATATAATATATATATATATATATTGTATCACATTTGATATCACTAAATAAAAAGTGAATAGAATAATAGTGCTATATAAAATAATAATAGCGAATAGATAGCTTAAATATAAATCATGTAAATAAAAAAAAGGAAAAAAAAATGCAGATTGAGTGAATAGAAAAACACTTTCATCTGAAGTTGCACCTACTGAATTTATCCGAATTGTCAAAGAATGCTAGGATTTCTGCACGTGTAAAGGACCAAAAATATGAACTCAAAGGTACAGTTTTTGTTAAACTCCACCAAGCAAGGTGCTCCGGCAAACAAGAAAGAAGTGGGTACCTTGTCAATTTTTTTTTTCTTTTTAAATTAGAAATTATGATTCCCAAAAGCGACAACCTTCCCCAACCTGGTATTTGCCAATAAGCTGAAGGAGTTGGATTTGCCACTAAAGGCAGTAGGAGGAAGCTAGGGAAAAATTATTATGTCCGGATAAAATATCAAGCATATCGAGTATTCCGAGCGCGGTACTGAGTGCGGTACCGAGCGCGGTACTGAGTGCGGTACCGAGCACGGTACCGAGCGCCCAAGTGACATGGCGCTTTGTTATTGGTATCCGGACACAATAATTACTCCAGCACATATGTGTCGCACCAAGTCGCCCACACAACTTTGAAGGTGCACGTGCAACCATCATCTTAAATGGGATGGCATTTAATTGAAGCAGTTGAAGACTTGAAGGTAAGCTACAATCTAGGGCTGAACTGTAATATACATAAATTTTAAAATCTTAAATAAATTTATTTATTTTTTATTAAATTAAAAACTAATTGAGTTTTAATCAAACCTAAATTAAAATATTATTAATTCATTCAGAATATTTACATTGGATCAACTTTTTTCATGAATTAGTAACACCAACTTGGTGACTGAGGGAGTGAGTTGTGAAAGTGCTCTGATACCACTTGAAAGTTCGTCAGGGATTTTAAATCCTTATGAACTAGTCCCGAGACTAACCAAGAGGGGGGTGAATTAGTACTTAAAAAATTTCTCCAAATAAAAACGCAAACACAACCAAACCAAGATTCACCACAAGAGAAACGAATTGCAAAAATTAAATGCAGAAGAATAATAAGAAAGAACACATTAGATTTTATAATGGTTTGGTCAACTTGACTTACATCCACTCCTCGAAGCCTCTCCTCCGGGTATTGCACTAAACTCAGTGTCTCTCCTTTTGCCCCCACAACAAGGTGGAGAAGCCCGTACAAAAACTCCTTTCCACCGACCCTGGTTAGGCAGAGAACCAAACTCCTTTTGCTTCCTCCTGAAGTAAGCAGAGAACCCCAACTCTTTTTGCTTCTTCCTGAAGCATGCAGAAAACTCAACTCATTTTGCTTCCTCCTTAAGCAGGCAGAGAACCCAAACTCCTTTTGCTTCCTCCGGAAGCAGGCAGAGAACCTCGATCAATTGCTGTAGTAGACCTCTATAGAACCACCGAGGAACAAGGGACGACAACCGGAGAAGATGACTCGGATCCTTGCTTGGAGCAACCTTTTGTGAAACCCCTCACAAACTCCCTCTCATAATATCCTCTCTCTCTTTCCCTTACTCTCCCTCTCCTCTAGGCTCCCTCAGGTCAAGACAGCAGAAAAAGATACAATCTTGGATAAATAATTTGTCTTATATAAAAGAGCTTTGGATTTGCTCTTAATTGCAACAAACCGACATTATCGTCCAGGACGATCTTTTGATCGTCATGTACGATCAGTACAAATTCAACACAATTAACCAGGATGATTTGGGAAAGTCTGGACGATTAGAAGGTTCCTTTGTTCAGATCGTCCAGGATGATATATTGTCGTCTTGTACAATTAGTTCATGTGGACGAATATCATCCAGTCCATCATCCTGAATGGATGTTTGGACGATGAAAAAGTAACTTGATTGTCTGGGCCTATTAGTACAAAATATCACATATCGTCCAGAATATCGCCCTAGAAGGATGTCTGGACAATTAAAATTAACTAGATCGTTCAAGAAGATTAGTACAAAACATCACATATTAGCCAGAATATCGCCCTAGATGGAGCCAGGCCGATTATGAATCGTCCAGGAAGAACTAAGGTTTGTTAACTGATCGTCCCAGACAATTATATTATCGTTCATGACGATATGTTCGAGCAATCAAACCTTAATTGCTTTTCTTAATTACCAGATTAATTTAGGCATAATTATACTACATCGTCGAGGATGATGTTTTAGACGATGTCCAAAAATAACACATGCCTAAATAGGTTGTGGCAGCTAATTCTTTCTGATTTGAGCCTATCATCCTGGACAATACGATGTTAATATCGTCCAGGACGATTCGCTTAATTGCGGCTGCCTTAACCAAGATGCCCTATTTAGATTTTCTATTTTTAACTGATCGTATATGATGATATTTGGATCATCTCAGATGATGTGATCAAAATAGAAAATACTAACAAAACAGACATAATTTTTTCCCAAGTATTTTTTTACAAAGTTACATAGCATTAGGACCCACATTGTTACAATGATCTCAAGAAAATGTAAAAGACACTTGGCGTACATTACAAGTTGACTCAGTCCTAATCTACCCAATCTTATGCTGGTTCGATTTGTAATTTGATCTTATGGACCTGAAATGTTAGTAGGCAATGCAGTCGTAGAAAAATAGAAATGTTTGCTATCATCAAAATTATAGTCCCTGAAATCGGATTAACAATAATCTCCTCCTTTTTGATGATGGCAAATAATCAATACTAAATAAAACATGAACAAAATTAAAATAGTATGATGAAACAACTCAACCACCACCCATTACTCCCCCTTTTGACATCACAAAAATGAGGAGGAAAACCATAAAAGAAAAGTATAACATAAGACAAAAAAGAAGAATGAAAGCAAAAAAAAAATTTTTGATCAAAGCACAAATATGATAAATTCTCCATGTGATTGAATTTAAAAATTTGTAAGAATAATGAGTTAACATCGTTGAAATCCAAAAAATGGTAGAATAGCTGATCCTAATAGGCCTAGCTTGGACTTCTCTCAAGGAAAATTGTCTTTTGAAAATAAAAGACCTAATTCAGAAAAACTAATTTGATAAGAAAAAGAGATCCATTCAAAACTTGGTTATAGAAAAAATATCTTATAAAATAATATACCAAAGTAATTTATCACAAGTACAAAATTCAAAATCAAGCCTTTGAAAATATCAAGTGACACATGAATTCTTCTAAGATTTAATGATTTGAAAGAGAAGGACACTTGCCTTTTATGGGCTCATTTTAAGCCTCTTGTAAATTGAGATATGCACTTGGTGCATCTTTTGATTTGATACACTTTGTGAATCTTTCAATTTTTTTTTTGTGCGGATTGCTGCGCGTTTTTTTAGTTTTTCTTCTTTTGGGGCTCATTTTACACCCTTGTCATTTTTTGCAAGCGATGTTCCTTTTCAAAACTCATAAATACTCTCAGTTATGAGCATATCTTTCAGATATTAGAGAAGAAAAACTCACTATTTAATATAAGGAAAAATAAGCCATAAAACGAAATCAAATTTAAATAATAAATGTAATGACAAGATTACAAAAAATTTGAAAGTAATCTAAAGACTTTGAACATTATATATATAAGATATATTACTTTAGTAAGATAGAAAAGATCTCAATTGCAAAGTCCAGTTGTTAATTTGAGACAGACTTTTGTTTAGAAAAAAATTACACCACTAAAAGAGATTAGAGGAAGGAAAACAATCAATGGTGTTTCTCCCTTTAATTGATTTAGAGATGTAAAACATTGACTACAAATTTTTAAAAATAAAAATAAGATATAAAATATCATTTTAATAGTGATCATAGAGAAAAGAAGGAAAACTAAACTAACAGAAACAAAACATGAAAAATAAAAGCAAGTAAAAAGTGACACAAACAAAACTCAAACAAACAAAAGAGTAGAAAAACAACAATAAGCAACAAAATAGAAAATTCAGAATTTAGAAAACATCAAGTTCATGCATTTATGTCAATCACACCCAATATGATCCTTAAGATGTTGAAAATGTCAAAAGCCAGTGGTTTAGTAAAGATGTCAGGTAGTTGATTCTCAGTTATCATATGGTGTAACTCAATGTCTCATTTGGTTACATGGTCTCTAATAAAGTGATGTCTTCTGTCAATATGTTTGGTCCTTGAATATTGGATAGGATTTTTAGAGATGCAAATGACACTAGTTTTGTCACAAAGGATTGAAATTGTGCCTACAGGTAATTCTAAATCCAGAATTTATTGCTTCAACCAGAGGACTTAGACCACACAACTCCCTAAGGCAATTTACTCAGCTTCAGGAATGAAAAGTGCAACAGAGTTTTTCTTTCTACTAGACTAGGAGACTAAAGACTGCCCCATGAATTGGCAAGTCAAAGAAGTGCTCTTTATATCCACCTTATATCCTGCAAAATTAGAATCAAAATATATAATAATCTCAAAAGAAGTGTTGTGCCTAGGATACCAGATTCCTAAGTTTTGGGTCCCTAAAAGATATCTAAGAATTATCTTAGCTACAATTAGGTGGAATTCTTTAGGATCAACTTGAAATCTAGCACAGAGATAAATACTAATTATTATATCAGATCAATTAGCAGTCAGGTAAAGCAAAGATCTAATCATCCCTCTATACCTCTTTTGATCAACAGATTTTCTATTTGAGTCCTTATCTAATTGAATACTGGAGATCATGAGAGTATTTATTAGCTTGACTTTATCCATTTCATATTTCTTCAAGATATCCTTTATGCACTTTGATTGATTTAGAAAGGTTTCATCATCCAATTATCTTATGATAAACTCTAAAAAGTAAGACAACTCTCCCACATACTCATCTCAAAATCCTTACTCATTATTTTAGAAAAATTATCACATAACTTTTTATCAGAAGATCTAAAAAGTATATCATCAACATATATCTAAACAATGAGTAACTCAACTCTTACTTTCTTCAAAAAAAAGGTGGTGTCAACACTCCCCTTAATAAACTTTCTCTATAGTAAGAATGTGTTAAGTCTCTCATACCAAACACTTGGTGCCTGTTTAATCCGTATAAGGCCTTTTTTATTTTGAAAAATAGATTTAAAATTGGAAACTTAAAATTGGAGATGCTCTACAAACACATCCTCTTTTATATCCATTTAAAAAGGATTTCTTGATGTTCATTTGAAAGCTTAAATCCCTTATAAAGGCCAAGCTATAGCACTCTAATGGCTTCGCCAATCTAGCTACAATGGCACAAGTTTGTCTCAAAATCAATCCTTTTTTATTTAGTTGTACCCTAAACCACCATCTTATCTATTCCTAACTTACCATACAGAATCATATCTTATTCTTAAGACCCATTTGGTTTACTACACTTGTCCCTTTGGTCTTTCTATTCCAGCTCTCAAACATCATTTCTAATAAATTAGTTTAAATCCTCTTGTATGACTAAGATCCAAACAACATCAGACAAGACTTGATTAATGTTGGTGGGTCAGTCATTGAGAAAAAGGTAGAGTAATTCCCCCTTTCCTAAGTCCATACTAGTGTTCATAGACCTTTCAGAATGTCTCTCTAAGATTGAGTTCTTTAGGGGTGTGGCTCAAATATCTCCATCTCTATGAAAAGTGTCTAGGATTTAACCCTTTCCTCCAGAATTTGCATTCTCTACCCTTGGGAAATCTCACAACTCTTTCAGTGTTTGGGACTCTACCCTCTTCCCAAAATTTTAACGTCCTTGGAAATCTCTCCAACACCTTCTTTCATCCCTCAACTCTAACTTGTTAGGATCTAGATTCATCAAACACTAGCTAATGAGTAGTCCCCTCCAACATCATATCCATCTTATTAAACACCCTAAATGATTCCATAACACTTGAATATCCTAAGAACACTCCATCAGATTTTGGTCAAATTTTCCTAATGGTGACTGTCCCATTGTTAAGAATAAAAACCTTACAACCAAAGACATAGAGGTGGAAAGGTTAGGTGTCCACCCTTAAGATCTCCTAGGGTAGTCTTATGGGTAAGTTTGGCTCTACAACTCCCCTATTCAACACATAAACAGCATAGTAGTTTACGCTTCGCCCAAAAGTATTTTGAAAGTGAATACTCAATAAGCATATGGCCTAGCACTTCTACTAAGTCTCCGATCTTCCTCTTCAGCATCCCTGTTCAACTGAGGGGTCCTGAAGCTGAGAAGTTTACTAATAATATCTCCTTTATCCCAATAAAATTTCTGAATCTATCATTTCAAACTCTACCCTTGGTCCATATGGATGGTCAGATCATCACAACCTAACTTTTATTTTGAATCCTAGTGAAAGGAACTAAACTCATCAAAAGACTCACTCTTATGAGATAAAATTCTATCCAGTAAAAAAAAACACCCGTTATAGTCTCAACATCACAAAACCATATACATTCACACTAGCAAAGTAAGTACTAATGGGTCCAAACAATCCAAAAAATTCTAAGGACTAGACTAGCAACTAATTCCTTAATGGAATGGAAAGAGGATCGAGTTGTGCTTCCCTATTAGGCAGGCATCACTCTAGGTGATCTTTAAAAATTTATGCTTGAAGCGCACCTCTAACCTAGGTCTTTTTGGATCTACCTCCTGTAAAGGTTTTTTATACTGGCATGGACATAACCTCCTGTACCCAATCAGACTCATCAACAATAGTCTTTTAAGCAAAATAAAGTAGCAAATTCAATATTAGTTTAAACAATCTGTAAATATTGGTTGATATGCTTGTATCTTGCAAAATAGTATTATTATTCAAGCAATAAACATGTATTTGCCCAAAAAATTTATGATGAGCCCTTATGCACAGTTGACTTGATCTCCAGAAAGTTGTGTTTTATCCATCTACCAAGCAAAACCATTTTCAATCAAAAGGTTCTTTTGAGTTTTTCGATATACATGTGCCCCCACTTTCCTGGTGTTTGTGTCTCCAAGAGTGACCTTGCCTCCATCCCTGGCTCTCCAACCCCACCAGCTCCAAATGAATTGGTTGGCATCTCCCAGTCATGGTCATGAGCATGCCGCATGTCTAGATACCACATGCCTTACTTACAAGGCCTTTTGAGAGAGCAGCCTACAAAATAATCAACACATTAGATTTAGGAATCCCTAATAAGTTTAGGTCCCTTCTTATGAAAAGAAGATATGCTAGTTATATGTTAGCTGTGAATCAGTAATTTGGATTTTCACACCAAATGTGTACTACGTAACAGTGCAAGGTGTGAAATGTGTCATCAACAGCCACATTAAACAATATCAACACCAGGAAAAGGGTTTACTAATCTATTCAAGATTAAAATGCCTCTTCCTAGTGTTCAAAACTGTCGGCTTTGGAATCAAGTGTAGTGTAGTCCTATTTCCTCAAGAGCTTTCAATTCAGTTTTAACATTTAGTTCGCACTTTCTAAAATAACCTTACTAAAAATCAAATAAGTGCTTCTCCTACTTTTTAGCTTCATCAATACTATATTTAAAACAGCCCAAGTGAGTGTAAATGGCTTCAATGAATCATGCTCAATGACCAACTCAGAATGCTTTTTATTTAACTCATTAAACTCATTAAGTAATGACATGTGATTGCTATCAATTTGGGTGCGATCTTTCAAAATAATTTCATGCTCTTTTTGCAAATTTAAATACTCCAATTTCAAACTAGCATGTGATTTCTTAAGTTTTCTATATGATGCATAAATTTTCTCACAAACATTAAGTAATTATTCGTAGCTTAATTCACATGCCTCTTCTTGGTCAGACGACCAAGATGATCACCAGCCATCAAGCACAAGTTTGTTGTCTCCTTCTTAGCTTCAGTCTCAGAGGAGCTAGATGAAAATATGTTCAGAATGCCTTTTGGAACCGCTTCTTATCCTTCTTGAACTTGGGTTTCTCCTCTCCCTTCTCCTTTCTTGAGTGATCCTTAAGTGTAGGACAATCAGCTTTGACATGTCCAAGCTTCCTATAATCAAAACAACCAACATTAGAAGAAATTTTTAAAATTTTTGCATTTTATTACCCTTTTTTTTTTCTTTACTTCTGATGATGCTTTGAGTTTATCTTAGAAATCTTTTTTAAATTTTCCTAGTGAATTCAATATCATCACTTTCAAATCCAAAAGAATTTAAATATGTATTATTAGCTTTTAGCGCCATTATTTTCTCCTTATTCTTCTCACCTACATTAGTTATCTTTGGTTCACCCCTTGCTCGTAAGCAATGAGTGACCCAAGTAAGTACAATAGAGTAAATAATCAAATCTTTAGATTCAGTAATCACAGTAATCTTAGCATCAAAAGAAGAAGGCAAGCATATCAAATTTTTATTGACTCTTTCATAGTTAGTTAACTCTTCCTAAGGCATATAATGAGGTGACAATTTGAGTAAACCTAGTATACATATCAGAAATTGACTCAGTAGTTTCCATACAAAAAAGTTTATAGTCATGCAATAAAATATTCAACCTAAATTGCTGAACTTCATTTATTCCTTCATAAGTAATACACAATCTATCCCAAGTTTCTTTACCAGTAAAACAAGTTAAAACCACATGTAATCTTCAGATTTCAAAGCACAGAAAAATAGTTCAAGTATTTTGCATTCAGTTGCACTAAATCCCTATCATCAAAAGTCCATTTAGTAAAATCGAGTTCAATTTTAATGTAGTTAATTTTATGAGATGGAGGTGAATATACTTCTTTAACAAGCATTCATATACGATAGTCAATCGATTGTAAAAATGTAGACATGTGAGTTTTTTCAAAAATCAAGAGGAATATTATCAAACAAATGTGGTTGGGTAATAGAATACTCCTCCATAGTATTACGATTTCTGAAGTTAGCCAAGTATCAAAATTCAAAAGTTCTTAAAAACTAAATTTTATAAATTCTGCTCTGATACCACTTGAAAGTGCTCTGATACCACTTGAAAGTTCATCGGGGATGTTAAGCCCTTATGAACTAATCCTGAGGCTAACCAAAAGGAGAGGTGAATTGGTATTTAAAAAATTTCTTCAAACAAAAACATAAACACAACCAAACCAAGATTCACCATAAGAGAAATGAAGTGTGAAAATTAAATGCAAAAGAATAATAATAAAGACCACACCAGGTTTTATAGTGGTTTAGTCAACTTGACCTACTCCACTCCCCGGAGCTTCTCCTCAGTATATGCCCTAAACTAAGTGTCACTCCCTTTTAGCCCCCACACCAAGGCAAGAAACCGTACAAAAACTCCTTTAAACCTTTCCCACACTGACCCCCGAGGAACGAGAACCACTCCTTTTGGCATTCTCTTGAGCAGGTAGGAACCCCACTCTGCGTGACGTCCTCTAGGGGGTGGGTCAAGAGTAACTCAACTTCTTTTACTTCCTCTTGAAGTAGGGCTGTGAACCCGAACTGGCGCTTCTTGCCATCTGAGCATTGGTTATTGTACCTCAGCAATTGCTACAAGTGATTATGTCCTCTCAAACCAGCCGAGGAATCGAAGGACGACGACCAAAGAGACATAGGCTCGATCCGTGCTTGAGCAACTTTGTGAAACCCCTCACAAACTCTCTCCTCACAAGAATCCTCTCTCTCTCTCGCCTTACTGCTCCTCTCCCTCTCCTTGAGAGACTTCCCTCAGGTCAAGAGAGCAGCAAAAGATACAATCCTTGGGTAAACAAGAGGTCTTATAAGCAGGGCTTTCGATTGCTCTTAATGCAACAAATCGACATATCGTCTAGCCGATCGATCCCTGTATGATCAATACAAATTCAGCTCATTACCAGGATGATTTGCGGAAAGTCTAGACAGATTAGAAGGTTCCTTTATTCCAGATTTTTCCAATGATAACTATCATCCTGTAATGATTAGTTCAAGTCGATGAATATTCTCCAGACCACAACCACTGGATGAGTGTCCTTGTTGATGAAAAAGTAACTTGATCATCCAAGATCTCACGATCGTCCGGGCCAAATAGTACAAAATGTCACATATCGTCCAGAATATCGCCCTGGATGGATGTATGGATGATGTTAAATTAATTAGATCATCTAGACCGATCTCATG
The DNA here is from genome assembly GCA_022539455.1 of Dendrobium nobile. Classification (NCBI taxonomy): domain Eukaryota; kingdom Viridiplantae; phylum Streptophyta; class Magnoliopsida; order Asparagales; family Orchidaceae; genus Dendrobium; species Dendrobium nobile. The sequence continues at coordinate 13,682,475 of CM039721.1, read as the reverse complement.
ATCATCCGAGATGAATATTATAAAACATCACATATCACCCAGAACATCGCCCTAGATGGAGTCAGGTTGATTATGAATCATCTAAGAAGAACTAAGGTTTATTAACTAATTGTCCCAGATGATCCTGCAATCATCCAGGATGATATGATAGAGTAATCAAACCTTAATTACTTTTTTTAATTACAATATTAATTTATGTATAATTGCACTACATCGTCCAGGAGGATGTCCAAAAAACTTAATACATCCTAAATAGGTTGTGACCAACGATTTCTTTTATTTGAGCCTATCGTCATTGGATGATGGCTACAGTATCCATGACATTCGCTTAATTGCGATGTTTAACAGATACTTAATTAGGGCTTATTTTACTAATCAATCTAGGATGATATTTGGATCCTCTCGGATGATGTGATTAAAATAGAAAATACTAACAAAACAAACAGAATTTTTTCTCAAGTGTGTGTGTGTGCAAGGTTACTTAGCGTCAGGACCTGCATTATTATAATGGACTCAAGAAAAGATAAAAGACCACTTGGCATACATTACCACTACATAGTCATAATCTACCCAATCTTTGAGCTGGTTCCGATTTGTATTGAATCTTTTTGGACCTGAAATGTTAGTAGGCATGCACTCGTAGAAAAACAGAAATATATGCTATCATCAAAATTATATTCACTGAAATCAGATTCGTAACAAGTGATAATCTATGTGAGAGTGGAGAGTGAAAAGTGAGAATAGAGCAAGAAAGAAAGAGAATAGGCACTTTCCTTTAAAATAAATTAAAAGTTTTGATTGTTTCTTCAACACCTCTTATTTATAGAATTCTGAAGATTAGTGAAAAGGAGACACTAAAAGGGAAAAAAATACAAAACTACATAGGACACCTATACAATATTAAATAGATTATCTAAGACATGTTTCATCATGTGAATGGGTAAAGTATGGAGAAATCGAAAAGGCTCCAATGTGTTATCTTTGGGAGAGCTCAGTAGTGCTAAGTAGGCAAGTAAGCTTGGGCTAGTTTGTGGGTGACTAATGAGATGAGGAGACCTGCAACCAACGGGCTTGTTGGTGTTTCCAATGACCTTTGTGAGAGATATTGGATCGCCTTAGAAGAGAGGGCTGGGTCAAGGTAGAAGTTGTCATGGGAAGAGAGAGACCTCAAGTTGGATGGTCATTGCAAGATGAATCGATGGTTCCGTGTACAGGCGATTTCCAGTAGCCGAGAGCTTGCATGAGAATAGTCACTCTAAAAGAGAGCAAATGATTGGATGGCGGTCCAAGTACATGGTGGGAAAGTTCTCCTACATGTTCCAAGTGAGTAGCACCTTTTATATCAATATGGGACTTCCTGCTATGAGCCCACCTTAATTGCAAGTTTCTCTGTTATGAACCTTTGAAGATATATCTACTTGCAATAATATATTACACTCCATCAGGAGCGTATGACATGAGAACATATTGTAATGTCCCAAATTCACTCAGCCTTTTAAAGGACAAGTGACAAAAAGGAATAGTGAATAATATTAAATGCAACTACAACATGAAACATTAAAGTAAATATGGAGTTATCATCCTATTCTTATTGTAACCTCAGTGATTGTGTTGACTTTGTATTGATAATGGTGACATGATCTCACCTCCCACTTAGATATTTATAAATAGGGGATTTACGTTGAGAGAGATTTATTCTTTTTCTTTGATGATCTAAGATACTATGAGTC